>CM062805.1:1214503914-1214858914 GCA_031772625.1 Pinus tabuliformis
GTAACTCGACATTTTGGCAGATGAATAAAAAGTTGTTCTGAGCATATAATCCAGCATGTTTCGTTCTGGGGGAATCTTGTGAGAGGGACAGGGCCCCACCTTTTCACATGATTCACCATGTATTTTCTGTTAGTGTGTGAGTGTGTTTTGGCAATTTCCTTTCTGTTGGTACTATGTTTGGATTCTGTAGCATTACCTCTGATAATTTCCTTTCGCTGATACTCTGTTTTGTTAATTGCTTGATGTTGTAAAAGAATACTTCACCGGTGAATTAGAATTGCAGTGTGTATTAGCAATCTGGTTACAAGGGCAGGTGCTGAACAACCTTACCTTGAGGATAGGGTCCTGATCCTCTGCTAACAGAGCAACCATCACTTTTCTCACAGATTTGTATTCTTAGTTAACTGCTTTCATTTTATCTTTGCAATATACTGTAACTATTATAACATAGAGTAAAGAGTTTGACAGAAACAAAATCGTGCATACTACAACTTTTAATGCTTTTAGAATTAAGTACATACAGTACGAGGTCACCTTTGAAATAAAAGGACTTTCCCAGGTTTACAAATTAATGTGGTACTTGACTGTTTAATCAATAAACAATTCAAGTAGCCAACAAATGATTAGTCTTAGGAAAAAGAGTTATGTTCTCTATTGTTGGTGTGTTTCAATGTATCAACACTATCCAATCAGGAAAATGTTTCATTCATAATTTCCCTTCAACAATTGGTGGAACTTTTTTCAATTTTTCGATTAAAATTATAAAATATTACAACTATGATCTATAAACTTGCAAACAAAATTCATAAATTTATCCTTGACCAATTAGCCTCCACATACCTCCACATCCCTTACATTAGTTTCCTAACATGGGGAGGGAATTTGTAGCGACTCAATCGCATTAGCAAACATTTATACTTTGAACTTGTTAAGTTTGTTTCCCATAGGAAAGGTGGAATATTTATAGTAAGGGATCTAACTATGCAATAGGGAGAGCTATAAATCACTAATATTTAGGTAAGAATTTATTTATTTCTTGGAATGATTTTATAAGAGTGGAGTTCAAATGTTCCAATTTTTTAAGGTATACATATATTAGTTGTGTGTGTGTTAGATTCTTTGAATTGTGCTCATTTTTTTTTTTTGTTGATGTTATTGTCCTTTGTTTGTTGATGTCTTTATTTGTACATTTGAAATTTGGTTCAGTGAAAAGTGGTCATTGAGGATCTCAATTCTCTATCGATTTTATTTAGAGTACCTTGCTTGTTTTTTTTTGGTTGTAAGAACATTGAATCATGGTGATTAGGTTTTTTCTAGAGATATATCTGTAAATATACTTTCTACAAGATTTAGTGAAGTGTTGAAGAAAAATGTTACATGTGTTCTTCTATGTTGGTTGTGGAATAAACACCCTCCAAGTTGGATTTGTTTTAATCATTTTTAATTTGAATTCTAAAATACATTAAAAAAGGCATTATTAATAATCCGTTGTAACATAAGTTTATTGTTCTCTTTAACTTATAATTCCATGAACATAAACATGACCAATCTTCACAACATGTAATAAAAATGAACCTTTTGATTCTGCAAATGCAGAAGTTAAATTTTTTATAACTTTTGGATTGAGAAAAAGTATTAACAAAATTTAACAAGGATGACCGCTCTAGAACCTCCAACAAGAAGATGTCAATCGAATAAATTTAGATAGATTATAAAAAAAGCTCAATTTAAACATCATTATAAAGAGGAAGTCACAACCCATTAAAAGAAAGAGGTCATGAATGTTGAATATAGAACTTATTTTTCACTATATATTCATAAAAGAAAAAGATAAGAAGTCATCATATTTTTATTGGTTTATATATATATTTTTAAACTATATATATGTTAGAAATTTATACTCAACACAACACATATAATATAAAATAGCTTTGACACACACCATTAGAAGGTTTATTAGCGGACATAACTTCACAAGTGTCTTACATTAGGATTTAGGGAGACTAATTGATTATCATTCAACACTTATGCAAAAGAATATCGCATTGGAATAAGCATATGGGGAACCTATTGAAGGTAATGAGGAGCATCCTTGAGGGCATTCCATAAAATGAGTGCATTTATATCCTTAGAAGTCCAAATGAAGAAGGTGATAAATGTGTGAATTAAACCTACAAAGTTTAGGCACAACATTTATAAATAAATAACTACTTGAGGTGTTGGCCTCTACCAAAACCCAAAAGGCCAAGTTTATCTCTAAGGAAGGAAGTTTTATTTACCTTACTCAAGAATTATTAAATAGAACATCATATGGTTGGGGTTTGGATCCATTTCAAAAATTGGGAAGGGGGTCCAATGGATTTCACTACACCCAAATTAAATTTGGTGCTTGGATAAGACATAAATGAGATCAATCCCTCTTCATAACTGGGACACATTACAGATATGCCATCCTACCTCTATATTCACAGATGAATGCACTAAGAGGAGAGGAACTTATGAATAATTATGCTACATTGAAACTAGACTCATATGATATCTCAGAGACAAATTGTGAATTAAAGAAGATGAAGAATAATAAGGGACTTTGGCTAAGAAAAATTGGGGGATGTTACGAAGAATTTGGTAGGTCCCATGGAATAGAAATTTGTCTGGTGTGTCATATTCCCATGAGACATTCGACTTCCAGTTTGGTTGATATCCTTGTCTATTGTTTGGAATAACTAGCATGCATGATTGGCATATTTTTTAGCTACATGTTTATAGACATGGTGGGTGGGAGTCACGACATGGGATTGTGTCTTTCGAGGGTTTAAGTTGTGTATCTTTACATTACTAGTATGGAATAGACTCATGAAGGGTCACCTTGGTTTGGATTCTATTGCAACAATGATTGTTTGATATCTATACAATTCTTCACATTGGTCCCATTGACTAGGGAATTTAGGGAAACATAGTGTGGCTTTTGGTCA
The DNA here is from genome assembly GCA_031772625.1 of Pinus tabuliformis. Classification (NCBI taxonomy): domain Eukaryota; kingdom Viridiplantae; phylum Streptophyta; class Pinopsida; order Pinales; family Pinaceae; genus Pinus; species Pinus tabuliformis. The sequence continues at coordinate 1,214,506,887 of CM062805.1, forward strand.
GACATATTTGAATCCCTTTGGGTCATAGGTTAGTTATGAGCCTTCCTTGTGCCAAGGATTGATAGTGAGGATCAAGTCTCAGTGGAGACATTGAACTATTAAGAGATTGAAAAATTTCCTTTATTTGGAAAAATTGGAGGTTGCGAAAGGATGAGTTTGGTGACATTGAGCTAGAGTATTTTGAGTAATATCACGACAAATTAAGGTGTGGGGAGGTACAAATAAAGATATGGGTGACATTAGTTGCAAAAGAGAATCCAACTGTAGATGTAAGGAATGAGGTTACTGAATTGGTGGAGAAAATGGATTCCCTCCAATTGGATATGATGGTGATGGGTATGAGACAACAGGAGTGGATGAAAACTAGTGTAAATATGTTGGAGGAGATCAAAATTTTTAAAGATATGCCAACCACAAAAATGCATGAGTTAGAGGGACTTTACAATCAGATTGCAACCTTACATGAACAAGTCCTACTTTTTTGTACCAGCATAAATGAATCCCACATTAGGAGTTGGATGGATGTAAACAAGTGTCTGGACCTCAATAGGCCACTCGAGGAGGAGGATGATTTCAAATGATATATATATTGCTGCAATTTTTTTCTTTTATTAGGAAGTTACTGTTGGATGTATACATAAAGGAATGTAATGAATATTGTGAAAATTTGTAGTCCCTCAAAAGTTTTGGCTATCCATAGTAAGTATAGGACTAAGAGAAAGGATAAGAAACAAGCAATATATTTCTTAAGTATATATCATGACCATGTACAAATTTATGGCAATACAAATGCCAAACAAAAAGAGAGGAAAAAGAAAAAAAAGATATAATTGAAGAAAATTATAAACGACCCATTTGAAACAACATAACCGTGATAATAAAGTAGAATATGTTGGTTTAGTAATTTAGTTTTACATAGGTTGTATACATTCATCCATTATCTAAACACAACATGGATTCATCGAGTTCTATCCTAAATTTACCTTTAACTCTTTGTAATGAAATTAAGGAGGCACACATCAACTCTTGACCAATGGCTACAATCTACAAATTCATTTGGGTATTTTTGTTGTTCTATGTTGAATTTAGTGCTCTACAGTGAGAGTGACCTCATGACACAAAATTGATACTCCTGTGATGTCAAAGTAATGTAAACATAATATTTTTCTCAATTGAAAATTATCTTCACTATTTATGGGCACCTTTCAAAGGACATGATGGATCGAGCCAATTGGGTATTTGGTTGTATAACTAGAATATGGATCAAGTGCAACATACAGAAAATTGAATAAAACTGCAATACTAAATCCATAGAATTTTGTATAAGCAGTTAGGTGTCATGTAGAGTGCCATATAAGTCACAGGAAAAAGTGTTAACTTGTCTATCTTTGGTTTCTTTTATTGGATCATTAGTGTAGAATGATAAAAATGGTTTATCCAAATTTCTGACACCCTAATTCATTTTTTTGTTAAAATTACAAACTATTCTGTGTCTCAGGAACTTATGAAATTGTATGATATGTCTTCAGAAAAAGAATATCTTATCTACTTTTTGTTTCTTTTATTGGATCAACTGTGTAGAATGAGAAAAATAGTTTATCCATAATTTCCTTTCAATAATTGGTGACACCCTTCTATATTTTTGTATGAACATTATAAAATATTCCAACCACTATTTATAAAGATGCAAATAAAAACCTTAAAATGATACATGAGCAATTAATTTCCACATACATCCACATCTTTTATATAAATTACTGAACCTGAGGAGGGGATTTGCAAGGACTCGATCTGAGGAGGGGATTTGCAAGGACTCGATCCATTAGTAAACACTGATCTTTTGACCCTGTTAAGTTCTGACCTATACTAAAGGAACTTGTTGCCTTAGAGACGGCTATTCATCACTAATAATTAGAAAAATATTTCTTCGTTTCTTGGAATGCTTTTATAAGAGAAGATTTAAATAATCCAATCTTTTAAGGTATACACAGAATAATTGTTTTAGTGTTAGATTCTCTAAATTGTGCCTGCCTTTTGTATGTTGACATTTTTATTTGTTCACGAGGTTCAAGGAAAAGTTGCCATTTTCTAATACTGGATAATGTTCCTATCAGCTTCCCTACAACCCTTTTATAATATAATATTTTCCTTAGGTTACTATATGTCGTTATGATTGAACACCATGACCGTGATAATAAAGCCTTTTATAGTATAATATTTTCCATAGGTTACCATATGTCGTTATGATTAAACACCACGACCGTGATAATAAAGTGGAACATGTTGCTTGACTAGTTTACTTTTAAATAGAGTGGATACATCCATCCATTATTTAGACACGCCATGGATTCATGCAGTTTTACCCTAAACTGTATATGAGCAAAATGTATTAATCTTCAATTCTCTGTGATCAAAGCAAGGAGGCACACAGCAACTCCTGACCAATGGCTTTAATCTGCAAATAGATATCGGTACTTTCGCTCTTCTCTGTTGAAGTCAGTGCTCTAATGTAATTGAAAACTTGCTCTCATTTGATAATTATCTTCACTATGTTTTGGCACCTGACAAGGAACAGGAGGTCTCTATATTGCACTCGCGCCATTTGGTTCAGTCCTCTGAGTAAAACTGCAATATTAAATCCATAGTCTTTTGTATGGCAGTTACCTGCCATGTAGAGTGATAGATATAGACTTCAACATGCATTGAATCACATTAGAACTGCAATATTAAATCCATAGTCTTTTGTATGGCAGTTACCTGCCATGTAGAGTGATAGATATACATTTCAAGATGCATTGAATCACGTTATATAATGTATTCCAGACAGACGAGAATATTCTTAATTTTCTAACCAGTATGAAGGAGGAGTTGCAGCTGCTATAAAATCGTCAAAACATCCATGATAGTATTTATACTACGGATGTTAAACTTACCAATGATCATTTGGAAGCAGCTCTGCAATTTTATATACACATATTGGTGGAAGCCTGAAACTATCAGGAAGATTATGGAAAGGCGAGGCATTAGAGGCCCGACTCCTAGTTTTATTACTGGAAATCTCGCTGACATGACTATATTAAGAGATCTGCTAAGGCTGCTTATGAAGACATGGACATTGGACCCTAAAAGTCCCCGAGTACAATGCTCACTCCGGTGGACATCCATTCATTCACTGAGATCAAGAAACATCGCTATCTCTTCACAACCCTAGTGGGGAGATCTTCAAGTGTTTTATGGCTAACACTGAACCCAAGAAAAAACAAAAAGCCAAGACATCTTAAGTGAGATCTAATAAGTACCATATAGTTTTTACAAATTTTAATCAAAATATTAACTCAGATCTTGGAAGCACCCATGTAACTTTTACAATTTTAATTCAAAACACTAATTTGGATTTTACCATCAGGAGTTGGCAATGCTATCAATCATTGCAGACTGTGAGTACTATAAGCACCCATGTAAATTTTACAGTTTTAAATCAAAACACCAATTTGGATATTACCATCAAGAGTTGGTAATGCTATCAATCATTGCAGACTGTGAGTACTTGGCGGTGTGTTCGCTGTTGCCAGCAACAGCCAAATATCAAATTTTAGAAATCCATTTTAGCTATGGAAAGCTGGCTTCAGTTTATTTTTAAAATTCAAAAAGGTAAACATATAAAATGTGTAAAATAAACCCATCGACGACATGGGTAAAAGATAAACGAATTTTACTTAAAATGAAACTAAGATCATTTTATCATGTTAAACTAATCAATATTAAGGGCAATTAATATCAACTGACATTCCATAAAATCTGTCCTCTGGTCGCCTTCACGCTATCTCCTTCATTCGGCAATAAAGAAACTGAGAGAAAATTTGAGTTTCCAGAAGCAGAACTAAGATTAAAACAGTCTGTCCACAGTGTCGTGACTGATAGGATCCATGTCTTTAGCAGCATCACTTAGTTTAATCATGTGGGCAAGATTTCGAGCGATAAATCGAGGAGGCGGACCTCTAATACCTTGGCTTCACATAATCTTATTCACAGCGGGAGGCTTCTTGTTGGAAGAATCACCTCACCTCTATGGAATTCTTAATTTCCATCTTGGGGATCCTCATTACTGTTTTTGTAGGTTTACCAACACCTTTGGGTTTTGGTGTAACGGCAAACCTCCACATCGTATTAGAGCCTGGACCCAGGTTTGATTCCCCCGAGTTGCCTTTGAGGGGAGGGGTTGGAAGAATCACTGCACCTCCTCGTTACTGATTTGTAACCTTTACCAACCGTATGGGTTTTGGTGTAACGGTAACCTTCACACTTCTAGCTGTATGTGTAAATAAAATTCAGAACTGCCTCCAAATGATCATCGCTAAACCTAACATTGGGAGCATAAATAATATCAGGAATGCCTTCACATTTTTTTCCCACAGCAGCACCTCAGCACCTCCTCTTTCTTTCAATGGAGATATATAAAGTGTGCATCTGTCTGGGAAGAGGAAGTGCAATTTATAGGTACAGAAATGTGATGGTTAGCCAACCAATGGGCCACCCACTCATGGTGGCGTAGAATCAGTACCTCATAAAGAAACCTGGAATATAATCTTGTTTTGACTATTTGAGATATTATACAGCTTTCCTTCTTCGTAGATAGCGACAACGTTGGTCATCAACCTTCTCCATTCATAGAAATTTCAGAATTGTAGGACATGTTACTGTAATTTTCGTTTACTGCGGTTACTATTTATTTTCAACGTAATTATATGAAGCTCATCGTGTCATATGTTATTACTCATTTTCAACTATATAGGGCTTCAAATAATTATATCCAGCCTTATCATATCACATGTTATTATGTTATTGGTGGAGAGGATTTTAATTATTCTTTCCATATAAACCCTAACAATAATTTTTTAAAGTTTTTTATTATTTAAAATATACAAAATTATTTAAATTAAAAACTTCATAATATTAAAAAATAATTTAAATATAAATAATTTAATAACATTTAGATATAAATTAATTTTAAAGATATATATTTATGTTTTGGCTAAGGTTAAATATGAAAATTGAATAAATCAATTTAATTTAAATTTACACTTTATATAAATGATTTAGTTTTCAAAAAATTTAATAGGAGTTGTGTTTTAGTGTGATTTTTTGGACTTTTAGGTGTTGGAATTTTGATTTGTGTTACTTAAACTGTTTTCTTTTATTGTATATATAAATTCAATATCTTGTAAATCTTTTATATCACTTTAATTGTGCAGGGTTACCCATCAAACTCATGATTTCTATAAATTACTGTTAAATTTTAGAAAAACTATACCAGAAAAGCCGGCAAAAAAACTTCCAAAAAATCTCATTAAAAAACAACTCAATTTTAATATACTATAATATTAATATTAATATATATTTTATTATAACTTGGAATTTTAAGTATTTTAAATAATTGTATCTATATTTTTTTAATGTCATCTCATTTTAAAATATTGCAGTGAAGTTTAGATCAATTGATCAAGTTTTGGTATAAAACACTTTACTTATAAAAAGTTATTGTTCAATTATCCTTCATACTCTCAAGTTATTCTTGTCAATTAATTATTAATTTTATTATATAATTAAATATTATATATATAACCATATTAGTATTAGTCTTAATTTTAGTGTACTTCAATATTAAATTTTCTTTTAAATTATTAATATTACTAGGATAATGTTACCAACTGTCATTCCATGCCAATATTCTAATCGCCACTCATTGCCAAAGTACTGAGAATCATTGTACGCTAGAAATGAGGTTCGGCAGGATTAATTCAGACCGTCAAATGGAAAGATCAAATATCACCGTCGTATTAGTATACTGTTGTCTGTACTCATTTTATCTCGGAAACTGCACTTAGTTTTGGACTTACAAGGCGAGTAGGGTAGGCTGTCATATAAGTAGTATTCTTCATATTAGAGGTTAGGAGTTTCATTTGGAAATTTTGTTCTTAAAACAGTGATATTAATGGTTTCCATACATTAAATAGTAAAAACTTAATGGGACATAAACACCGTCCTCTTATGAGATATCATAAAACATAAACAATAATATGTGAATATTGTCGAATCACACTTTTAAAAAGTAATATATTACATGCTTTTAATTTGTTTTGAATAGATTTATTGATTTTCAACTTCACAATAATTATTATAGGTACTTACTACCACTTTTATCAAATGATAGTAATTTTCATTAAATATAGCAGGTTGTGATTATAGGTAGCTAATATAGGGATTCACTATGGCCATTCTCTAAACTATAGTCACTTTTAGGAATTTTTATTATTATCTAGCATACACTTTGACTACCATTCTCATATTTTAAATAATAGTAACCTTTCTAGAGGTTTAGAGGTTTCAAGTGTTGGGTTACTTTTTCTATATAATGTCTCAAAAATACACTCTCAAGACATATTTAATCGACCAATAAATCGAAGAAAATGGTAATAACCTTTTATGCATATAAGCTAGCTAATAAACCATTCAATATATGAATTCAAACCCTTATGTATACATACTTATTGATAAACCACTTAGTATATGATTTTAAACAAATTAAACAACATATGAGAGAGGGAGATCTCAATGATTTATGAAGCCAATGGAAATGTACAAAAATAAATAATATCACTTACATAATGGCCTATCGATATGATGTTTACCTTCACCAAGGGAGGGTAATTTGTATCCTTCCATGGGATCTCTCTATAGAAGCAATAGTCAAGCAATACTTGCCCTTTTGTAATCAATGTTTTAAGAGCAATTTGGGTAGCATGGGGCCATGGAAGAGTTAAGCAATGTCAATGATAGCAAGTGACTTGTGACTCATTCACACAATCTTGGCAATGCTGCTTTAGCACAACAAAGTGTTATAAAATGCATCAAAGAGGTTTGCGTGAAAGGTAAAAGATGAGATTGAAGGCAAGTTAATTAAATTGGAATCCAAAAGATTCATTTATGTGAACTCATGTCATTGAGTTGATCAAGAGGTCATCAATTAACCTCCTATTGAATGAGGAAATTCCATGACTATGGTTAAGAATTCACCTACTAGGTTTCAAAGTTAGTTACCTCTAGTACTAATGGTCCATGAAATTGCTCAAAGCATGCCACTATAATGATTGCATGAGTGTTAAGGAAATTAGTGCATGATTCATATGACTAATAAAACAAAAGTTGAGACGCCCCTTTGATGGTTAGTTCTTGAAGTTTGGCTTTGTTTTGTGGTGTGAAATTAACCTACATTATATATATATATATATATATATATATATATATATATATATATATATATATATATATATTGTGTGTGTGTGTAATGATGATATCAACTATGTTAGGATATTTCCACTTAAGTCTCATAGAGATATGAAATTGATATGATAACATATGCCCTATATTGTGTGATGTTACAAAAACATCATATAAAGGAAATGTCACATGTATTTCTTTCCTAACCTTGTAAAAGGAGAGTGGGCTACATTTTATGGAAACCATAACAAAGAAAAAAAGGATACCATTTGCAAATACACTTATAAGGTATGCTAGTTCTCATAATGAGGTAGCCATCCACATTTTTATGTCATTATAAATTCATGTAAAATATGGGATAGTGGATTTATAGATGAAGGTACTCCATGCTATATGTAAAATGAATGTCACCTCTATTTGCACTTGTGATGGAGAAGGTCACCTTAGGCAACATAAATCTACAAGAAATGAGGAACATTGAAATGGTGTCTAGAACATGTAATGAGTTCACTGAGATAAGATAAGCTAGAGGCTTAAAACAAATGTTAAAGAAGAGCCATAAGTGCCTTTGGTTTTCAACTACATTGAAAACATTGATATCATCTAGTACAAATATCCATAATGTGATTAATGAAGTTGTAGTTGATCATGGGGGACATCATTTATTTAGTGATGAATGATATAATTCATTGTTAGATGTGAGGTAGCTCATTAACAATGATAAGATATACCTAGAGGCGAGTGCGTAATGACACAATGTAAGTGTATGTGTTCAATTTGAACACTAATAGGAGTCACCATGCCATTACAGATCAATACTACAAACAGAATGTTAAATGTAAGGTAAATCAGCAATAACGAAAAAAAAAATAAGGGTATTGGGAATATAAATAAAACCTCAAGATTTAATAAGTTGGTGTTGGTAGGGCTAGATTTATTAGAGAAAGGGTGGTGGTAGGTCCCTTAATCCAACAAATGAAATAGAAGATATTGATAGTTGTAATGGAATTCAACTTGACATAATGGAATGATGAAAAATAATGAGTAGGAGTCTTAGGACTTCCCTTAAATAGAATGTACACAAACGTTGGTTTAGGCAATGATAATACAACTAGGTAGAAGAACTCAACCAATTAAAACATGCCATAAGGGACAAAATTGATTATAAGAGTGATTGGGGACCACAAAAAAAAAATCATGCTTATGACAGGAGGGACATGAGTGTGTCAAGTTGACAAGGTTAAAAACATTGTATATGAAAATCTAATGAATTGGATTATGTTTGTTGGGTATAGAAGGTTAATAAATTCAATATGAATTCATAGCCATGGGTGACTCATTAAATTTATCCACTGGATAGATTCATAATCACATCATATTTAATTGAACACGTTTGCTGAGGATGTGAGTGAGTATTTTCAATATGCATGATCATATATATTGGGTTTTCAAGCATAGTTGAATTTATGTGTTTGTTTAAAATGGGAAACAATAATAACTTTGTTTGTACATAATCAAATGATATTATATGTGTATGAATCCATTGTTAAATATCTACATATGTACATATACTACCATTAATTCTTTTTCGTTTCATTCTTATTGTGAACTCGTAGAAAAAAAAGTACTGTCATATAGGCTTTCCACCAAAGTAGTCTAATAATGTAATAATTTTTCTCTTGTTGTCAAAATTTCATGACATAAGAATTGGAAACTCCCTTAAACCTCAAATTCTAATATATTTTCCAAGGCTTTGTATGAATAAACTGGACAAAACTCTTAAAGAAATAGTTCCATCATGAACCAAGCTTGGATCATGCCTAAATTTTTTTCCAGATTCATATCTAATTTGTCACCAAAAAGATATTTTATGCTTCCATGTACCTATGTTAATAATACATTTAATATTTACTATGATATATAGAGATTTCCTTAAATAAAATGATGACACATTTTTATGAAATACCAACATTGAACTACCACTGTGATTCAAACAATAACATTTGCTAGCCTAAGCACTTGCTATTTTTAGAATTAGATTCCCTACCACTAGTATTCCAAATATAATTAGTCTAAAGTTATCCTCTAAGTTGAGTATGTTTGTTGTTCAAATTATGTTTCCTCTCTTTAAGATTAACTAGCATGGGAAATGACAATCACTTTCACCTAAACAAATTATGTCCTTATAAATTCTATCCAATTAGGTGATTCAGTCAAGATTAGCTAGTACACTACATTCATCCAGAATAAAGTTTCCTTAATTTATCCATCTTGCTAAAAAGAATTTTTTTAAGGTCATGCATCTCTTGTTAATAAAGTTTTAATTCCAATTTCACACAATTATAATAATTTCCATATAGTAATTAGGTATGATTGTAATACTCGCCATAACTATCCTCATTAGGAATAGTGGGTGTAGGAGTTAAAAACTACTCTCATCCCAATTGCACTTATCCTTACTAAGGGAAGCCAAACTAGGAATTGAGTACCCCCATCCTCATACAATGATATTTCCCCTCATTAATAACAATTATGCTATTGATTGAATATAAACCACATTTAAATGATAAACACCCTCATTAATAATAAGATAATTTATTGAGGGAGGCCATCCATATAGTCACCCTCATTAATAATAGCTAGCATATAGATTGGCTACCATCCTCATCCAAACTATAATTTTCCTTATTAATAATAGCTAGCATGTGAACTGGCTACCACTACCATCCAATAATAGTTTTTCTCATTAATGAAGTTTGCAATAACTATGCCCATTATTAGAAGTTGATATTAAATACCATCTTATTTAATGATAATCACCCTCATTAATAATACTCAACAAAGGAGTCGAATACCACCACCATCGAAGTGATGATATGACTCTAATTACACATAGCCATTTACCTACGGGTTGAATACATTATGCATCCAAATGATATTTCCAATGTCAATACTTTTCACTAGCTAACCCAAATGATAATTTTCATGAACATGTGTACCTAGCATCGGAATACATTATTAGTTTTAGGTTGGTAAACGAATGTTATGTTTATGTGTTGGATGACCGCCCTCAATCAATAAAACTTTCCTAGAACTTTATTTCCACCTTCATCCATTACATGGTCTCTCCTATTAAGTATGGTATTGATAACCTCTTAATTAACCAAGTTTACAATGGATAGTCACCCTTGTTAAGTGGAACTAGCTTGGAAATTGATTATTAAGTAGGTCCCAAAATTAAGTGTAACTACCCAAGAAGTGGCTGCTATCAAGTAATGATGATTACATGTCTTTATCTATGGAATTGATTTCTAGAATCATATAAGAACTAAATTAAAGTGACCTCCATTATTCATTTCAACTATACTTATTTTCATGATTAACAAGTGCTATAAGGCCACTTAATTGTGCCTTACAACTATAGAAAAAATAACAATAATATTAATTATTTGTAAAGATTTATTACTGAATATTGAATGCTGATGTAGGGTTACCCCACTTACACCCACACTATGTAAAATGCATAAATACATTTGTCCCAGGAATTTAACTCACCAAGGAGTCAAATCTTCACCCATCAGTGGTTAAGGCCCTATTAATCAACCCTCAAGCCTTCAATTATGATTTTATTAAAGCCTTCATCAAATCCCTCCTATCAGGACTTTAAAACTCCTCATAACCTTCCTTAACCTTCCTTATACAACCTTCGTTAACCCTTTAACCACACACACACACACACACAGATATATATATATATATATATATATATATATATATATATATCATATCACTATTTATAATATATATATATATATCATTCACTCTTTCAACATCAGTTATATATATTTATCACATGAAATTCTTATCTGCCTTGATAATGCTAGCTTTACATATAAATTAATACATAAACCTTTCATTGGCACTATTTTCTTTTACAAACCTTTTAGAAAGGAAATAACCCACAAACACACAATAATTTACCTTTTCACCTAATACGGCCTCTACACATCTTTCGAGGCTCTGTCTTTATCACAATCGAGTATCGGCTCCTCTGTGGGTCACATTAATACACACCTCCTCCCACCTCTGATATGCGAACATATTCCAAATCTAAAATTATTAAACACTGCCACTATAACTTCGTCGATCTCTGACCACCTCCAATCGCTGACTAGTGCTTTATCGCTATCGGTGGATCGACATTTCACAGTCCACCAACCTTTGACATTTGTTTAATGTGATTGTGATTAGATCATGACCATTGATCGGTTCTTGATTCAACGGTCGATATCCTTTCCCAATGCAAAGTCACCCAACAGTCCTCCACCTTTGATTTACACTTAGTAGATCCAACAATCTACCATGAACTCGAATAGACAATAGGCACGGGGGTTGACCGCCCGATAAAGTTGTTTCCCCTCACTCCTCCGCTACTACGTGTCCTCCGATTAGTGGAATCGGAGCCAAATGGTAAAAACTGCTTACGACTTTCCTTCCACTCGAAATCCACTTCTCTGCCTTTGAGAACTGCTCTTCACTGATTATCCTCCACGCTCCTTCAGCATTCGAAGACCGTCGATCTATGAGATCGATGGGTTTCATTCCTTGTCGCCTGTGCCGTTGATCTTCGAGATCCAACAGTTCTTAAACTTCAACGACTTGATTCTTCCTTCGTCCTTTTCTTTATTTTTTTCGGTGTTTCTTCAACGTTTCTCTATGGTTTTGGTTTATTTCTTCAGGTTTTTGACATCTACTCTTCCATTGCTCAACTTTCTTTGAGCTTAACTCCTGTGTGAATTCCCACTTCGCAGCTTCTCCAGCATTACACTCTGTTTCCTTAATTGGATTCAAAGACCCATGATGATTCCTCTGAATCGATCTCTCCTTTACGTGTTCTGCAGAATTCCGCTTGCAACCCTGTTACAGAACCTACGAATGCATATGTAATTCATTCATAAAATACTCATTTCACACATTTACACAGCTAGGAATAAACCTTTGTATACATAAGTATAAACAAATGATTACATTCAAGACTCTGTGTCTCTCACAGGCCTGATCTTCAACTATCGCTGGCCTCCTCCTTTCACTCTGCCTGTAGGCTTACATTTATACCAGAAAGGTTCTTTGAACTAATTCTGGTTCAAATCCTAGATCTATAGAACTAACTCCTAAATGTCCTATATCCTCTATGTCCACTTCTAACTTCATTTAATTCCAAAGAACCCTCTCTAGTTCTTCGAATCATGAACTGCTTTAAGAGTTATAATTAACTTCTAACTCTTTTTTCATTACTAACCACTCATGTTCTCCTTTATTCGAGAGCATTTACAAGATATCTCACATTATCTAATTAATTCCTATTCTATGCACACAAAATCCTAAATATTACATTAATTCATCACTTAGGAATCCAAATTCCTTAAAATACATGGCCCCCCTATGTCTACTAATTTACAATTATATTTCTTTGGTTGAATGCTCCTGCATCAGACTCCCAAAATAGAAAATATTTGTGATATCCTCATCATGTGTCTTCTGATTTTTGTCTTCTTGGATCCCATACTTTGTTTTGTAACTGCCCAAATTTCTTTCTCCTTTGCTACTGCTGCATTTCTGCTGTCTTTTGCTCCATCTTCTTCTCCTTGTCAATTAGGTTCATGCTCTGATTGATCATCCTTCCTGATGTCATCAACTTTCTCCCTATGGCCTGTTTCATCATCAGCTGCAAGAAATATTCAATTTCTTTTTCCAGTACATCTTTGGGCTGGTCCATACTCTGCCACTTACTTCTTCCTCTTTCTCTTTGTTTCAGGTTGTTGCTTCTATTAACTAACTTTCAAACTATTGTTCTTCTCCTTGAAGTTGTCGAATGCTATCACTTACTCTTACTTGTTCTTCGCTTATTCTGATTTTTTCTATTATTCTTATTGCCTCCCTTTCATCCTTACCCTCTTTCATAATTATCTTTGTCTGCATTGAATCATGACTTTCTAGCATTCTCTCCAGCAATTGAACATCTATGTTCCATGGATTATATTTTTCCACAAAATCTTCTTCTTTCATTTTTATTTGGCTGCTCATCTGTGCCAAATTTCCTCTAGCATTGCAACTAAATCTGCATTCACAAAACACTTCTTAAAATAAAAAACACAACGCTTCTGTGCCTTATCTTCCTTTGGCAACATTTCAGTTTGCTTCTCTGTTTCTTTATCCTCTATCAGCACATCGATATGCTGTTTTGAATTCTCAAAAGAACTCATGAGACTATCAACTAGTCTCTCTTCCACATCATCTGCTCTAATGATGTCTTCCTGCTCTTGTCCACCGTAGTGAACTCCTTCTTTTGTAGTGTCAATCTACTGAACTTTCATTATCATCTCCTTTTTCTTATGATTGTCATTCATGACAATTCTTTTGTCTTCCTTTTTCAGCAATCTATCTTGAACATCTATCCTCTATTTTTCCAACTCCCTTCTTTGAAAGTCTAATTTTCTATATAACTCAATAATTTCAATTGGAGTAGAATTTGGAAATTTCACACAATTTTCCATACCTTCCTTTGTTATTGATAAATCATCAGATGTCCTTTTTCCCTTTGCTAAGTCTTTTGCATAGACTTCTTCTTCCTTAACATCTTTCAATAGATGTCCTTCTTCAACACATTTTTCCTTGTTGTCCCTCTGTAACTCTTCTCGCAGAGTTATCCTTGTCTCATGATCTTCATTAATATTCTCCTGCATTTTTTTTTCATCAATAACATTAATCAAACTCATTTGATTACCTTTCTGAGACAATATTCCTTCATTCTTCATCAGAATAAGATCTTGATTCGTCATCTCTATGATAGCTTCTATAGACTTATCCATAGACTTTCTCTTCTATATGCAGTCAAATTCTTCTTCTTCTGAGAATTTTGCTTTGCCACCTTTTACTTCTAGATCGTCATCTACTCTGAAGATATCTTCAAAAGGTTGATTTTCTCCTACAATACCTGCCATCATACACAAACTATCAGTTTTAAAAACATAAGACCTTGTGGTCTCACTTGATGCTTCAGTCATCATATCTACTTGTTGTTCCAAATTATCTTTATGACTAAGAAATTCTTCGATGGTCTCCTCTTCAATCTCGTTAAGCCCTTCACTTGGTTGCTTGATATCTTTCCTAGTTATATATGAGACCTATCTATCTCATCTTCTTCCAGAAAATAATTTAGATTCTGCTTGTCTTCCTCTTCCTTTATGACAATATCAACAAATTGTCATTCTTTACATGTTTCACCTGCAAACATACACAAATTGTCAAATTTAAAACCATGTGACCCTTGGCTTCACTTGAAGTTTTAGTCTTCAAGTCTTCATCTTCACTCTCTCCTAGAATTTCTCCTTGTTCTGGTTCACAAATGGACTCTTCCATTTCCAACTCAGCTTCTTTGAGTTTTTCCATCAGCCACCTTACTTGCCTCTATGTAGCTTCCTCTGCAACTTATGTCACTTCACTGGCTTCTTCCTCAAGACCCAACCTAGTCTTTGGCTTTCCTCAAGTATTCTCCTTAATGCATCGAGTTGTTCTTTTAACTCTACAATATCTTTGTCAATTTCCTCTTGACTTATCCTCTTGCCATTTGCCTTGGCATCCTCTTTCTTCATCTTTCTTCTATTGTAGTCTTCCTCAAAACCTCTACTATGACTATCAATAGCCATCTTCTTCTTATCTATCTTCATGACCTCCTCACTCACTCACTATGAGATGCATTAAAGCCTCTGCAACAACAATTCCTCCTTTTTGAAACTTACCTCACCAAGCTTTCCTCCGTACTTGGTCTTTTGGCAAGCCCTTGGTTCTCTATCTATGGAACCTCCTTTGAGCACTTCTCTCTACTCCTTCTAGGCTTCAACTCATCTGCACTTCTCATGAACACAATTGTCCTCTTGTATTTCAATCACCATGAAATACTTGGTTCTGACCACCTCTTCTTTCACTTAGAAAGTCTTACCATCTTCCTTCATCCCTTAGAAATTCTACCCACATCCTCTGTTGAATTTCCTTTGTGATATGTAACAATTCCTCTATAGTAACGAGTCCCCTTCTTGCTACATATGCTTTACTAAGTTTCTCTCCTCTTTTGAGCTTAGTCTCTTAGCATTTCTCTAGTTCTTTCCTCTGGAACCAATTCAGGCACTCTTTGCTCTTGATGTTGCAACCTTCACACCTTCTTTTTTTGTTATCTATGCATCAATGTACAAACACACATTCTCAAATCAAATAAAAATAGAACATATCACCTCACCTTCAAGATCTCTGAATGATCTTGTTCCACCATTCCACCTGTACCTTGAATGGATTGTCCTCTGTTTCTTGCATCTGCAAGTTGTATTACACATCACCTCTGTGTGTCTACTTTTTCTCAGATTAGAATCTGATCCTTCCTTTTCTTCATAAACATCTTTGTCACATAAATTTTTTCTCAATTCTTTCACATATAATTTCTTTGTTCTTTTTAACACCAATGTTTTCAATTACAATTTGGCTCTGATACCAAATGATGCAGGGTTACCCCGCTTACAGCCACAGTATGCATATAAAATGCATAAATACATTTGTCCGAGGAATTTAACTCACCAAGGAGTCAAATATTTACCCATCAATGGTTAAGGCCCTATTAATCAACCCTCAAGCCTTCAATTATGACTTTATTAAAGCCTTCATCAAATCCCTCCTATCAGGACTTTAAAACTCCTCATAACCTTCCTTAACCCTTATACAACCTTCGTTAACCCTTTAACCACACATATATATATATATATATATATATATATATATATATATATATATATAGCTTTCCCTCTTTCAACATTGGTTATATATATTTATCGCATTAAATCCTTATCACCCTTGATAATGTTGGATTTACATATAAATTAATACATAAACCTTTCGTTAGCGCTATTTTCCTTTACAAACCTTTTACAAAGGAAATAACCCACAAACATGCAATAATTTACCTTTTTGCCTAATATGGCCTCTGCACGTCTTTCAAGGTTCTGCCTTTATTGCAATCGGGTATCGATTCCTCCAAAGGTCACATTAATACACACGTCCTCCTGCCTCTGATATGCGAACATATTCTGGATCTCAAATTATTAAACATTGCCGTTATAACTTCATCGATCTCCAACCACCTCTGATTGTCGTTCAATGCTTTATCACTATCGACGCATCGACATTTGACATTCCACCAACCTTTGACCTCTATTTAATGCGATTGCGATTAGATCACGACCATTGATCGGTTCTTGATCCAATGGTCGATATCCTTTCCTAATGCAAAGTCACCTGATAGTCCTCCGCCATTGATTTACACTTAGTAGATCCAACGGTCTACCATGAATTCGGATAGACAACAAGCACGGGGATTAACCGCTCGATAAAGTGGTTTCCCCTCACTCCTCTGCTGCTACGTGTCCTCCAATTAGTGGAATCAGAGCCAAATGATAAAAACCGCTTGCTACTTTCCTTCCTCCCAAAATCCACTTCTCTGCCTTTCAGAATTGCTCTTCCCCGATTATCCTCCGCGCTCCTTCAACATTCAAAGACCATCAATCTATGAGATCGATGGGTTTCATTCCTTGTCACCTACGTCGTTGATCTTCAAGATCCAACAGTTCTTAAACTTCAATGACTCGCTTCTTCCCTCGTCCTTTTCTTTATGTTTTTCGTTGTTTCTTCAGAGTTTCTCTATGGTTTTGGTTTATTTCTTCAGGGTTTTGACTTCTCCTCTTCCACTGCTCAACTTTCTCTGAGCTTAACTCCTTCGCGAATTCTCGCTTCGCAACTTCTCCAATGCTTCACTCTATTTCCTCAATTGGATTCAAAGACCTATGATGATTCCTCTAAATCATTCTCTCCTCTACGTGTTCTGTAGAATTCTGCCTGCAACCCTGTTATAGAACCTACAAATTCATATGTAATTCATTCATAAAATACTCATTTCACACATTTACATAGCTAGGAATAAACCTCTGTATACATAAGTATAAACAAATGATTACATTCGAGACTCTGTGTCTCTCACAAGCCTAATCTTCAACTATCAGTGGCCTCCTCCTTTCACTCTGCCCATAGGCTTACATTTATACCAGAAAGGTTCTTTGAACTAATTCTGGTTCAAATCCTAGATCTACTGAACTGACTCCTAAATGTCCTCTATCCTCTATGTCCACTTCTAACTTCATTTAATTCCTAAGAACTCTCTCTAGTTCCTCGAATCATGAACTGCTTTAAGAGTTATAATTGACTTCTAACTCTTTTGTCATTACTAACCACTCATGTTCTCCTTTATTCGAGAGCATTTACAAGATATCTCACATTATCTAATTAATTTCTATTCTATGCACTCAAAAGCCTAAATATTACATTAATTCATCACTTAGGAATCCAAATTCCTTAAAATACATGACCCCCCTATGTCTACTAATTTACAATGATTTTCCTTGGGTTGAATGCTCTTGAATCAAATGTTTTATGTGTGTGTGTGTGTGTGTGTGTGTGTGTGTGTATATATATATATATATATATATATATATATATATATATGAAAAATAAATAAATTAGAATATATTAGTTGAATATATATTTAATAATTATAATTATAAGTATAGTGAAGGAAGCCAATGGATATAGAAAACACAAGACTACTTACACCCAGAAATAGATGTACATTGTACAAGGATTACAAATAGATTTAAGTTGTTTTCCTTGTGAATATTATTGATTGAACACTTTCAACTATTTATAAATGAAGATCCCCGAAACCAAACTATGGATGAACGAAATGTAGAGTTAGATATATAAAAGCAAACAAGAAGGATAAGATTCATTAGTAACAAGAAAAGTGGTACTCAGTGCCTAGAAAACCTCCATAGACATGAAGAGAAGGACACAAATAAATCAACGTCATGGCACGAATCTTGAACCTTCAATATTGTTAGTGAATAATGTCCACACAGACCTTTATATAATTGTACATATTGTGTTATGGAAAGGTTACAATAAGACATTGAATTTATTGTCCTATCAAATATTAAAAACTATGTTATTTATTTCTAACATTAACAATGCATTTTGTATATTTCAAAGATAAACTAATAATAATGAAAGGACAAATAGATTGCTATAATCCTAGTTTAAGATAGAATGACAACTACCTTTGAAAATAACTACTATAACTATTCATCGATAGTAACTAATTTCAAAGTAAAGTATTATCTTCATCCTTCTAATAATAAATATGTAAATGAAAAATACACTCATGTATAAATAGTAATTAACTTTAGAATTGATTATAAATCTTCTTTACTAATAATAAATTTTGTCAAAAAACATACAACTATTCAATAATGTCAACTAACTATTATCCTCTAATAATAACCACATTAAAAATTAAATATAACCTTCTTCAATAAATATTAATTATTTTTATATTAATTACAACCGAAAAATAATTCATTATAAATTATAATTAAAATTAAATATAACCTTCTTCAATAAATATTAATTATTTTTATATTAATTACAACCGACAAATAATTAATTATAAATTATAAATAAGTTTTGAGAATGAAACAGTGCTCTAATATAATTACTACTCAATATTTACATTACTTTCAATAAATTATTTATTAATAACTTTTTTTAATTGAATTACCGTCCTTATTGTTAACTGACCCTTAATCGTAACGAAAGTGACTTTGAAATTGTTCCCACCTCATTAAAGTTATAATAAAAACCGAATCCACTAAAACCCTCATAGTTTGAGAAGACTCTAGCGTTGATAAAGATGAGGCAATAAAAAAGCAATCAATGGCGTTCATCTTTATGACTTCGGAATATAAGCTTGCGCAGTTGTTAACCATGAATGTCACATATGCTGCAACATGAAGGTACTGTTATGAACAAGATATTTTGAAAATACGAGATTAATCAAAGGTTTTACTAATGCACAAAATTCTCAGGAATATATATATATATATATATATATATATATATAATTGTGTTGGTGTGAAAGGGTATGAGTGATATTATATTTATTTTTATTGGTTTAAGAATATGTTTTCTAAACCCAAGAAAATAGATTAAGGAAATAGGTTAGTTGCTCCATGTTTAAAAGTATTTAATGGAAATGGAAGTTTGTCTGAAAATTCTCAGGTATCATCTAGTTTTTTTTAGTAATATTATTTTTATTTATTGAATAATAGTAATGATTCAGTTTATATTCACAAATAATAATTAGTAATTGCACTCACAATTGGAAAAGAACACTAAAGGGGAATGTGGAAGGTAATAATCAAGTAAAAGATATAGAGTTAATGATTAAAGTGGAAATTAAAGTGAAATTGAAGTATTTTATATATGGCTTAGTTTGATTTAATTTCACCTTTGTCAACTAAACTCTATAAAAATATAAACAAAAGAAAAATATACAACAGACTCTCTTTTTCCTTTATTCTTAAATCAATCTATTTCTTTTTTTGGCTAAAGCAAGAGTCAGACCTTCAAATTGAATAAGCATCAAATAGAGTGCATAAAATACAAAGAATCCTACATGATCGTCAACCATGGAGAGACCCAATCAAAACCTGATACTAGGATCAAAGCCCATGCCTTCCTCCCTACAACCAAACCTTACATTTCACAAAGGAATGAAACAAGAATTCAAAAACGGACCTCAAAAGAACCAAAAGTGTCAATAAAATAAGGGTGTCGCATCCATCTGACTACTTAACCCATAACACAATGGCAAGAGTGAAAGGTCTTTCGATGTCAAGGAAACCCATTTCCTGCCAAATCTTAATTTGCCCTTTTAATCTTAACCGTTGAACCTGTCTGTTCGATCCAACGATTATGGACCATTTCTCTGTGTCAAGCAGCGGGCTATTTATCTCTAGGACCCACAGAGATGCACGATCAATCCTATCTGCTGATCTGCTATGAATGATCCAACGGTTGAGACTGATATCGCACCCGCCTACCTTCGTGCATGTTAGCGTGCGATGAGGGCAGTATTCCTCCCGTCCCCACTGCCACGTGGAGCAAGCTGAATGGAATCGCTCCCAAAAAGGAAAAACCACTTCCTACCTTTGAGGGCCACGATCCCCGGAAAACTGCTCAAGTCGTGGTAGAGTGACCCTACCGAAAAAACTTCTCGGTAAAGTGTGGCAACAGGAAAAACTATGTGGTAAAGTGAGCCCGCTGAATGGAATCGCTCCCTAAAAGGAAAAACCACTTCCCGCCCTTGAGGGCTGCGAACCCAAAAAAACTGCTCAAGTCGCTGTAAAGTGAACCAACCAGAAAAACTTCTGGTTTCTTGGCCTTCGATGGTCTCCTGCTTTCAATTGTTCTCTGCGCCAACCCTCCTTGAGTCGATGTGCATTAAAGCATCCGCCATACTTCCAGTCAACCACAATACCAAAACGACCTCGTTGTTGCAACTAGACCCTATAGTGAACATAAAAACCTGGGATGCACTTGTTCACCACTACAAGCCACTCTCAAGAGACCCGAATGAGAGCAAGCCTCTAAGCAAACAGTTGCTGGTCAGCTGTGCTCGCCTCCATTGCTCTTTCACGGAACAATGTCTTATCTTCATCTGCTTGGTTTTGACACTCTATTTTTAATCTGTTTGGAGGGAGCTCTTTCAAGTCCATCGCCACTCTATTATCTGTGTAGATCACTCCTTGATTGGCCAACAGATTTGCCAGTTTATTGGCCTTTCTACACACATGTGCAAAACTGATTGTTCTCAAGCTCTGTAGGTGACTGTGAATCCATTGAAAGACTTGGATCAGCCTCCAGTTTCTTGAGGCCTTTTCAAGTTTCGTTCCCCAGCTTATTCTCTTGACCGAGTTAATGATTAACTTTGAAACAGCTTCAATGATCGTATTTGGCAGTTTTCCTGAACCAAAAACTCTAGACATTGTTCCATGGCCATCAGCTCCACCATATTGTTGGTTGTTTTACCTAAATGACCATGGAAGATAAATAGAATCCTTCCATTATCATCCCTTAACACCCCTCCATGGCCGACCGTGCCCGAATTACCTTTAGAAGCACCATCAATGTTGAATTTCAGAAAACCCTTAGGGTGAGGATGCCAGAAATCTAGCTCAGGATCCATAATAGTAGCTTTCCTGACTAAGCCTTGAGGAACAAGCCCCTGCAATTCTAGCTTACAGAGAATTATCCAATCTGTAGCAGAAGGGGGTGTCATAGGGAGATTTCGGACAATAGTGCTAATAGTTTCCTTACCCTATTTGAGGATTAGATCATAGAGATACTGGGGAGATGTTTTAGCATTCTTGAAGACTCTATTGTTCCTTTCTTTCCAGACATTCCAAATATTGAAGCTTGGTGTTAGAGCCCAAGCTGAACTCAAAACTTCATTATCAAAAAATTTATTTCTCCAATTGGTGAGGGTGTTGAAAAGACTTCCATTGTCTCTATCAGATTGTTGGAAGATAGAGGCGAAAGAATCCCATAACCTGGAAGTAAAAATGAAGTTGTTGAGAAGGTGCTCCATTGTCTCCTCTTGAACCTCACAAAGCTGGCATCTAGAAGGTCCCAGGGCACCCGTTTTCCTAATGTTATCCCAGGTCAGAATTTTTCTGTGCAGTACCAGCTACATAAAAAGTTTTATTTTCATCCACCCTTGAAATTTCCATAGGTTTTGCCAAATCCTGTCTGGAGCTTGGGAATCTAGTTCAAGGAGTATGAGTTTAGCTTCCATGAGATTATAAGTGCCCTCATTATTGTTGCCCCATCTAAGCTGGTCATGTCCTCTTGAAACTAGAATTTTCCTTTGTTCTAACATCTTCATTAGCCCCTCAGCCTTGGCTTTTAGGGGACTGTCATTTATGAGATCAAGTTTCCTCCAATTTCTCCATTTCCCTAAACTGTTGTTTTGATCCCAAAAATCCTTAACTTTGGTGAGCTCCTTGGTGTATATCTCTGCTTTGAGGTCCTCCAAATCCTCCTTTAGTAAAATAGGTTCTTGTTGCAATCTATCCTCCCAGAATAAGGCTAAGTCTCCCTCTCTAATTTCCAGAAGCTGTGATCTTGAATTACATTTCTATTTTCCCGGGCTTTGTTCCAAATATATGATCCTCTTATATTACCATCCATCCTTATGCGGTCATTATCTAGCCAAGAGCTTGCATATTTTTCTTTCCAAAGGATAGCCCAATGTGCTTTTGGTTCTTTGATCCATCGCCACCATAATTTTGCCCCTAAAACCTTGCTCAGAATCTCAGGATCATCCAATCCAAGACCCCCGTGGTTTCTGGGTTTACAAATTTTTTCCCAGACAACCAAGGCCCATTTCTTCTTATCTTTGCCC
Organism: Pinus tabuliformis; assembly: GCA_031772625.1. Taxonomy (NCBI): domain Eukaryota; kingdom Viridiplantae; phylum Streptophyta; class Pinopsida; order Pinales; family Pinaceae; genus Pinus; species Pinus tabuliformis. The sequence continues at coordinate 1,214,529,562 of CM062805.1, forward strand.
TTGCCCAATAGAAAGTCTCTTTGTATGTTTCTTATTTGGTGCAGGATTCCTTTAGGAGCAGGGATAGCTGAAAGCATAAAGACTGGGATTGATTGTAGTATGGCCTTTGTGAGGACCAACTTGCCAGCCAAGTTTAGAGATCTCATAGTCCATTTCCTCATTTTGTTTTGTAATTTATTAATTATCGGCTCCCAAATGCTCTTGTGTAACGATTTGGCCATTAGAGGAACTCCCAGATAATTTGAGGGGAGAGAATCCCTTTGAAAGCCCATAATTATAGACATGTTCCTCTGAATAGCAATGTTAGTATTGAAGCAAAATATTTTGGATTTGGAAAGATTTACTTCCATACCTGAAGCCATGGCAAAGTCACAGAGGATTTGTTTATAAGCAAGTGCTTCTTTGACTGTAGGGATTCCTTGCAGCATGGTGTCATCCACAAATTGTTGATGAGTCAAGGCCTGTCCATTGTCCAAAATTTGAAGACCCTTGATTTTTCCAACTTCTTTTGCATTCTTGATATACGTTCCTAGTCCTTTCATCATGAGGATGAAGAGGAAGGGTGGGAGAGGGTCACCCTGCCTAAGGCCTCTGGAAGGAATAAAAGTCTTTGAAGGTGAACAAAATTGAGAAGCTCAAAGAAGTGACCAAAGCCACGATCCATCTTACCCAATTGTGGTCGAACCCGAAAGCAGTAAGAACTTTCCTGATATAGATCTAGTTTAGCTTATCATAAGCTTTGGCTACGTCCAGTTGCATGATCATTCTAGCCTTGCTTTTGCTAGTGAGAGAATGCACCACTTCATGTGCTTGAGTAATGTTATTAAGAATTTGCCTTCCTTCCACATATCCAGATTGTTCCCTCGAGACTAGTGAAGGAAGGAAGGGTTTGAGTCTATCAGCAACCACTTCGGATATTATCTTGTACACCACGTTGCACAAAGCTATAGGTCTAAACCTGTCAGGGGTTTGAGCCAAATCTTGTTTAGGGATCAGGGCTATAAAAGTGGTGTTCAGAGCCTTCAAAATGGTTTTGTTCGTTCTGGAATCCTCAATCACCCACAGAATGTCCTGTTTGACAATATTCCCGTAAGCTTTGAAGAAGTCAACATTGAAACCATTCAGGCCTGGCGCCTTCCCATTCTGCATTTCTTTGAGTACTCCACTAACTTCCTCTTCAGTCACTGCCCTATAAATATTGGCATTATCCTCTCTAGAAACCATCCTAGGTATATGCTTAGTGAAGTCCCGGATGTGGAGTTCTCTATCATAACAGGTTTCCTTTGCTATGTTTCGAAAGTGCTAGACTAGAACTGCATCTATTTCTTCATGAGAATTGAGAAGATTTCCTCTTTCATCCTTGATCAAAGAAATTATGTTATGAGCTTTGTTTGCTATGGTGGATTTGTGGAAAAATCTAGTATTACGTTCACCTTCTTTTAGCCACTAAACTCTAGATTTTTGTCTCCAAAATATTTCCTCTTGTTTGCATAAATTCTCCCAGTTTTGATGATATTTGGTGGCTTGATCACTTCTGGCTTTGTCATGTCCCTCCGCAATAAGGGCTTGGTTGAGTTCCTGCATTTTACCTTCAATAATTTTTTTCTCTTCAAAGATGTTACCAAATTCGTTCTTGTTCTAGTCTTTAAGCCAGAGCTTGATGTGTTTTAACCTTTTCTGAAGAAGGAACATGCTGGTGCCCTGAATTTTTAAATCTTCTGACCACCATTTGGCTATGTTGCTGATGAAGTCTGGGTGGGAAATCCAAATGTTCTCAAATCGAAAAGGTCTATTCGTGGGGGTGCCAATGCCCTGAACCTCCAGTTATACCGGCCAATGATCTGAAACCCCAAAAGGGAGCATACTTGCTACCATTTCCTTGTCATTGAACATAAGATCCTCTGTGATTAGAAATATGTCTAATTTAGAGGCCACCTGAGACTCTCCTCCTCTTATATTGTTCCAAGTAAAGATTCCATTACTCGTTACAATGTCCACCAACTTCATCTTATTAATAAAGGTTTGAAAAGCCAAAGAATCTTTGCCTAGAACTCTAGTTACCCCTTTTCTTCTGTAAGTGATTTGATCATGTTGAAATCACCTCCCAGGATCCAGGGTATGCCTGCACGTTTGTCTCTGAGATTCTCTAGAGAGTTTAGAAGCCTGACTTTGTCGTCCATTCTTTGAGGACCGCAAACATTTGTTACCAGGTAGGTATCCTTGTGTCCCATAGGTTGGATGACTACAAATAAATAATCCTTAGATGCCTCCACATCTATTAAGCCAATTTTTTGTGGATTCCAAATATTGGGAATACCTCCTGCTGCATTCTCTGCTTTGACTTCCAGAAACTCAAATCTATTGAGCCATTTACGATGGATATCTCTTATCTTTGGATGGAACACTTAGTTTCCTGGATGAAAATCTTATCGGAGCTGCTTGTTTCATTCTATTATTCAGTAATCTTTGTTTCCTTTTACTACTTAGACCCCTGATATTCCAAGAAGTGAACTTCATAATTACAGATTAGTAAACGAGTAACTGGATAGATCTTTCATCTTACCTAAATCTATCATTACCTTTCCACATTCCATCAACAACTCATTCTGCTTTTTTCTACCCCGTTTCTTCCCTGGGTTTTTGAGTCCTAGTCCCGCTATGTTTTTCATTGTTTTTGCTCCTTCGTTGCCCTGCCTATCTTTGTGTTTTTGTCTGTCCACCCCTTTATCTGGGTTTTCCATAAAAACAACTCTTGAACTCAGTTGAACTCCTCTGTGGGTAACGAGTCCAACCCTTCTTTGGTTCCTTGATTTAAGAAACCTTCCAAATCTAGGTTTTCTTTCTCAAGAATTTTCTGGAGCTCATGGCCCTCCATTTCCATCTCACTTTGGGTCATTTCACGATCCATCTCCTGTTCTGCATCATTCATCATAACTTATTTCTATTTGTTATTATCTTGTATTTGTTCCCTTTCTTCTACTTTCTCCTCCTCCACTGGACTTCCTTCCTTTGCCTGATATATTTCTATGGAACCTTCATCTACTTCAAGGACATGAAACATGTTCTGGTTAGCTTGCTGCCCTGCTGATTTACATGGTTTTGGTCCTCTTTTGCCTCCTTTTCCTTTATGTTCCACCTTGACGAAGCTTTCTAAATCCTTCATTGTGTCAGTTTTGTTTTTGTTCTCTATTTTACTGAGAGGGCAGTCTCTGAACAGGTGTCCATGCTCGTGACATTTGCGACATCTGAATGGGATATGTTCATAATCTACTGTTTGTATCCATTCTTCATCAAAAACCTCGAAAATAACCTCGTCCAGCAGAGCTCCAGAGAGATCCATTTCGACACATATGCTAGCAAAGGAAGTATACTTTCCCCTTCTAGTGGCCTCAAAAACCTTGACAAATCAACCTAACTTATTTCCTATGGTGGCGAGAGATTCTGTTTGCCAGTAATCAAGAAGTAGAGAATAGAGTCTTACCCAAACTGGAACCGATGAAAAAGTTTCGCGTTGCGGAACAAAATTCATAATCGAGGGTCGCATATAGAAGCATGATGCAGCATAAAAGTGGGGCCATCCTTCAAACACTCTATCCTTATCTTCAATATTTGCAAATACAATACTGAAAAAACCCTTAGACCCATGATGTAGGTAAATGTTGCCTTTTGGTTTCCAGTGGTATTTAATCCACATTTGTAAGGAATTTTTAGTGGGCCATAGACCCATGAATTTACAAATGATTGCATAAGTTTGCATGTGATCCCTGTGCGCCTGCAGCGCTGGCTCATTTAAAATGACACTGGGAGTTACTTCCGCTTTGGGTTTGCATGGTCCCATGTGTTCTTTGTCTTTTGTTCCTTTCTCCTTGTCTTCTTCCTCATTTTCCTTTGTGTCATTGTGCTTCCATGACTTAGTTCCCTCATGTTCTTCTTGACTATTTCTTGCCATTCCTTCTGAAGGCTCTCTATCATTTTCCATTGGTTTTTTCCCCTACTTGCCACAACCTGCTTGTAGGAGGGAGTGGACCTCCCTCCTTTGTGTCCTTCCATGGAGAATGCCTTTTGTATCAGTTTGAAACCCTATTTTTCCGTCCTGTCGTGTGCTCCCTTCTTCCCCCAACACCTCTAATCTATATGTATCTATCTTAACTCAATATATTTCATCATTACATCGAAAATTAAATATTTTTTTTATGTACTAAATAACTTATACCTTGACTTAAATCTCTTCTTTTTTTTCCTATAGTTATCACCCAAATCATTTTAAATTAAAGCCATATATAACACATCCCTCAGTTAGCCCCGAGGGATAGCTCAAATGGTCGGGTTCCCGTTGATAGTACTCTCCCGGTTTGGGAGGTCACGGGGTCAAATCTCCTCGACGCCCTTTAGGCCCGATCTAAAGTTCCCTTCGGAAGCTACCCCGATTATCTACGTGGACGTAGCGGCCCACCTTTGGTGCCCCGTGAACCACACAGAAAAAAAAAAAAAAAAAAAAAAACACATCCCTCAGTTAATAATTATAGCCCATAAAATGATAATTAATGTATTATCTAATTTAATTTATTATAAATAAATTTAATTAACCTCTAAAATTATAGAAATAAAACTAACACTTTCAACGTATTACTATGATAAACTTAATGATCTTTCTTAAAATCCATATATCTACCCTTTTGTAACAAACTATATATAACACTTCTTCATATATATATATATATATATATATATATATATATATATATATATATATATATATATAGATATATATGCCCTATTTAGCCAACTGTGAACATAATACTTTCCCAATTGCATATTACATATACTGTTTGGAACTGTATTTTTGCTGAGATAGGAATCTGCTATCCATAATCAGGCGATGGCCATCACTAGATTGGAATAAGTCACATCATATTTCACAACAGACAAAACATGAAATCATATTTTGATTGATTCAGTTGTTCTTCCCTTGCATATTTCCAATATAAAGACTTATCCAATTTCTCTATATTTCCCTTATGCCAAATTCTTGTAAATATAGCAGAAGACAAAAAAAACATAATGTTTGAAACTTTATATTTGCTGAGATAGGAATTTGATATCCATAATCACGTGTTGCCCATCACTAGATTGGAATTAGTCACGTCAAATTTGACAAAAGACAAAACAAGAAATCACATTTTCGTTGATATAATTGTTTTTCCCTTGCATATTTCCAATATTAGGACTTGTCCAATTGCTCTATCCTTTCCATTGTGACAACGTCTTGCAAATTTTTAGAACAACCAACAATTGATTTCAGATGAAATAGTGAAGTAACTTCTTACTTGTTATGACTTGAGGTTCAGATGGCATCCATGTTTGCAAAGATAATAATCCCAAAGATTGTTTCTCTGTATTGAAATTGTTTTTTCATTTGTTGCTGGACTGGATGGGGAAAAAATATTCTATTTCCCTTGTTGTGGAGAAACTTGGCGAGGTTAGTCTTTTGGGACATAAGAAGTTTCCTTCAGCTTTTTCTATAGTTAATAAATATAAATTTCAGCAATTTCTAATGTCTAAAATAACCAACCCCAGAATTAGGAAACCTACATATTCTCATGCATGACACATTTTTGTGTACATAGACGATAATCATAAACAAATTAAGTACGATGATCAATACAAACATTGAAAATTGATCTTAAGTCGGGAATACCTCATTTTGGATCCATGACATGCCAGCAAATTGAAGAAAGCCAAAAAAATTCACCGACCTAATGAGAAAAAATGATGCATGCACTATCAAGAGGTTGATTCCCACTAACTTGGCTCGGCACATACTACTCCTTGGCAAAATAACCAGTGCCCATATAAGTCTAGCCGGAAGGAATCATAATGTGTAGAGAAAACTAGTATCCTTAGGAATCATGAAGTAAGGTTTGTTCAACTAGGCCCCTAACACTAAGGACATTCCCAATCTAAAGACTGTATTGAACATCCATCATGACTATTCAATGCTAGTGAAATATTTGATGTGAAATCACCCATGGAATTCCCCTAAGGCAACATTGTTAGAGCTAGAAGCAATGGGGATATGTCAAGGATTGTATTGTACGAAACAAAAAGAGCCACAAACTCATTAGAAATTATGTAAAACCACACAATTCTCATGATAAAGCCTCCTACAGCCTAAGGTAGAAACAATGTGTGAGTTGGGTGCTTTTCCTTCGTTGTGAAGAAAGAAAGAATTCCTAATATCAAACCCAAAATCCCTGTAATAACATATGCACTTTCAATCATGTTGAAAGGTTGGATTTCCTGAGAATTCCACAGGAAGGCCAAGAGAACGAGTGCTAAAATAGCACTTGGATGTGTATTGGGCTTATTAACTGGTGGTCACATGCTCTGTTGTGCTATGATGATGGGCTAGTGAGAAAAAGGCCTATTTTCTTGGGGTTTCACATTTTTTTAGCACAACATCATGTTCTTGTTGGCATTATGATACATGTGTTGTACTTGATGGCAAACAACTCATAGAAGATCAACTCACTTATATATATCTAGATGAATCTACGGAAGAGATATCAGATGACAATTCTCAGTATGACAAGTCCAAAGGGGGAGATTGTTGGCATTATGAGATAAGTGTTGTCCTTGATGGCAAATCACACAAATGATAAATTATAGTGCAGCAAATTTATTTGATAAATTATAGTGCAACAAAGTTTCCTTCATGTAGAGAAAAGTTCACGCACTTTTATGCAGAGAAAAGTTTATTCCATGTAGAGAAAAGTTCACGCACTTTTATGCAGAGAAAAGTTTATTCCATGTAGAGAAATGTTCACGCACTTTTATGCAGAGAAAAGTTTATTCCATGTAGAGAAAGGTTCACGCACTTTTATGCAGAGAAAAGTTTATTTCATGTAGAGAAACGTTCACGCACTTTTATGCAGAGAAGAGTTTATTTCATGTAGAGAAATGTTCACGCACTTTTATGCAGAGAAAAGTTTATTTCATGTAGAGAAAAGTTTACGCACTTTCGTGCAGAGAAAAGTTCCCTTCATGCAAGAGAAAAGTTCACGCACTTTCATGGTTGGTTCATGGTATTAGTCCGACAGTTTTTGATCCTATGGTTTTGGCCCGTGGTATTGCATCCAAAAGTGTTGATGTCACGCACTTTCATGGTTGGTTCATGGTATTAGTCCGACAGTTTTTGATCCTATGGTTTTGGCCCGTGGTATTGCATCCAAAAGTGTTGATCTCACACACTTTCATGGTTGGTTCATGGTATTAGTCCGAGAGTTTTTGATCCTATGGTTTTGGCCCGTGGTATTGCATCCAAAAGTGTTGATCTCACACACTTTCATGGTTGGTTCATGGTATTAGTCCAACAGTTTTTTGATCCTATGGTTTTGGACCGTGGTATTGAGAAAGGACTAAGGCTATAAAAGAGGAAGAATATCATTTGGCAAAGCATCATCTGAATTATTGAATATCTAATAAAGTGCTAGATCTGGAATACTGTGATTGGGTTATGATGCAGATCTGGATCTGAGCTAAAGAGGGATCTCACCGGTTGATGGAAAACAAGATGTAAGGATAGATCGAGATCAAATGGTTTGAAATGAACTATCTCTATATATTTGATTATGCTTATTCTAGATCTGTATACTGACACTTGTAATGATCTGAACTGGGTATAACTTGAGTTTGAAATCGCTGCAAGTCATGTTTGAATATTTATAAATCTGTACACGGGTTGGCTTTGGTGTAAGCGAGTATGTATGCAGGTTTGGTTCATTGTAGTAGTGTATACAATTTGAGCTATGATATTTGAAGTCACAGGTGGTTCTGGTTGTTGATGGGTTTCGATGACAGTTTAAAGGTGTCAGTATTCTGCATATCCTGTTTGGTTGATTGTGTTTAACTTCAGTATTGATGGATGAGAACTAATATTGGATCAGGATCATAATGACTCATATTTATGTGATCTGAATCTGGGTGCTAACACATATATTATCCTTGTATATGTATTGATCTAGTGTTTGGGTGATTCAGAAGATTCATTGATTATGTGCTTCAATGATATTAATGGGTCCAGTATGAAAATTGGATGAAACGTGGCCTTTCAGATTATGTGTTGTACTTCAGGAGTATCTAGTATGAAAACGTATGAAACATGGTATCCGGAGGAGAGAAGATTGTAGGCAGGCACCTACGTACTAGTATCTTAGCTAGTACAAGAGCTAAGGGGGCGCTAGCTCCCTTCCAGTAGCAGTTGAAAACTTTGGAGCATTATAGCAGGTAGCAGCCTGCGTACTAGTAAATGGATCGGCTAGTACAAGAACTATGGGGTTTTTAGCTCCCTTCCAGGAAAGACTGGAGAACGAGAGAGGGTTGTAGCTCTCTGTAGGTAGAAGCCTGCGTACTGGTATAAGACTGCACCAGTACAGAAATATTGTAAAAGGATTTTCTTATTAAGAAGAAGATTGAGATGACTTGCAGCAGGTGGTTTTCTCCCACATTGGGTTTCCACCTTATATCATGGTGTTCATGTGTGTGGCTTATGTGTGATGATCTGTTCTATTTTACTGCACCTGTTTACTGTTAATATGGTTGATAATGTTCTAATGCACTCATTAAGGATCAACTAACTGAATCATAAGAAGTTGTGGAAGTAGCATATATGAATCTGAATATGGAAATGAAAAAGTTTTATTGATGTGATAATACTGATTCACCCCCCACCCCTCTGAGTATTATTTCCAACAATTGGTATCAGAGCAGGTCCTTTGGTAGAAGCTTGATCGCTTGAAGGAGATCCGTGGAACAATGGGAAAGAAGGTTAAGAAGCAAGCTCATAAGAAGAAGAAGACATCTCATAAGAACTATGACAGTGGGAGAATCGATTGGGGATTAGGTATAAGAAGCTCTTCAGATTCAGATTCAGATTTGGAATCATTTCAGAATGAAGATGAACTATCAGGTATGAATTTGCTATCCTCTGATGTTCCAGCTATCTATCCATTTGGAAAAGATGGAAGTGATAACGAAACAACTGAATGTGCTCTTATGGGTGAGGAAGAAGGATATCAAATAGAAGCAGAATTTAGCAGGCTGACAAACAAAATTAGTGAACAAGAAAGACTTCTGAACATAAAGAGTGGTGCCCTCAAAGAAGCTGTTACTAGACAAAAGGCTCAACGAGAGTTATTCAAGGAGAAATATCAAAAGTTGCAAGTTGAAGCAACATCTCTAAGAAATGAAGTCAATGAAAAGAACACAACCATCAAGAAACTCAGAGATAGATCCAGTTACTATGAAAGTCTTGAAGCCACGATCCGCTCTCTAAAGGAAGATCTTCAAGAATCAAAGAAGAAGAATAAAGATCTAGTCCAAGATATTGAAAACAGGGAAACGAAGTTATCAACTTAAAATCTCATTTAGAATGTGCCTTCAGAATTCGTCAAATGCAACAGGATCTGAATGAAGAACAAGAAAAGGAGATTCTCAAGCTAAAGCATCAGTTGGAAGAAGAAAGGAAAGCTGAAGAAGACATGAAGAAGCAATATCTAGAAAAACAAGAACAACTTCAGGTTGAGGTAAATATCTTGAAAAGTAAATTAGAAGAAAAGGATAAGCTCTTACGTTTTCAAGATAGTACTAAAGTCTTGGATGATATTCTTAATAGTCAAAGATCTCCTGCTATCAAAACTGGTCTTGTCTTTCATGAATCTATTGAAGGTGAATCTAGTTCACACGATAAGGCAAGGAACTCTAAAGAGAAATCTAAAATGATCAACAAGGAGATAAGAGAGATGAAAGGTCAATCTCATCATCAACCAAGGAAAGAAATTCTTCAAAGAAAATCTTTTACTCCTCCTATGAATAATGTTGAATGTTATGTATGTCATAACCTTGGACATGTTGCAGCCAGATGTAGAAGAAGAAGGGTTCAAGATCATCAAACAAACAGATCATCTCAATCAAGGTACTTTAATGGATATTGCTTTGCTTGCAATATGTTTGGTCACAAAGCTGCTGATTGCTACAAAAGAAATATGAAACATGTAAGATGTTATGCATGTAACAAGCTTGGACATATAGCAAAGGAATGCAGGAACAAAGCACGGACATCACACCAAAAGGAGAAAACATCATCATCACACTTGAAGATGTGGAAGAAGAAAGAAGTACAGTCAGAAAGAGGCGGCACAGCACAACATACAGACATAACAGAATCAGAGGGAGCTAGAGGTGTAAAACTTCAGTGTCCTAAATCTCATACGCAAGTTTCTTAAAGAGAAGTCACGTATATAAGCGAGTTGGTTATGGCATAGTCGCGTATATGATTGTTTGAGGAAAGGCAGTAGGGACAGGTTCAGGAAAAGGATCAGTTATGATTCAGTTTATTATTTGCGCTGTTTGATAATGGTTACAATTTGCTGATGATGTGTGGAAATGACTTGATGGTTAGAAGTGTTTTGTTTCTAACTTGATAATGATGATGTCTTGATACTTCTTGTTGATATGCATGATCAGATCTGACAGTAACCAAGATGGCATAGGTTTAGGGGGAGCATATGCTTTTAATGCATTGTTGGCATTATGGTTAATAGTCCTTGGTGATGATGCTTATGTGGATAAATGATTCATCTTGCTATGATATGGTTATGAGTTGTTCAGATGATTCTTGGGGTTACATAGCTGATATTTAGATCAGATTTGTGGTTGATTTTCTAATGGTGCTTACATGGTGATCTTCATAAGGATAAGGAGAAGTACATAATTCACATCTTCTTTAATTGATGATGAGTCACTCATATGTTGTTGTCGTCATATGCATAAAGATCATATATTACAGTTATGATGCAGGATTCTTATTGTTCTTGGCACATATATGGATGAGGATTGTTGGCTGGATACATGGATGATTATTCAAAGTTGCATTGTTGGAGACATGATGATGATGAGTTCTTACCTATATGATGATAGGTTGTTTCATATGTTGATTGATGCAGATATTCCCAATTGATGATACTTGGTTCACGCAGATCTGGATGGCTATGGTGTTTCTCACATATGATAGAATGTGAATGATTATGTTCAAAAGGATGAGTTGATATGGACATACCTTGATGATTCATGCACTAATACAAGTTGCTGGTCTAGTTGCTGTTGACAGATGCTATGGAGAAGATCATACAGTGTTGTTGCTGATGTGGATGAGTTGATACGGACATACCTTGATGATTCATGCACTAATACAAGTTGCTGGTCTAGTTGCTATTGACAGATGCTATGGAGAAGATTATACAGTGTTGTTGCTGATGTTTATCATGATCTTATTTAGGTGTATGGTCTCTGTTATAAATGTCATGTATATCATTCAATGTAAAGGTCATATCAAGACTCATAATGTAATAGTGTGTCTCTATCTATTGTATTCATTTGATGAGATCTCTTCAGGTCATGTAACGGCCTATGTTGGTTTCCCCACTATGCGTGGCATGAATGATGTTATTCTCTTATGTTATCATATGTAAACTTTTGGTATATCACCATTGTGATGGGAGATAGATGTATGTATGAGTCTTTGGTGATAGGAAGGTCATCTATGATGTATAGAGTCATGTAGTTCTTGTAGAAAATCTTTTTGCAGACCTTTCTTAACAGTCAGGGGGAGCATGAACAAGCATATTTCAGCAGAGCAGAGATTTCAGCATGCTCTCAGAAAAAGCATGGACAGATTGGTGCACCATCGCATATACAAAGGGGGAGTTCATTCAGAGATTTCAACACGTACTCAGGGGGAGTATGAACAGCAGAATGCCTTTCTAGGAAAGAGAATATCTTGGTTCGCCCTTTGCCCTTGATGTCAAAGGGGGAGAGTGATTTGGTATTGTTGCCATCAAGTCCAAAGGGGGAGATTGTTGGCATTATGATGGATGTGTTGTACTTGATGGCAAACAACTCATAGAAGATCAACTCACTTATATATATCTAGATGAATCTACAGAAGAGATATCAGATGACAATTCTCAGTATGACAAGTCCAAAGGGGGAGATTGTTGGCATTATGAGATAAGTGTTGTCCTTGATGGCAAATCACACAAATGATAAATTATAGTGCAACAAATTTATTTGATAAATTATAGTGCAACAAAGTTTCCTTCATGTAGAGAAAAGTTCACGCACTTTTATGCAGAGAAAAGTTTATTCCATGTAGAGAAAATTTCACGCACTTTTATGCAGAGAAAAGTTTATTCCATGTAGAGAAAAGTTCACGCACTTTTATGCAGAGAAAATTTTATTCCATGTAGAGAAAAGTTCACGCACTTTTATGCAGAGAAAAGTTTATTTCATGTAGAGAAAAGTTCATGCACTTTTATGCAGAGAAGAGTTTATTTCATGTAGAGAAATGTTCATGCACTTTTATGCAGAGAAAAGTTTATTTCATGTAGAGAAAATTTTACGCACTTTCATGCAGAGAAAAGTTCCCTTCATGCAAGGGAAAAGTTCACGCACTTTCATGGTTGGTTCATGGTATTAGTCCGACAGATTTTAATCCTATGGTTTTGGCCCATGGTATTGCATCCAAAAGTGTTGATCTCACGCACTTTCATGGTTGGTTCATGGTATTAGTCCGACAGTTTTTGATCCTATGGTTTTGGCCCGTGGTATTGCATCCAAAAGTGTTGATCTCACACACTTTCATGGTTGGTTCATGGTGTTAGTCCGACAGTTTTTGATCCTATGGTTTTGGCCCGTGGTATTGCATCCAAAAGTGTTGATCTCACGCACTTTCATGGTTTGTTCATGGTATTAGTCCAACAGTTTTTTGATCCTATGGTTTTGGACCGTGGTATTGGGAAAGGACTAAGGCTATAAAAGAGGAAGGAGATCATTTGGCAAAGCATCATCTGAATTATTGAATATCTAATAAAGTGCTAGATCTGGAATACTGTGATTGGGTTATGATGCAGATCTGGATCTGAGCTAAAGAGGGATCTCACCGGTTGATGGAAAACAAGATCTAAGGATAGATCGGGATCAAATGGTTTGAAATGAACTATCTCTATATATTTGATTATGCTTATTCTAGATCTGTATATTGACGCTTGTAATGGTCTGAACTGGGTATAACTTGAGTTTGAAATCGCTGCAAGTCATGTTTGAATATTTATAGATCTGTACATGGGTTGGCTTTGGTGTAAGTGAGTATGTATGCAGGTTTGGTTCATTGTAGTAGCATATACAATTTGAGCTATGATATTTGAAGTCACAGGTGGTTGTGGTTGTTGATGGGTTTTGATGATAGTTTAAAGGTGTCAGTATTCTGCATATCCTGTTTGGTTGATTGTGTTTAACTTCAGTATTGATGGATGAGAACTAATATTGGATCAGGATCATAATGACTCATATTTATGTGATCTAAATCTGGGTGCTAACACATATATTATCCTTGTATATGTATTGATCTAGTGTTTGGGTGATTCAGAAGATTGATTGATTATGTGCTTCAATGATATTAATGGGTCCAGTATGAAAATTGGATGAAACGTGGCCTTTCAGATTATGTGTTGTACTTCAGGAGTATCCAGTATGAAAATGTATGAAACGTGGTATTCGGAGGAGAGAAGATTGTAGGAAGGCGCCTGCGTACTAGTATCTTAGCTAGTACAAGAGCTAAGGGGGCGTTAGCTCCCTTCCAGTAGCAGTTGAAAACTTTGGAGCATTGTAGCAGGTAGCAACATGCGTACTAGTAAATGGATCGGCTAGTACAAGAACTATGGGGGTTGTAGCTCCCTTCCAGGAAAGACTGGAGAACGAGAGAGGGTTGTAGCTCTCTGCAGGTAGAAGCCTCCATACTGGTATAAGACTACACCAGTATAGAAATATTGTAAAAGGATTTTCTTATTAAGAAGAAGATTGAGATGACTTGGAGCAGGTGGTTTTCTCCCACATTGGGTTTCCACCTTATATCATGGTGTTCATGTGTGTGGCTTATGTGTGATGATCTGTTCTATTTTACTACAACTGTTTACTGTTAATATGGTTGATAATGTTCTAATGCACTCATTAAGGATCAACTAACTGAATCATAAGAAGTTGTGGAAGTAGCATATATGAATCTGAATATGGAAATGAAAAAGTTTTATTGATGTGATAATACTGATTCACCCCCCCCTCTCAGTATTATTTCCAACAGTGCTTGGGTGGGCTCTTCCACCACTACATAGGCACCTAATCCTTATTGTATAAAACAAATATCGTCGGCATGGTGTGCTTCTCGCTCTTGGTCATCCCCATTTCAATTGCCAAACAACACATCCAACATGACGTGACTCCTTATTCTAGATTGCCTTCCAACAAAATTCAAGTTGGATCGCCTGATAATCGGTGTGACTCCTTCTTCTGCATTTTCTTCCAACAAAATTGCAGTTGCATCACTTGATAATCAATTTCATTGAATTATTCACAATGAAGTCACACAGATGACATACACATATAACATTAGATGTAAAATTGCTCACCCAGCCTGTATCAATGTTGATGCTGACATCATTATTATTTCATGTTTATTCTGTGCAATGGGCTTTGAGAAATATATTTCATCACAGTGACTCATATTTAATTGAAGCCTGCTTCCCAATGCCCCTAAGAACTCAGCACAAAAAGGTATCAGTCCTGTTATCAAATATCCACTCAAATCCATGTTATAGATACCAGGAAGGCTACCCAAGTTTTTGGCTATCTATGGCGACGTGGTTTTCTCGGCCGTAATTTATTTGTAGGTTGTGCTGAAAGTTGAGACAAAATCTTAAGGAGTATGATAAACAAGAAATCACATTCCACATTTTATGTTTTAATAGGATGAAGGAGGATGAAATGTAAGCTCACTGTTTCGATGCAGTGAATAGTGTGAGCGCACGAAAGGGCATAGAGAGAACGCCTTTGGTGTAACTAGTGATAATGAATCAATACATATTCAAAAATAATAGCTAGTGATAATGTGTCAGTTCACATTCACAAATAATAACTAGTGATGGTTGTCTCTACTACCAATCAACAATTGATTTAATATAGGTTTCCCACTAAATAAAAAGAAAAGTGCAATGGTAATGAGTTAGTCCACATTCACAAATAATAGCTAGTAAGATTGTCCCACCTACAAATTGATAAGTGAGTTAAAATATATTTTCTAAATAACTAAAAAGAAGTCAATAAATGACCCTGATCTTATTACATTATTTGAAATAAGGATAAAATAAGGAATTTCCATTTTTAAATATTCTAAGCAAATGAAAAGGTAAGTTGTAATTTTATCTTAGTTATGTTAGTGCGAAGTATTTTAATATGAATATTATTCTTAGCACAGACTTGATATTATGTAATGAATTTTAATCTGTTGCAAATGAAATTTTAAGATTAATGTAGGATAACGTGTATAAAGTATGTTATGAAACTCATTTTTTTGAACCTCATATTGATTTGTTTGACTTTATTTCTACTCGAAAACAGATCCATGAAGATGGCCACATAAAGGTTCAATATTCGAGAGACCTAGGTATATATATTATTGGTCACACAATTATTCTATTAATATGGTAATAGGATACACCGCTATGATGTGGACCTACTATCGGAAAAGTTTCATGTTTTGTAATTAGGAGCATTAAACCACCATGGACTAAACTCTTGAACCAATGTGGGATAGAGTATCGAATGAGGGAAGAGGATGTTTCATAATCATTTACTTTATTCCAAGGGTTATATTGTTAATAATCCATTCACCTTAATTCTACATAAAAACATGTGTACTTATGAATATTTCCATAAAAAGGATGAATAAAAGGATACCATGTCAATATCCACATATCATTTCTATCACTAATCTAGAAACATCATAGTTACATGAAAAAATAAATGGATTTATAAATGTAGCTAGTTCATGCTAAAAGTAAAAATTATTGTTGAACTATTTTGTTATTATCACAAAACAATATCACCCTAGAGGACATGGAAGTACAACAAAGAAGGCCCATTGAAATAAGTTCTTGAATATGTAGAGAGGTCATTGAGATAAGCTCAAACTAGAGACTTTGAACAAATGTTGAATAAGTGTAATAAGTGTCTTTGGTTTTCAAATTTTTCTAGAACATTTAGATCACCGAGAACAGATCCCCATGGTGTGATTTAAGGAGTTGTTTTCTGATCATGAAGGACACTATTTTCTTAGTGGCCAATGATGTAAATCGCTTTTTGATGTGTGAGGGATTCACTGGGGGAGTCATAGCATACCACGTGTGTTCATATTAGAGGATATATATTGAGGAAAAAATGACATGAAATATTGAGAACATAATAGGGGGTAAATGGTTTTTGCATTGGTGAGTATAAAAAATGGAGCTCAAAGTTAATGAAAAAATATAAAGGGGTATAAAAAATATTAATGAAAAATTGAATACTACAATATTTAGTGAAGGTAGGGGTTTTTTAAATTGGGAAGGTGTATTGGGCTCATATTGGTAGGGGATTAAATAATGTGACTTTTAGAGGTTTTTTTCCATTATGTAGTTAAATTAAGGGTATTGTTTAGTATGCCATGAATGTACCTGATATGTCAAAGGGTGATTGAGTGAAGCCCCCATGGTTAGATGTGAGCTAACTCACCAATAATAATAACATATAACAAGGTGCCAATATAAACCAATATAATGCAAATATATGTGTTCAAGTTGAAGACTTAGAGGAGTGACAATGCCATTAGGGATAAATATTTAAAATTTAATGCAACATGCAGGGTATAACAATAATCAACAAAAAGCAAGGTATTGGCCCTCTAAATCAAATCCCTAGAGTTAATGAGTCAGTGTTGGTAGATGTAGATCTATCGGAGAAAATTTAATGATAAGTATCATAAACCAACAAAAGGCATCCAAGAGATTGATAATGTAATGGAATTCAACTCAACACAATGGGGTGAACCAACAAAATGAGTGGGGAAGTTCATGGGGAGCTAGTCTACTCACTAATGTCAAGTGAATACAAGTTTATGGGAGTTTTTGATGATGACATGTAGCTTATATTTGAAGGAATTTTATCTATATCTAAATTGTTAAACTCTTTTGCAAAGTCTATAGTTGGATGGTCCTCCTAGAGATATTTCCAAAATATATGAAACTTGGTCAAAATCCCAAGTAATGGGGAGAAAAAAGTGTTTTAAGTGAAGGAATAGCTTACAATAAGAGAAGGATTCAAAGAATCTGGGGAATCCAAGAAATTCGAGGTGAAACCTGGTTAGCTAACAATGGAAAGAATCAGATATCAAATTCATATGGACATAGCTTAGAAGTTAGAAGTATTTGGAAGTTTTTGTATCTGAATAATCTAGCTTTTCCTTATTAATTTGGATGTAATTTCAAGTGACAGAGAGAGAGAGATTTTTGTCAATGTCTCAAAAGAGTGAAGTTCCACATGAAGGTAGAGATCCAATTTACATTGATCCTCTTTTGGGTGACAATTTCAAATTTTCTTGGTTCTGCATGGAAGGGTGTATCCGATCATCCAGGGTTATTGAAGGCATGAAAAAGAGTAATAATGGAAGTGTGTTGGGTAGCAAATTTTATCTGATCAACATTCATGTGGCTATCCAACATAGGTGGTAGTCTAGTAAATTATGCAATAGGATGGGTGACATGTATTCTAGACATCATCAGACACATGGAAAATTACAACAGGTGACACATGGTAGGAAAAATTGGGATTTTTCCTTGGAAAATTTGGCTAATTTATGGTTATACATGGCATCACACAAAGGACACCATGTGGGATGATGATGCTATCATGACATCAATAGAAGTGTTTTTCTCTTAGATAATTAAGAACATGGTTTTGTGATTTTGTCATATGGGAAAGTTACGAAACACCATTTTTATACTTATGCCTAAGGTTTGGGGCTTTTTGTCCTATGTGAAAAGGAGTAGTTGGTGAAAATAATGAATTTGTCATTTTAGCACCAAAATTAGAAAAATAAAAATTGAATTATGAATACCAAATTTGGAAAAACATGCTGAAGAAGTTAGAGTTTTGTTTTAATAGGGAATGTAAAACGTGTTATTCATATGCAGGGTGAGAATAGAAATTGTTGAAGTATGAGTTAACTAATTGAACAATTAAAGAACATACAGATGAGAGTAGCTGAAGAAATAGTTAGGATAGTAACTAATCTAAAATATATATGAAGCCTAATTGCAAGATAACATTTAAATAGAAAATGAACTAAGAATAGAAGTAGTTGTTAAGGGTTATAAGCAAAGACAACATTGAAGATAAAAAAAGCATGAATAGAGACAAAGAGGTATGTGTTGGGATGAAGAGTAGTTTTGAGATGGAGAAATTGATAAGGTAATATTTTATCAGAAGGAAGCCTCAGATATGAGTATGAAAATTTGTGAAAGAAGGATCTAGAAAGTTGTGTAAGTAGATACGTGCACAACAGGGAGTTGGTGCTTCCTTGATGTTGGTTCTTGTAAAAAACAACAAGTTTGTGATTGAAAAAGAAAAAGGAGGTTGGATCCTTCTGTAGGTTGTATCCTACACAAATTGATGTAATTTGATGTTGGAGGTTTATTTTGCGTCATAACCAGAAATAAATTATGGTGTTTCCTAGTTGGGTTTCCATGTTAATATTTTGTGTTCATACTTTCTTAGATTGACGTGCTTCTATTTATTACTTTATAGTTGATTATTTTTACTTTTAGGAAGTAATTTTTAGAGTTGTTAAAATATCTATTCAACCACTCTCACAATATTTTCCTAGTTTCTAGCAACTGTTACTAGATCCAAGTTACTTCAACAATAATCTAATAACTGGAAGGTAGATCCAATATAATTTCTATACATGATGGAAGTAACACCATTAAGGTTCATGTCTTTACTAAAACAAACGATGCATTTTTGGAGGCAAGAATGAGGACTTACTTACAGTCTCTTGGTGGAGATGTATGGGACATAGTATAAATTTGCTATACAAAGCCACCTATCGTGAGTAACAAAGATGATAAGACTGGTTTCACATATAATGAAAATGTAAATAATTCTCTCCTTACTAGCCTACCTAAATCTGATTTGGTCAAAGTTATGCAATGCATCATTACCAACGGAATATGGGAGAAGATGAGTAATTAATATGAAGGAGACATTAAATTAAAGAAGGATAAACTTAATGGCTATAGAATGTAGCTTGAATACTTTAAGATGCATGACAATGAGGAAGTAGAAACATTATTCCTTTGAGTGGATGAAATAGACAATACAATAAGAGGACTTGATGAAATAATGAATGATTTTTTGGGGCTTAAAAATTGTTGAGGAAATGTGAGAGCTCAACATTCTATTATTGAATCAATTGCATGGAGCATTAACTCGCTATGAAATGAGGCCTACATAAATCACAACTACATCAACAAGGACAACCTTGAAATATGACAAAAACTCCAAAGAGGCTCAAGATGATTCAAGTTGTGGATCTCATGAAGAGCATAAAAAATTTGTCAGAAAATTGAAGAGGTGATTTCGAAAATAAAAGTGTAAGTTGGAATTTAAATGTTTGAATTGTTGTAAAGTAGGTCATTATGCATCTAAATTTCCACAAAAGAAAAAGAAGAATGAACACGAACATAAGGATAAGTATAGAAAAGTATAAAAGGATAAGAATATAAAAAAAAAGAGTTTTTCTACTCAATATTATAATACTTGCTTAGAAGATGAAGATGAACAATCCTCTAATGAGGACGAATATAAAGGAAATACAAAAGAGTCTATGATCATGTTTTTAGACACATTAGAGAAAGAACGTGTTGAGTTTGATGAAGAAGTGGTTAAAGTATATTTGGATAGTGAACTGATTATTTCTTTAGAATAAATTAAAAGGCTAATCAAAACGAATAAGATGTAGAAAGAGATGTTGACAAACTTTGAAAAAAGAAGCGTATCTCTAAAAATTTGGCACCTCTTCTTCTAAAAATCAAGGAAGAAAAGAAGATTGAAGATAATTAGCTGAAACATATGAAAGAAAAATGCAATGAATGTGAATGGATTGAGGAAGAGGTAATCGCCCTTAGAAAACCATTAGAAAGGACTAAGACAAAAATCATCCTAAATTAGAAATTTATCAAAGGATCTAATAACTTGGATGAGATTATGAGTGTCCAAAGATCCCCTCATATCAAGAATGGTTTGGGATATGACAAAGAGGCTAGCTCAAAAGTACTTGAAGATAAGGAACCTATCAAATTTTTCAGTTTAGTCAAGGGACTGGAGAGACTTGCAACTAGAGAAAATTATCACAAACAACAAGAGTAAAAAAGAGAAAAAAATAACAACAAGATAAAAGTAAGCGTAAATAAAAATCAACAACAACAATGGAATGAAATTTACATCCATTCAGAAAAGATACAATGTTCAAGCAAGAAACCAACATACATCTTTTATGCCTCAAAGAATAATCCAACAAAAATTCAACGAACTGTTGGGACAACTTTTGGAAAGAATCTAGTTCAGGAAATGTAGAATGTTTTCAAGTTTTGGAAATCGCACATGTAAAGGTGGAGCACAAAAAACATATTGAAATGGCGCACAAGTTTTTTCGTAGAAAGAGGTGCATGCAAAAATAGCATAGAAAGGACAATTGTAGGGAAATGAGTAGCACATGATCTGAATGGGTAAAATTGTTATGTTTGACTACATATTCTTCCCTGTTTATATTTGGTTCGTATTATTGAGTGTAGTGGGTTTGTGCATGGTAGTTCCCATGGTAATTGTTTTCCCTAGTGCTGCCAATGGTATCAAATTTTGTGTAACTATGAAGAAATAGGCATATTCTAAAGGGATTTAGATTGGTTGGTTGGTTTGTGATTATTTCCTTAGTAGTTTCTTGTTTTTGTTGTAATATTATGAGATTTAGGCTCCTAATTCGAGGTGAAATATTGTTGTAATGCTACAAGTGTTGTACCAAGCACCCCTTTTGATTATTAATGAAAGACGATTGAAGATCAACTTATTCTTATTTCCTTTGTTCTGTAAGATAGTCACATCATGCAAGAATTATGTTTCTTTCAAATGTTTATAGTGCATTGTTGAGTCTATTACACATTTGGCTAATTCAAAAATTCCATTTTAAAATTTTATTTTGATTGTTAATATTTTAATGATTGTTGTGAATATTCACACATGGGGTTAGCATATGAATAATAGGTAAGATGTTGTAGAATCGTTATGCTCATTTGATTCTTATTCCCTTGACAACTACGAAATCTTGGTGCTTGTATTCTGTCTTCATGCCTAGAGTAAGACTTGATCTTCTCTTGTAGTTGATGTTGAAAGGGTGAATATCTAGTGGGGCTCTGTTGGCCAGTATTTGCACATAACTTGAGTCAGACTATAAATAGCCCCAACAAATGGATTTTTTGTTGGGATCAGGGTTCAATATTAAAGATAATTTGGAATCCCAAAAAGGAGGAAATCAACAAGTGGCTTGAAGAAAAGGAGTGAGAGTTTACTTCCAGTGAAATCGAAGATTGCCAAATCAATGTAGTTGAATGGACACAATGGTATGTTTTCATGAATTATTATGAAATTTTCTTTTTTCAATAAATGAATTTAGTAGAATAATGGATACATAAGTTCAATGATCGAAATAGAAATTGGCATCACATTGAACCTAGAAGGTCGACTCATCAGTTAGTTCGACAATTAAAATTTCTGGATATTAATATTTATAATGTCGTATATGATTGGTTTGAGAGTATCTTAGAAGGGTATATTATATACTTTTCTTTATTGAAGTTATAGTCTCTTATAGAATTTCTAAGGCAGTTTCTGAAGGGACCATGTGGAAAATATTTTCAGTCATTGTCTACTCCCATTAAGATGTTATAATTTGGTAAGAGAATTCTAATTATGGATTTTGGTGCCATCATCAGTTAAAAAATGTTGATATTGGTAGCTTGGTAAGAACCCAAAACCCTAGGGTACAAGGTTGTGGAGGAAATTGAATGACATGGGATTTGTGGGAATGAAAACCCAAGTTGTGGGATTTACACCGAAAGTTATGGGTGTGAATACATGAGGAATTTTGGATACTTGACACTTGGATATGGAAGAGCACCCTTAGAGGAAAAACATACTATTTTGAGCACCGAGAGAAGAGTTATAGAAGTTGAGATATTAATTTTTTATATCTTTGTGTGGGCTAATTATCCTAAGATTCAAGTTGACCTCGCCTTAAACAGTCCCTTTTAAGGGATTACCATTAGCTCAAGAAGGCATATAAATATAAGAGAATTGGAGTATCAATACCTCTAAGGTGATCGATACCTAAGGAGACTTGGAAAGGGAAGAGGAGTATGTTTTTGGTTAAAACTCTTGTGATTGCATGTTGAATATAGGAAGAGAAACATGCGAGGAAGAAAAATGAGGTAGGGAAGTTTAGTGTTTATTTTGAGGGTAATTATTCCCAAGGAAGAGGTCCAAAACTTTATATCATGCCCTAGTTATATGCTACAGTCTTGTATGTGACTTTAGGAGGGTCCAATAGGCTAAATAGGATGGCTAGAAGTGACACAAGTGACTACAAGTAAGTGAGGTATGTTTGGGAAGATAAGTCATAGATTTTGGAAGCATACATCACCATGTTTGAGGCATTGTGACTGTAGATACATTCATCCCTAATTAGAGGAACGAAGTTGTAGAATAGGGCATAGAGGTTGAGGAAAAAAGAAAAAACACAAGCTGCAGAAGTAAGATATGGTTGTTCTCTTGTATTGATGCATTGCTAGTGGATGATTTTTCCAAATTTATGATAGATTTGGTGGGCATGTTTTGGATGTTAGGAGGGAAATAATTAGGTGTTAAAAATCTCCCTATGTGTATACCTTGAAGGAATATAGGTTTGCTAGGAGAGGTAGGAAGTGAAGATTCAGGGATTGATCTTTATAGGATGAAAGAAGGTAGCCAAGTGGAGTAGTTGACAAGCCAAAGTTTGTTGAATAGAAGGACATATTGTAGTGATAGATGGAAGCATTCCATGCCCTAAGTTTGTCTTCAATGGAGTAGAACAGGAAGGAAATAGTGGGAATAGGTCCTAAATAGCTCAAACGCAACAATGGGAAACTAAAGAGTTGTTGACAAATAGAGTTATGGAAAACTCAAAAGAAGACCCAATGTGTTGATTCATTGATGTACTAATGATGAGATAAAAGGAATATTGGAGAGTTTTGTTTAGTGACCTAAAGGAGCAGGATCCACCGATAGAGGCAAAGCTAAACACTGGGAGAAGAAGCACCAGTAGACATGTTCAGGGTATGATCATGTAGAGTTGCGATGGTGTACTACATTAGTTAGTCAATTAGTTGTATCTTGTTCACGGTAGATTGGTTTTCATAGTTGTTGACACCAAACATAGTTTGTATTATTGTATCAATGATTGTATGAGGGCCATGATCCTTGGTACAATTTGTTAATATAACTAAGTAGGGTTGTTGAAAAATTGTAAAAAATTATATATTTGTGCACTAGTTGATTACTGTTGTATTTATTACACTATGGAAGCTAGTTTTTTTTTACTTTTAAGTTGGTCGTATCATAGATTATAATACTCTAAATTAAATTCTCTAGTTTCATGGAAAATCAACATGGAATCAGAGTTACTTTGAAGGGCCAATAAATCACAGTGTGCAAAACAAGTATAACTCAATAGGGAGTTAGTCACATCGTTGTTGAAAGATTAATAACAATGCCGAAGATGTCATTTGGTCTTTATTATGTCGACAAGTTGGAATATTATAGTCCATGGAAGGAAAGAATTAAATTTTTTCTAATGGTGAATAGGATTTTGGACTTTTCCAAAAAGGAGATCAAGAAGTCGATTGATCGTAAGCAACTCGAAGTGTATGAAGAGATGGATATGAGGGCCAAGTTGATCATCCTATATCGTGTCAAGGATCCTTTTATACTTCATTTATCTGGGAAAAAAAAATTCATGAGATGTGGAAAGATCTTTAGGCCTTTTTCCAGAATAAAAATGAGAACCAATAGTTGGAATTGCAGGATAAGTTGAATGCCACCAAGACAACAAAGGGTGAATGAGTGACTTTGTATCTGACAAGATTGTCTTGGGTTCAAGATAATATTGCTACCATGAGAGTAACTACTACAAATTCTGAAGGCGAGGGTTTATTTAAAGGGGTTTACTCTAGATTGTAATTTTTTCATCAAAGGGATCATTCCCAGAGAGAAGCTACCAAATTGGAATAGGAAGTGGGATGACTTCATTCAAGAAGAATTGCGAGAGGAGGATATTCATTCGAATAAGAAGGCTTAAGATGATTATGTGGCTCTTGAAATAACGATGGAGGGAAAGTAAAAAAAGGACTTCAGTAAGTTGAAGTGTGTAAATAGTGGCAAGTATGGTCATTGTTTGACGAAGTGTCAGGTGGTGAGAAGAAGAAGGGGGAATAGGTTCTAGGTGTCTCCACTTATACTAAGATAGATGACCTCTCTAGGAGATTGGAGAGTGAGGATTTTTCTTTAATCTCTCATTTCTATAAGGGTGCCATTGACGAGGCTACGTGGTATTTGAGAAATGGTGCATCGAAGAATATGACAAGTTCATAGGGTATGTTCAAGAATCTAGCTGAGTGGGACTCAAATTAGTTTCACATGGTGGTGGGTGACAAGAGTCAGAAGGATATTAAAGGATCAGGTGTCATTCCATTTAGGATGGAGTTAGGTTAGTTGATGTGAGTTCAGAATGCACTCTATGTACCAAAGTTGAGATATAATGTGTTTTTTGTCTCATTGACCGAGAAAAAGGGGTTTGATGTAATTTTCGAGGAAGGAAAAGTGAATCTTAATCCCAAAGGCTCTAACTTTGGTGGAGTGATCATTATATTTAGTGAGAATTCTCTATATAGGTTTATGGGAAAGGCTATAGATCAAGAGAAGAAAAAAAAAGGATAAGATCTAGGTTGTAGAGGATCAGAGGGAGACGAGTCCCAGATGAATCTTGCATGTTTAAAGTGAGAATGTGTAGCCTAAGAAGAATTCATGGTCAGTGGGTAGAAAGGTTGCTTCTACAACTGGAAAGAAGGAATCATGGGATCGCCTACAACCATTTCAAGAGAAGATGAAGAAGGAGGGTTCAAGTAGTAGTCACACTTCAGAGAAGGGTATAGTACACGTTATTTCCTAGTCTTAGAAGTTCCACCCTTACTAAATGGGAGTGTTCAGATTGGTAGCTTGGGAGGTACTCCTAACCCTAGGTAGAAGGTTCTGGAAGAATTTGACCACATGGACTTTGTGGGAAAAAGTATCCAAGTTGTGAGCTTTACACCCAATGTTGTGGCTGTGAATCCATGAGGAATTTTGGAATCTTGACACTTGGATATCGACGAATATCATTATTTGAACAAGGGATTTCTTTAAGGAGCAAGAGAAGAGTCGTATAAGTTGAGTATTAATATCTTATATGTTTATGTGGGCTAGTTTTCCTGACATTCAAGTCGACCTCACTTACGGAGTCCCTTTGAAGGGCTAGACGTAAGCTCAAGGAGGCATATAAATAGAGGACAATGGAGGATCATTTCACCATCTAATAAGCAAGAGTGAAAGGAAAATATACCTCTAAGGAAGCTAAGACCTAAGGAGGCTAGAAAAGGGAACATAAGAAGTCTATTTTGGTTTAAATCACTCATGTTTGCAGGTCAAAGATAGTTGGAGCCACCAAGGGTGATTCTTCTCAAGGAAGAGGTCTAAAACTTTAGATCATGCCCTAGTTAAGGGTCATTGTTTTATAGGTGACTTTTGGAGGGGCCGAACGGCTAAACAGGAGGGTTGGAACTAACATAAGGGACAACGCATAAAGAAGGTATGTTTGTGAAGATTAGATGCAAGATTTGTAAGCACACACACACAAGTTTGCAGGGATGTGAATGTAGTTATAGTAAGCCCTAATCAGAGGGAAGAAGTTACTTAATAGGGAATAGAGTATGAGGACAAGAGGAGAAGCAAAAGTTGTTGAAACAGGGTATGGTTATTCTCTTGTATTGGTGCATTTACTAATGGATGATTTTTCCAAGAATAGTACAATTTTGGTGGGAATATTGTTGTTGTTAGGAGGGTAATAAGTAGGTGTTCAAAGATTCCCTAAGTATATACCTTGAAGGACTATAGTTCTTCTAGAAGATGCAATAAGTGAAGCTTCAGGGATTGATCTTTGAAGGATGAAAGAAGGCAGTGAAGTGGAGCAATTTGAAAAGAACAAGTTTGTTGAAGAGAAGTAAACCTTGCAGTGATATAGGGTAGACTTCCATGCCTTAATTTTTTTCTTCTTTGGAGCAACACATCAAGGAAATAGTGGGAAGAAATCTCAAAGAGCTGAGGAGAAGTAGTGGGAAGCTAAGGAGTTGTTCAAAAATAGTGTTGTGAATAAATCATAAGAAGACCATATGTGTTGGTTCGTTGATTGACTAATGATCAACTACAGGGAACATTGTTGAGTCATGTTTAGTGACTTAAAGTGACTTAAAGGAGCATAATTAATTGATAGTGGAAGAGCTATAGATTGGGATAAAAAGGTGTAGTAGACATGTTCGGGGTATGACCAAGTGGAGTTATGATGGTGCACACCATCATCTAGTTGGTCAGTTGTATATTGTTTAGGGTAGATTAGTTATCATTGTTGTTGAAAAAAAACCCTAGTTTGTATTCTTGTATCATTCATTATATGAGGGCCATGATGCTTGGTATGGGAGCCCTAAATAGTTGTATTATATTTTTTTAATATAACGAAGTTGGGATGTTGAAAAATTGCAAAAAGTTGTATATTTGTGCGCTAGTTGATTTATTGTTGTGTTTATTCGATTGTGCAAAGTAGTTTGTTGTGGAATTTGAGTTGGCGGTGTTAGATATTCTAAGACCCTAACCTACATTCTCTAGTTCCATGGAAAATAAATAAAATCCTCATGTGAAAAGGGAAATTTGGGGGATGGCTAGGGAATAAACTGGGAAATGAGGTTGGGATGCAAGAATCGAAGGAAAAGGAGAATGAAGTAGATGTTGAGAACTCCAAGTGAGATTGTTAAAACGTATGCAATAGAATCCAAGAGAGACAATTTGCAGAGGGAAAAGCATGCTAGATTTTGAGAGTGGTCTCTTGCACACTCAAAGAAGGTTTGAAGGTAGAAGAGATAGAGGAGACATATCTACATCAATATTTGTAGTTGATTGAAATCCAGTAGAAGAGATAAAGAGAGGCCATAGGAGAAGGAAAGTAACATAGCCTAGAGAAACCCAGAGAGAGTGCACATTGGCATACCATGCACAAAAAGCAATGATGGAGAGCCTTTATAGCATAGCCTGAGAATAGCAGAAGATGTTCATCCTGAAAACCCTACTTAGAATATGCCCTATGTTGAACTTGAAACTACTTAGAGGATGCAAACAACTCAACCTCATGGAAAGAATCTTTCGATCTTCTTGGTGAATAGTGCTCACACAAACCTTTATATAAATAGACATGTCCCACAACTTTCCAATATAACATTGAGTTTATTGTTATATTAAAAACTATGTTATTTATTTCTAAAGTTTAGCATTAGATTTTGTATAATTCAAAGATAAACTAATAATAATGAAAGAGGAAATAAATTGCTATAGTCGTACTTTGACCACGAATAATAACTAGCTTTGAAATTGACTATTATAAATATTTATCAATAATAACTAGTTTCAAAGTAAAGCATTATCCTGGTCTTTTAATAATAAATATCTATATGAAAAATACACTCATCTATTGATAATTAATTTTAAAAATGATTATAAATTTTATTACTAATAATAACTCTAGTAAAAAATGACTATAATAATTCATTAATGCTAGCTAAATATTATCATTATCCATTAATGATAATTATGTTCAAAATTTACTACAACATTTTTCAATAAATATTATCATTAATGGTACTTCTTAATTATTACCATTGTTTTTTAATATAATGAGAATAATTAATTATGAATAATAAATATTTTTAAAATTTATTACCAATTTTTTTTCCTAGAATGGAACGTTCCTTAGTAATTAATATTTACATTTCTTTCAATAAATTATTTATTAAAATCATTTTTAAACTTAAATTACCATCGTTTTTCATCCATAAGGAAAATTACTTCCCCTTTATTGTAAGGAAAGCGAATAAATCATCGAACATAAATAACTTTGAAATCAGTCACGACGTGGGATCCAGTAACACCCTTACAGTTTCAGTGGACTTTAGATTTGAAAGTAAGAGATTAAATTGTCCCAAGGTTTTATTGATGCATGAAATGCTAAAAAAAAAAAAAAAAACAAAACAGTTTATATTCCGTATAATTGTGATGGTGTGGAAGGTGTATGAATGATATTTGTTTGTTTATTTAATATAATTTCTTAAACAGAAAATAGATAATTCTAGACTAAAAGATATATGGAAGTGAAAGTAGTTCTAGACTAAAAGTTATATGGAAGTGAAAGTTTGTCTAGGAATTATGAGTAAGTTTTTTTAAGTGATATTATATTATTATTTTTAAATAATAGTAATTAATGGTTAGTAATAATCAATTATTCCAGATTCACAAATAATAGCTAATTATAAGAAGTGAGTTATATTTATAAATAATTGTTAGTAATAATAAGCCAATCCACATTCACATAATAGTTAGTGATGGTTTTTCCCACTACCAATTTATTACTGAGTCAAAATAGGTTTTTCCACTAATTAAAAAAATTGTAATAATAATGAGTCAAACCACATTCACAAATAATAACTAGTAATGGTTGTCCCCACTGCCAATTAAAAGACTTTCCACTTAAAAAAAAAAGTGTATAAATGACCTTAATCTTATTATCATATTTCAAAGAAAGATAAAATAAAGAATTGCACATGTGAATGTTCTAAGAAAAGGAAAATGTAACTTTTAACTTTATCTTAGATATGTGAGCAAGAAGTATTCTAATATGGAAATTCTTCTTAGGATAGACTTTATAGTATGTAAAGATTTTTAATCTATTGCAAATGAGATCTTAAGATTAAAGTAGTATAAATTGTATAAGAGGAGAGGAATTTCTATAGTTATGAAAATAACTTTTAGGAGTGACAATATTGATTTTGACTTTGTTTCTACTAAAAAACACATCCATGAATTTTGCCACATAAAGGTCAACCTTAGAGAGACCTAAGTAGATATAGTGTTGGTCCCACAAAAAATCTATTAATATAATAATTGGATACACCATTATTATGTGGACCCATTGTTAGCATAAGTGTGGTATTTTTTAATTATGAAAATTAAACCACCATGGATTGAACCCTTGAACGAATGTGGGATAGAGTAAAGAAAGATGGAAGAGGAGGTTTCATAATCATTTACCCGATTCCATGGGCTATAATATTAATAGCCTATGTGACATTAATACTAGATTAAAACATGTGCACTCATGAATATGGCCATACATTGGATGAATAAAAGGATACCATGTAGATAACCGCATATCATTTCTAACAATGATCTAGAAACATCTTAGTTACAAGTAAAAATAAATGAATTAATAAATGTAGCTAGTTGATATTACAAGTAAAAATGATCCATTTGAGCTTATGATGGAACAATATCACCCAAGGGGACATGGACCTACAACAAAGAAGGCCAATTGAAATAGGACGTTGAACATGTAGAGTGTTCATTGAGATAAGCTCAAACTGGAGACTTTGAATAGATGTTGATATAGAGCAATAGGTTTCTTTAGTTTTCAATGTTATTAGGAGCCTTGATATAATCGATTAAAAATATACATGATGACATTAAATGAGTTTACGATTGATCATCGAGGTGACCATTTGGTTGGTTTTCAAAGATGTAAATTATTGTTAGAAGTGAGCTAGCCAACCACTAATAATAGGATATACCTAGGTGCTAGTACAAACAAACATAATGTGAATATATGTGTTGAGGTTGAACACTTATAGGAGTTACCATCCATTAGGGATCAATATTTAAAATTAAATGTGACATGCAAAGTATAACACCAATCATGAAAATGACGACCAAGTTATTAGGCCTCTAAATATTAGGGGTTTGCAAGTGGGAATATGTTATTAGTTTTGTTCCTTAAAAATGATAAGAGGAAAATAGCTACAGTCCTATTCAAACAAGAAACCTTCTTTTAAAATGAATAAAATGCACAAGACACTTTTAATGATTCTAAGACTATGTGTTCTTCGTATATACGTAGGAGACAAAGAGTACAATTATAATAAAATGGGAGAATGCTTAGCTATAACCTACATAAAAATATAACATTAGAAATGCCATCCCTCAATATCTAGGGCTTAATAAGGGGTTTTATAGTTACATGGATCTTATATAGGGCTTAGAATTCCCCTCCCCTCAAAAAAAGTGTTTTCCTCAACACTTGATTATTTGTGGTTGTTTTCGCATGAGCAAATCATCTTCCCATGTCAGTTTTTTTTGTTGATAGTTTCTTCCATTTAATGAGGTACTTAGTAATTGCTTGGTTTCCAAACTACTTGTCACTTAGTACCTTCTTTAAGAAAGAAACATGGAAAATTAGATGTACACATGGGGATGGAGGAAATTGTAATTTTTAAGCCATACTTCGGATTATTTGCAATACCTTATAGGGTCAATAATACCTCAGGGATTATTTATTATCTCCCTTTGTTACTTGAGGGAGACCTATTTATATCGTTGTACTCTCAAGAGTACCCAATCCCCCAATGCAAATTCCATTTCATTGTAATGTTGATCTACTTGGTGTTTCATCCTATTTTGTGTCATAACAAAGTTGTCCTTCAATAGTATGAGAACCTCTTATTAGTGCCATATGTGGTCCTCTACTTCTTGAGTATTTATATTCCATGTCAAGGGAGATGTTATGGATGTAGGATGATATCCTTAAAGTAAGGTAAATGGTGACATGTTTGATGTATTATGTAAGGATGTGTTATACTACCATTCTACCAAGAGAAACCATTTGGCCCATTGTGTATCTTTATTAGAAGAACCATGATCTAGATATCCTTCTAAACATTTATTCACAATATTAGTAAGCCCATCATATTGAGGATGGTAATATGGGTTGTGAGCCAATTGAGTAACCAAACAAGAACATAATTCAATCTAAAAAAAATCTAGATAAAATACGATTTAAGGAATATTGGAAGAATTCTCTATATATTTAGGCTCAAAGAGATGGACCTCAAGTTGTATGCTTTCCTTTAAAGTTACCATAAATAGGTCTGACAAATTATCCTTTGAAACATTCTTTACCCTCAGACTCAACATTTAGAATTGCTCAATGTGCTCTATAATGAGACCATTTTGTTGAGAATTTACCAATTGAGTAAATAATATATTTCTCTTAAAATCCCCATACTTTTCTATCAATTCCTCTATCAAAACAAACCAAGGTATACCTAAGCCCATTTTCCCTTAAGAAATCCATTAATACCATATATTTTGGTTTTGTTTTAAAAACATGGATGCAATATTTACATTTTTTCCACTTGATGTATATCAAATAATTGCTCTATTTGAGATATCCATGTCATAGGAACATTACCATTGAAATTTCTGAGATCATTATTCTTAATGTAGTAGTTCATTGGTGCCAACATAAAGCCCTAATAATATAAAATTTAAGGTTCAACAACCCCACTTTCTCAATAAAATTGTATGGGGAAGGATGCCCCCTCGATTGGGTGGTTTGTACGAGGTGTAAGCCCCCTACATATAGTTTCGGGGGCATCACTACAAGGAAATACTTTTGTTTGTATTTTTGCATATATGTTTATTATTTTTTAGTACATTGTTTTTTGATTTAGTGGTTTTGTATTAAATGGATTTTTTTCCCATGGCCTTTTAGTTTTTGTTGAGGCATTACAATTTTATTCTAATCCATGGTAAATGGATTGGTAGTTTATGAATGTCATGAGATATACATACTATATTGTAATATTATAAACAAGAAGGTGTATATTGAAAAATCTTATTAGGTTTCCAAGATTAAATATTTATGTTTATGATTATGGTTTCCATTTAATATTTTCTATTTTATTAAGAATCTATTTGCAACAATTAATTGTATAGTGTTAAAACCTACACATATTTTATGGGTACAATCGCCCTACCTCCACTAGTTAATTATGTAAACTTAGCTCTAATATGTGTGACTTCTACAACTATAATTGAGTCAAAATGTTTGTCCTTTCATTCTAGTTTAGTTATGGATAACATGCTTCTACACTTGATTTCTTTCTAACTCTTAGCTATGAATCAAGATCCTGGGGTAGTGGCCCACCCTTCTAAGATATAGTAATTTGGAATGAGTTTGCCATTAAGCATAGTAGATATTTCTTATTAAGAAATGCATATCAAAACAATTGGCTGTTAAACATAATATCCATCAAAATATGGAATATGATTATTTCACTTCCTTCATTTTGTCAATGAACCCACTTAGCTCACACAATTTCTTTTATGTTGAATTTCTATTCAGAGGAGGCTATCCTTGGGGCCATGAATATGACTAATATATTATGTGGATATATGAATTATTTATCATTATTTTTTCCCTAGGTAGAGGCTTTCTAACAACCTAACATATGTTGTGTATGTGGAGGGAATGTTAGAGAACCTTTCTAACAAGCTAGCTCTTGAACTCATTTTAAAAATCAACCCATTTTATAATACATTTTATTGGAGGATATTTCTGCTTCAAAAGTTTTAAGATTTACAATACACATTTTAAATAATCTTGGAAGGAATTTTAGGTAATTTAGTGAAATTTTAAGTCTTGACTTAATTCTGTTTAGGATTCATTTTCTAGAATTACCACAAATTTTTCCACTCCAACCCCAGATCATTAAAAATTTATGATATATTTTCTATTTTTTTAGGAGAATCATAAAAGAGTTGCATTACCTTTTGATGTTTGTCCTTGAGTTACTTCTAACAATGACTTGATCCTATTTCATGACTAGAATTAGAATATGTTAGTAACATGGAAATTGAAACCTGTGTGGAATATCCCTAAAATTTATATGGATTGGATTATTATATTGTTTTTTATCCATCTCAATGCTTTTAGAGTGGAAAATGTGGAGGAATCAACATATAAGACTATTTTTATCGATGGGACCTACTTTGGCGAATCGAGGTTGTAAACCTTCCAAGTGAATTTTGAGGAATCAATTAAATTATGGGGGGATGAATATCTTATTTTTTGGAGTGTCACATTTATTTCATAATATATAGATAGATAGCTTTCCAATTCTGCTAGAATCACCACAATCAGATTCCATATGAAAACGTTATGCCACTCGGAAGTTGACCTTCGTGTTTTCACCATCATAATTTGAGAGGATACCATGTCAGCCCCCATTATTCATGGAAAATGGTTTATCCAGTGATTACGATGATGGATACTATAGAATATTCTATATTTTAACTTTGGTGAGAAGTTGATGTAGTCAAACTAAACCATCAGTAGGCTATCGAGTTGTGTTATAACCGAGCTAGTAGGAGGAAAAGGGGTTCCATTATTTTAGAGTCAATTTTTTCCATATATGAGAAAAATATTTGAGAGGGATAGGAGATTCATCAATCATATAGGACTTGTGCATTGTAGTATCCCATGATCCATAACCCATAATACTTTATACTCGTGGTCATTTTCTATGCAGAGAAAGAGAGAAATCAACCTCACCTTCTAGTTGGATTTTCCTTGGAAAGGGTTTCATAGGTCATATATTTTTTCAATCATGGTTTATGATATTTGATTTCATTGTTCTCTATTTTCTCCATAATTTTAATTTTCATGCTTGCATAATTGACTATAATATGCATATCCATAAACCTAAATAAAAATAAGCCCTAATAGTGTATATTTCAAATTATTAAATATAGATTTATCAAATTTGTTGTGACCAACTCTCCATGAAAATATAGACAGAAGTTTCGGGATCAAACATGGTGTGTTTCATGTTGTCAAAATGAGCCCATGAATTCATTGGTTATTATAGGAATCCTTCATCTGAGCCACACAAGGGAATCTACTTAAAGAAGTATTATATATAAGTAGTAATACTACTCACTTCTTTGCACCATATTATATTTTTAAGATTTTTTTTTTCAATATTTTAGAGAGAACAATTTGTGGTTGAAGGTTTATATTGGATTTATTAAGTTCTATACTAGTGTTGTTGATCATGTATATAGTATTTTGGATATATTTTCTTCATTATTTTCTATGGCAATCTTCATAGAACCATGATTTACGTGTTTTGATCTCACCTATGGCAATATGTTTTTCCTTATATTATGATATTTTGTTATTAACCATTAGACCTTATGTTTCAACCCACCAACTTGTGAGTTGTGACATTAGTCCTTTTCATATTTCATACATAACATGTATTTTAAAACCCACCTTTCATGGGCTACCTTAGTCAACATGCATACGTTCCAGTTATTATTATTCATTGTTCAAATTCATGGGTCACCTTAGTTAGAATTCCTACCATTCCATTTGGAACCCATGTTACATTTATTCATGGGCCTAGAAGATCTTATTTATCCATACTGTGACTTAAACATTGAGACCTAATATTTCTCTCTTCTCTTTTTATGGCCATATCCTAAAAGTGTTCTCATTATTTTTCTTGACATATGGTTGCTTTTTCTCATTTCCACTTATATCATAATGCATGTTATTACACTATTATTTTCTTTGTCATGCTTTTACAATCACTATTTACCTTTCTCAAATTGCATCCATTTTCCATTGTTTTGTGATCATTTATCCTTGGAGAAAACAACTATTAATGGTCATCACTTTCGAGGAACATTTTTTCATAGGTTTTTTCCATGCACTTAAAATGTAGTTGCATCACATTGAACCACTTGTTTTCTCCATTATAACATACTTTTATCTCTTTTTTTACTCTCATAGAAACATGGAAAGGACAAAAAAATGAAAAACATGAACAATAGATTAATGGGGGAAAGAATTTTAATATTTATTTGATTTAGTTTGAGTAATAATCATCAATTATTTTCTCCCTCAAATGTGGAACATGTTTATGTCATTGTATTACATCTAGGATTTAGGTTTTGTTAAGTGTTCTACCATAGTTAAGAGTTACTTATTCCTCTAATTAACTTTTCTTCTATCTACTATAGAGAGTGCTTTAGTGCCTCTTCTTAATTAAGTTGGGACATTAGGGAAATTTTGAGGTAAAAATAGGCCTTAAAAATATGTACTAACAAAATTAACTTTAAAGCAACTAATAGGATTCAATATTATATGTCTTCCTTAGGGGATAATATTTTGGAGGGAAAAGATGAAATTACTTTCCTTTATCATTATATTTTTCTCTTATCTCCTTGTAGGTTTAATAAAATGTCGAGTGTAGAGACACAATGGATGTAAAATTAAATTCCATAACCAATGAGTACTCACTCTACTTACTTTTGAGTAGAGCCACATTGAAAAATTTGAAAATACATGAAAAAAGTGTGTTGAACATGCTTTTTTCATGTATTTTCAATTTTTTTTAATATGGGTCTACTAAATCCTATGAAGAGTGTGAACTAATTGGATGCACAATTTAGTTCCACATCCAACTAGTATCTACACTCGACATTTGAATAAATCTACAAGGATAAAAGATGGAAATACAATATAAAAAAATATGTGTCCTTTCTTTTTCTTTAAAAATTCAACACTCTTATTTTACTATTTTAACTATTATTTTACTCTTTTCCTTAGGAAACCCATTTTAGATGTCAAAATTCCACTAAATTTAGATTTTGTTTAGAGTTGCACTATGATTATGTGTTATTTAATCCTCTAACTAGTTATTATTCTAGTCATTACGGAGAGTTATTCATTGTTCACTGCATTGTTGAATTATGATACAGGTCCTTCTGACTCAAGGTTTCAAATGTCATTATTTTGTCATGCTATATTTTCAAGGGAAGTTGATCTCAAGTTGATAATTCCACAAAAATATTTACCTTTCAATTTGAGCATACATGTCTTAATTTGTACTTGGTGATTGACTTCTTCATTGAATATCTTAGATTTGTTTTGTGTTGATCGATGATATACGATACATTAAGGATCTCCTTTCAATGCATGTCTTTCTGTCCACACTAGGTCATTATCTAGGAACATGATATTCAAATTAGATATTACCTTCATACATTGACACATTAGTGAAAATATTCCTAGTAATTGTTAGTGGGTTTACATTAATCGCATCCACTTAATTTATTCAATGAGTGTTAAACATCATACCCTTTATTTCAATTAAAAACATATATTGTATCCTTGATTTCATAGATCATACTATGTTCCTAAGGGTCCATTTTCATTATAAGTGGGTTCCATTACATTTTTTTTTTAATCACTCACTGATCATTAGAATCATTTTCCCATGTTTAGCATTATGTCATTAATCCTCATGATGTATATTCATGTGACTGTTGACTTTTGAATGATGACCTTGATCTAGGAGAATTTTCTATTTATTTTATCACTATTAAATAAATATTTTTGAATATCATATTTCACTCTCATTCATTCTAAGCCTCTTACTAATACATAGATCCACATTGTATTTGTTAGTGGTGATAATATTTTATATAACATGAATCCATAATGTATTTTGTCATGGCATGGAATTTTACTTCATAGATTCATAGTGTATTGTGTTGGTTACCATGTTTACTCATATATTGAGGCATGCATTTTTCTATTCCAAGGATGATCTCTATTTAATTGGTTTATTTTTTATTGTAGCTTCTTCATAGTTCCTTGATTTATAAATTTACTCATTATTCCACTTATCACCATCTATTTTTGAATGCATTTCAATGATGAGTTCCTCTTTAAACCTCATACATTAGCGGGTATCTATTACAATTCTATTTAGAAACATATGTTGCATAAGCATGTGATCAGATGTTATGAATATAAAATGTGCTTCATGGAATTTACACTTTCTCATTCATAGTGAAAGAACATCCAAATGTGATTTCCTCATAGAATAATTCTGGCTAGTGATGGGATTCCTATAAAAAAACTAGTTTCACCCTGTAGACCCTTAATAAATTGAAATTTAAGCAGAGATCAACAAGAAGTGGGTTGTAAAATGATCATAATTATGCATGGAACCCATCCCTCACTTCTATTCATTCAAATCACATGCCATGATGCCTATTCTTAGTTATTGAAAGAGTTTATAAGAAGAAACCTAAGCTAAGGGAAGAGGCTAGAGATTGAACAGTCTATCTTGATTCATCTGTGTGCTATTATAGTAAGAGTCCATCTATAGGTTCTTGTAATTTTCTAGTGTTGGGAATCAGCAATAGGGTGATCATGGCCTAGACTAGAGCTATGTTTCTTATCTTACTATGATACTATTCCAAATTATGGATAAGGAAAATTATTCCAAGGCATGGAGCTAGGAATACAAAAATAGATCTCAAGATAAATCATCTTTGTTGTAATTCGGATTTTCAGAAATATAGATGTACATTCTTCCTCTCTAAAATATCTATGTCTAGGTATTTTTTTTGTATGCTAGATGATATTTTCTTCTTCTAAGTAACCTTCAGTTACTAAATTAAGACTTGATTCATACTAGACTTAATTTATGATTTTATGAAAGAATGCGAAAGGTTTTTCTTGCTTGATTTTATGTAGGCTATTCAATGAAAGAACATCAAATGGAGCTATTTGTAGTTGGAACCAGTAGATATGTTGGATGGGACTAAGGCGTATTCCTTTAGTCTCATATTTACATATGAAACTGGATGATTAGTCTGAGGAAAAAGGGTTATGTTCGCTATTGTTGGTTTGTTTCAATGTATCAACATTGTCCAATGAGGAGAATGTTTTATTTGTAATTTCCCTTCAACAATTGGTGGAACCTTTTTTAATTTTTCGATTAAAATTATAAAATATTACAACTATGATCTACAAACTTGCAAAAAAAATTCAAAAATTTATCCTTGACCAATTAGCCTCCACATACCTCCACATCCCTTACATTAGTTTCCTAACATGGGGAGAGAATTTGTAGCTACTCAATCCCATTAGAAAACATTTATATTTTGAAATTGTTAAGTTTGTTGCCCATTGGCAAGATGGAATATGTATACTAAGGGATCTAACCATTCCATAGGGAGAGCTATAAATCGCTAATATTTAGGTAAGAATTTATTTATTTCTTGGAATGATTTTATGGGAGTGGAGTTCAAATGTTCCAATATTTTATGGTATACATATATTAGTTGTGTGTGTGTTATATTCTTCGAATTGTGCTTGGATTTTTTTGTTGTTGATGTTATTGTCATTTGTTTGTTGATGTCTTTATTTGTACATTTGAAATTTGTTTCAATGAATAGTGGTCATTGAGGATCTCAATGCTCTATCGATTTTATTTAGAGTACATTGCTTGTTTTTTTTTTGGCTGTAAGAAGGTTGAATCATGGTGCCTAGATTTTTTCTAGAGCTATATGTGTAAAGATACTTTCTACAAGATTTAGTGAAGTGTTGAAGAAAAATGTGAAATGTGTTCTTCTATGTTGGTTGTGGAGTAAACACCCTTCAAGTTGGATTTTTCTTTAATCATTTTTAATTTGAATGCTAAAATAAATTAACAAAGGCATTAGGAATAATCCATTGTAACATAAGTTTTTTTTTCTCTTTAACTTATAATTCCATGAGCATAAACATCACCATGCTTCACAACATGTAATAAAAATGAACCTTTTGATTTTGCAAAGGCAGAAGTTAAATGTTTTATAACTTTTGGATTGAGAAAAGTATTAACAAAATTTAATAGGGATGACCACTCCACAACCTCCAACAAGAAGATGTCAATCAAATAAATATAGATAGATTATTAAAACAACTCAATTTAAAAATCGTTATAAAGAGGAAGTCACAACCCATTAAAAGAAAGAGGTCATGAATATCGAACAAAAAACTTCTTTTTCACTAAATATTCATAAAAAAAAAAACATAAAAAGTCATCATATTTTTATTGGTTTATATATATTTTTAAATTATATATACATTAAAAATTTATACTGAACACAACACATATAATATAAAATAGCTTTGGTACTTGCAATTAGAAGTTCTATTGGCTGACATAACTTCACATGTGTCCAACATTTGGATTTAGGGAGACTCATTGATTATCATTCAACACTTATGCAAAAGAATATCGCCTTGGAATAAGCATATAGGGAACCTATTGAAGGTAATAAGGACCATCCTTGAAGACATTCCATAAAATGAGTGCTTTTATATCCTTAGAAGTCAAAATGAAGAAGGTGATAAATGTGTGAATCAAGCCTACCAATTTTAGGCACGAAATTTAGAAATAAACAACTACTTGCGGTGTTGGCCTCTACCAAAACCCAAAAGGAAAATTTTATCTCTAAGGAAGGAAGTTTGATTTATCTTACTCAAGAATTATTAAATAGAACATCATATGGTTGGGGTTTGGCTCCATTTTAAAAATTGGGAAGGGGCACAATGGATTTCACGACACCCAATTCAATTTAGTGCTTAGATAAGACATAAATGAGATCAATCCCTCTTCATAACACGGACACATTACATATATGCCATCCTACCTCTATATTCAAAGATGAATGCACTAAGGGGAGAGGAACTTATGAATATTTATGCTACATTGAAACTAGACTCATATGAGATCTTGGAGACAAATTATGAATTAAAGTAGATGAGGAATAATAAGGGACTTTGGCTAAGAAAAATTGGGGAAGAATTTGGCAGGTCCCATGGAATAGAAACCTGTCTCGTGTGTCATATTCCTATGAGACATTCAACTTCCAGGTTGGTTGATATCCTTGTCTATTGTTTGGAATAACTATCATGCATGATTGGCATAATTTTTAGCTACAGGTTTATGGACATGGCAGGTGGGAGTCATGACATGGGATTGTGTCCTTATAGGGCTCAAGCTATGTATCTCTACATTACTAGCATGGAATAGACTCATGAAGGGTCACCCTGGATTGGATTCTATTGCAGCAATGACTGTGTGATATCTATACGATTTTTCACTTTGGCCTCATTGACTAGGCAATTTAGGGAAACATAGTGTGGATTTTGGTCGGACATATTTGACTCTCTTTGGGTCATAGGTCAGTTTAAGGGCCTTCTTTGTGCCAAAGATTGGTAGTGAGGATCAAGTCTTAGTGGAGACATTGAACTATTGAGAGATTGCAAAATTTCCTTTATTTGGAAAAAATGGAGGTTCGGGAAGGATGAGTTTGATGACAGTGGGCTAGACTATTTTGAGTATTGAATATCACTACAAATTAAGGTGTGGGAAGGTACAGATAAGATATGGGTGACATTAGTCGTAAAAGAGAATCCAACTGTAGATGTAACGAATGACGATGTAAGGAACTAGGATGTAAGGAATGAGGTTACTGAATTGGTAGAGAAAATGGATTCCCTCCAATTGGATATGATGGTGATGGGTGTGAGACAATAGGAGTGGATGAAAACTAATGTAAATGTGTTGGAGGAGATCCAATTTTTTAAAGATATGCCAACCATGAAAATGCATGAGTTAGAGGGGCTTCGCAATCATATTGCAACCTTACATGAACAAGTCCTACTTTTATGTACCACCATAAACAAATCCCGAACTAGAAGTTGGAAGGAAGTAAACAAGTGTCTAGACCTCAATAGGCCACTTGAGGAGGAGGATGATTTCAAATGATATATGTCTCGCTGAATTTTTTTTCTTTTATTAGGAAGCTAATGTTGGATGTATCCATATAGGAATGTAATGAATATTGTGAAAATTTGTAGTCCCTCAAAGTTTTGGCTATCCATAGTAAGTATAGGACTAAGAGAAAGGATAGGAAACAAGCAATATATTTCTTAAGTATATATTGTGACCAGTACAAATTTATGGCAATACAAATGCCAAAAAAAGAGAAGAAAAAGATATAATTGAAGAAAATTATAAATGGCCCATTTAAAACAACATAACCATGATAATAAAGTAGAATATGTTGGTTTAGTAATTTAATTTTACATAGGTTGTATATATTAATCCATTATCTAAACACAACATGGATTCATGGAGTTCCATCCTAAATTTATCTTTTAACACTTTGTAATCAGATTAAGGAGGCAAACATCAACTCTTGACCAATGGATGCAATCTACAAAGTCATCTAGGTACTTTTGTTGTTCTTTGTTGAAGTTAGTGCTCTACATTGAGAGTGACCATCATGACACAAATTTGATACTCCTGTGATGTCAAAGTAATGTAAAGATAATCTTTCTCTCAATTGAAAATTATGGGCACCTGCCAAAGGACATGATGGATCAAGCCAATTGGGTATTTGGTTGTATAACTAGAATATCGGTCAAGTTCAACATACAAAAAGCTGAATAAAACTACAATATTAAATCCATAGACTTTTTTATAAGCAGTTAGGTGTCATGTAGAGTGATATATATGTCACAGGAAAACGTGTTAACTTATCTATCTTTGGTTTCTTTTATAGGATCATTAGTGTAGAATGATAAAAATGGTTTATCCAAATTTTTAACACTCTAATTCATTTTTTGTTAAAATTACAAGATATTCTATGTGTTTCAAGAACTTATGAAATTGTATGATATGACTCTAGCAAAAGAATATCTTATCTACTTTGGTTTCTTTTATTGGATCAACAGTGTAGAATGAGAAAAATGGTTTATCCATAATTTCCCTTCAATAATTGGTGACACCCTTTTACATTTTTGTATTAACATTACAAAATATTCCGACCACTATTTATAAAGATGAAAATAAAAACTTTAAATTGATATGTGAGCAATTAATTTTCCACATACATCCACATCCATTATATAAATTACTGAACTTGAGAAGGGGATTTGCAAGGACTCAATCCATTAGTAAACACTGGTGTTTTGACCCAGCTAAGTTCTTACCTATCCTAAAGGAACTTGTTGCCTTAGAGAAGGCTATCCATCACTAATAGTTCGAAAATTATAAGAGTCGATTTAAGCAATCCAATCTTTTAAGGTATACAAAGAATAATTGTTTGTGTTAGATTCTCTGAATTGTGCCTTTCCTTTGTTTGTTGACATTTTTATTTGTACACTAGGTTCAAGGAAAAGTTGTCATTTTCTAATACTGGATTATGTTCCTATCAGGTTACCTACAACCTTTTTATAATATAATATTTTCCGTAGTTACCATATTTCGTTATGATTGAACACCATGAGCGTGATAATAAAGTGGAACATGTTGCTTGAGTAGTTTACTTTTAAATAGAGTGGATACATCCATCCATTATTTAGACATGCCATGGATTCAAGCAGTTTTACCCTAAACTGTATATGGGAAAAATGTATTCATCTTCAATTCTCTGTGATCAAAGCAAGGAGGCACACACAAACTCCTGACCAATGGCTTTAATCTTCAAATAGATATCGGTACTTTCGCTCTTCTCTGTTGAAGTCGCTGCTCTAATGTAATTGAAAACTTGCTCTCATTTGATAATTATCTTGACTATGTACTGGTACCTGACAAGGCGCAGGAGGTCTGTATATTGCACTGGCGCCATTTGGTCTGTATATTGCACTGGCGCCATTTGGTTCAGTCCTCTGACTAAAACTGCAATATTAAATCCATAATCTTTTGTATGGCAGTTACCTGCCTTGTAGAGTGATAGATATACGCTTCAAGATGCATTGAATCACATTAAAACTGCAATATTAAATCCATAGTCTTTGGTATGGCAGTTACCTGCCATGTAGAGTGATAGATATACATTTCAAGATGCATTGAATCACATTATATAATGTATTCCAGACAGACAAGAATATTCCTAATTTTCTAACCAATATGAAGGAGGAGTTGCAGCTGCTATAAAATCGTCCAAACATCCATTATAGTATTTATAGTACCGATGTTAAACTTACCCATGATCATTTGGAAGCAGCTCTGCAATTTTATATACACATACTGGTGGAAGCCTCAAACTATCAGGAAGATTATGGAAAGGCAAGGCATTAGAGGCCCTACTCCTAGTTTTATCACTGGAAATCTCGCTGACATGACTATATTAAGAGATCTGCCAAGGCTGCTTATGAAGACATGGACATTGGACCCTAACTGTCCCCCGAGTATAATGCTCACTCCGGTGGGCATCCATTCGTTCACTGAGATCAAGAAACATCGCTATCTCTTCACAACCCG
This sequence comes from Pinus tabuliformis, assembly GCA_031772625.1. Lineage (NCBI taxonomy): Eukaryota > Viridiplantae > Streptophyta > Pinopsida > Pinales > Pinaceae > Pinus > Pinus tabuliformis. The sequence continues at coordinate 1,214,572,947 of CM062805.1, forward strand.
AGTGGGGAGATCTTCAAGTGTTTCCATGGCTAACACTGAACCCAAGAAAAAACAAAAAGCCAAGACATCTTAAGTGAGATCTAATAAGTACCATATAGGTTTTACAATTTTTAATCAAAATATTCACTCAGATCTAATAAGCACCCATGTAAATTTTACAATTTTAAATCAAAACACCAATTTGGATTTTACCATCAGGAGTTGGCCGTAATGCTATCAATCATTGCAGACTGTAAGTACTTTGCGGTGTATTCGCTGCTGCCAGCAACAGCCAATATATCAAATTTTAGAAATCCATTTTAGCTATGGAAAGCTGAGTTCAGTTTATTTTTAAAATTAAAAAAGATAAACATGTAAAATGTGTAAAACAAACCCATCGACGACATGGGTAAAAGATAAACGAATTTTACTTAAAATGAAACCAAGCTCATTTTATCATGTTAAACTAATCAATATTAACGGCAATTAATCTAAACTGATATTCCATAAAATCTCTCCTCTAGTCACCTTCACGCTATCTCCTTCATTCGGCAATAAAGAAACTGAGGGAAAATTTGAGTTTCCAGAAGCAGAACTAAGATTAAAACAGTCTGTCCACAGTGTCGCGACTGATAGGATCCATGTCTTTAGCAGCATTACTTAGTTTAATCATGTCAGCAAGATTTCGAGCGATAAAACGAGGAGGCGGACCTCTAATACCTTGCCTTCACATAATCTTACTCACAGCTGGAGGCTTCTAGCAGTATGTGTAAATAAAATGCAGAGCTGCCTCCAAATGATCATCGTTAAACGTAAGATTCGGAGCATAAATAATATCAGGAGTGCCTTCACATTTTTTTCACACAGCAGCACCTCCTCTTTCTTTCAATGGAGATATATGAAGTGTGCATCTGTCTGGGAAGAGGAAGTGCAATTTATAGGTACAGAAATGTGATGGTTAGCCAACCAATGGGCCACCACTCATGGCGGTAGAATCAGTACCTCATAAAGAAACCTGGAATATAATCTTGTTTTGACTATTTGAGATATTATACAGCTTTCCTTTTTCGTAGATAGCGACAACGTTGGTCATCAACCTTCTCCATTCATAGAAATTTCAGAATCATATTACATATTACTGTAATCGGTTACCGTGGTTACTATTCATTTTCAACGTAATTATATCAAGGTCATCGTGTCATATGTTATTATTCATTTTCAACTATATATGGCTTCAAATAATTATACCAAACCTTATCATATCACATGTTATTATGTTATTGGTGGAGAGGATTTTAATTTTTCCTTCCAACCACTTCCTATAAACCTTAATAATAATTTTGAAAGTTTTTTATTATTTAAAATATACAAAATTATTTAAATAAAAAATTTGATAATATTTAAAAAAACAATTTAAATAAAATAAGTCAAAATAAAATAATTTAATTTCAGAATCATAGGACATATTACTGTAATCGGTTACTGTGGTTACTATTCATTTTCAACGTAATTATATCAAGCTCATCGTGTCATATGTTATTATTCATTTTCAAGTATATATGGCTTCAATAATTATACCAAACCTTATCATATCCAATGTTATTATGTTATTGGTGGAGAGGATTTTAATTATTCTTTCCAACCACTTCCTATAAACCTTAACAATAATTTTTTAAGTTTTTTATTATTTAAAATATACAAAATTATTTAAATAAAAAACTTGATAATTTTTAAAAAATAATTTAAATAAAATAAGTCAAAATAAAATAATTTAATAACATTTAGATATATAATTAATTTTAGGTTAAGATTAAATATGATATTTTAATAAATCAATTTAATTTAAATTTTCATTTTATATAAATAATTTAGTTTTGAAAAGATTTTAATATGAGTTGTTTTTAGTGTGATTTTTTGGACTTTTTGTTGTAGGAATCTTGATTTGTGTTATTTAAACTAGGTTTTTTGACTGTATATATATAGAGTTAACATTTTGAGAATATTTTAGGGTATTTTGTTTATGCAAGGTTATCCATCAAACATGTGATTTCAATAAATTCCTGCAAGGTTTTAAAGAAATTAAACCAGAAATCCCATCAAAAAGACTTCCAAAAATTCTCATTAAAAACAACTCGATTTTAATATACTATAATATTAATATTAATATATATTTTATTGCAACTTAAAATTTTAAACATTTTAAATAACTGTATTTATTTTTTTAATGTCATCTCATTTTAAAATATTGTAGTGAAATTTAGATCAATTAGTCAAGTTTTGGTCTAAAGCACTTATAAAAAGTTAATGGTCAAGTCTCCTTCATACACTCAAATTATTATTCTGGTTAATTAATTAATTATTAATTTTATTATATATATAAAATAATATAATGTTAATTTTAGTGTACGTTAATTATTATGATCATATTGCCCACGGGGTTTTAGATTGACGGTGATTGGGTGCGCTGTTAAGGCACTCCTTGCGATAGGTCACCGGTTCAAATCCCCCGTGGGTACTTAGGTTAGTCTTAACTCAGAAAAAAATAAATTTATTATGATCATATTAATATTAAATTTTATTTTAAATTATTAATATTACGAGGATAATGTTACCAACTGTCATAGCATGCCAATATTCTAATCGCCACTCACTGCCCAAGTACAGAGAATCATTGTACGCGAGAAATGAAGTTTGGTAAGGTTTAATTCACACCGTCAAATGGAAAGATCAAATATCACGGTCGTATTAGATTGAAGACTTTGTGAAAGGCAAGAATATTGTCGTCTGTCGTCTTGTAAGTGCATTTATTTTTGGACTTACCAGACGAGCAGGGTAGGCTGTCATATAAATAGTATTCTTCACATTAGAGGTTAAGGGTTTCACTCGGAAATTTTTGTTTTTTAAAACAGTGATATTAATGGTTTCCATTCATTAAATAGTAAAATCCTAACCTAATGGGACATAAACATCATCCTAACATCAAAATTTATTTACAAAATTTTAAAATATTAACCATAAAAATGTTTATATATAATTATTCAAAATAATATATATATATATATATATATAAACGAACTTATTGAATCGTATTTATTTATAACCGTTCTTTTATTTATAAAATATAAATAATAATGTGTGAATATTGTCACATCATACTTTTAAAAAGTAATATATTATACATTTTTAAAGCTTTTAATACATTTATTGATTTTCAACATCGCAATAATTAATATAGGTATACTTTTATTAAATGATAGTAATTTTCATTAATTACACTATGATAGTAGTTTTCATTAATTATAGCAAGTAGCTATTATAGGGATTCGCTATGGTTATTCTCCAAACTATAGTCACCTTTACAAAAAAAAAATATCTAGCATACAAGTTGATTACCATTCTCATATTTTAAATGATAGTAACCTTTCTAGAGGTTTCAAGTGTTGGGTTACTTTTTCTATGTCATGTCTCAAAAATACACTCTCAAGACATATTTAATCGACCAATAAATCGAAGAAAATGGTAATAACCTTTTATGCATATAAGCTAGCTAATAAACCATTCAATATATGAATTCAAATTCTTATATATACATACTTATTGGTAAACCACTTAGTATATGATTTTAAACAAATTAAACAACTTATGAGAGGGGGAGATCACAATGATTTATTAAGCCAATGGAAATGTACAAGATTAAATAATATCACCTACATAATGGCTTCTTGATATGATGATTATTCCTTCTCCATGGGAGGGTAATTTGTATGCTTCAATGGGATCTCTCTATTGAAGCAATAGTCAAGCAATACTTGCCCCTTTGTAATCAATGTTTTAAGAGAAATTTGGGTAGCATGGTGCCAAGGAAAAGTTAAGAAATGTGAATGACAACAAGTGACTTGTGACTCGTTCACACAATTTTGGAAAAGCAACTTTAGCACAACAAAGTATTATAGAATGCATCAAAGAGGTTTGCGTAAAATGTGAAAGATGGGATTGAAGGCGAGTTAATTAAATGGGAATCCAAAGGATTCATTTATGTGAACTCATGTCATTGAATTGATCAAAAGGTGGTCAATTACCCTCCTACTGAATGAAGAAATTCCATGACTATGGTTAAGCATTCACCTACTACGTTTCAAAGTTAGTTACCTCTAGTATTAATGGTCCATGAAATTGCTCAAATCATGCCACTACAATGATTGCATGAGTGTTAAGGAAATTACTACATGATTCATATGACTAATAAAACAAAATTTGAGACGCCCCTTTGATGGTTAGTTCTTGAATTTTGGCTTTGATTTGTGGTGTGAAAGTAACCTAAATTCCATCTATATATATATTTATAATGTGTGTGTGTGTGTCTATAATGATGATATCAACTATGTTAGCATATTTCCACTTAAGTCTCGTAGGCATATGAAATTGATATAATAACATATGCCCTATATTGTGTCATGTTAGGGAAACATCATATAAAGGAAATGTCACATGTATTTCTTTCCTCACCTTGTAAAAGGAGAGTGGGCCTACATTTGATGGAAACCATAACAAAGAAAAAAAGGATACCATTTTCAAATACACTTATAAGGTATGTTAGTTCTCATAATGAGGTAGTCATCCACATTCTGATGTCATTGTCAATTCATGTAAAATATGGGATAGTGGATTTATAGATGAAGTTATTCCATGCTATATGTAAAATGAATGCCACGTCCATTTGCACTTGTGATGGAGCAAGGTGACCTTAGGCAATATTGATCTACAATAAATGAGGAACATTGAAATGGTGTCTAGAACATGTAATGAGTTCACTAAGATAAGATAAGCTAGAGGCTTAAAACATTTGTTAAAAAAGAGCCATTAGTGTCTTTGGTTTTCAACTACATTTAAAACATTAATATCATCTAGTACAAATATCCATAATGTGATTAATGGAGTTGCAGTTGATCATGGGAACATCATTTATTTAGTGATGAATGATATATTTCTTTGTTAGATGTGAGGTAGCTCATTAATAATGATAAGATATACCTAGATGCTAGTGCAGAATGACCCAATGTAATTGTATGTGTTGAATTTGAAGACTACTAGGAGTCAATATGCCATTATAGATCAATACTAAGAATCAAATGTTAAATGTAAGGCAAATCACCAATAACGAAAACAAAAATAAAGGTATTGGGCATATAAACAAAACCTCAATATTTAATAAGTTGGTGTTGGTAGGGATAGATCGATTAGAGAAAGGGTGGTGATAGGTCCCTTAAACCAGCAAACAAAATAGAAGATATTGATAGCTATAATGGAATTCAACTTGACATAATGGAGTGCTGCAAAATAATGAGTAGGAGTCTTAGGACTTCCCTTAAATAGAATGTAAACAAACATTGGTTTAGGCAATGATAATACAACTAGGTACAAAACCTCAACCAATGAAAACATGCCGTACGAGAGGAAAGTAATTATAAGAGTGACTAGGGATCACTAAAAAGAATCCATGCTTATGACAGGAGGGACATGAGTGTGTCAAGTTGACAATGTTAAAAACATTGTATATGAAAATCTAAGGAATTAGATTATATTTGTTGGATATAGAAGGTTAATAAATTCAATATGAATTGATAGCCATGGGTGACTCATTAAATTTCTCCACTAGATAGATCCATAATCTCATCATATTTAGTTGAACACATTTGGAGAGGATGTGAGTGAGTATTTTCAATATGCATGATCATATATATTGTGTTTTCAAGCATAGTTGTATTTATGTGTTTGTTTAAAATGGAAAACAATAATAACTTGGTTCTGCATAACCAAATAAGATTATATGTGTATATACACATTGTTAAATATCTACATACATACATATATCACCATTAATTCTTTGTGGTTTCATGCTTATTGTGAACCCGTAGAAAAAAATACCCTCATATAGGATTTCCACCAAAGTAGTTCAATCATGTAAAAATTTTGTTCTTGTTGTCAAAATTTCATGACATAACAATTTGAAACTCCCTTAAACCTTGAATTCTAATATATTTTCCAAGGCTTTGTTTAAATAAAGTGGACAAAACTCTTAAAGAAATAGTTCCATAATGAACCAAGATTGGATCATGCCTAATGTTTTTCCCAGATTCATATCTAATTTTTCACCTAAAAGATATTTTATTCTTCCACGTACCTATGTTAATAATTTGTTCAATATTTACTATGATATATAGAGATTTCCTTAAATAAAATGATGACATGCTTCTATGAAATACCAACATTGAACCACCACTGTGATTCAAACAATAACAATTGTTAGCCTAAACACTTGTTGTTTTTAGACTTAGACTCACTACCACTACTATTTCAAATATAATTAGTCTAAAGTTATCCTCTAAGTTGAGTAGGATTGTTTTTCAAATTATGTTTCCTCTCTAAGATTAACTAGCATGGGAAATGAAAACCATTTTCACCTAAACAAATTATGTCCTTCTACATTCTATCCAATGACATGATTGGGTCAATATTAGTTAGTACACTACATTCATCCAAAACAAAGTTTCCTTAATTTAACGATCTTGCTAAAAAAAATTCTTAAAATAATTTTGTTAAGGTCATGCGTATCTTGTTAATAAAGTTTTTAATTCCAATTTCACACAATTATAATAATTTCCATATAGTAATTAGGTATGATTGTAATACTCACCATAATTATCCTTATTAGGAATAGTGGGTGTAGGAGTTAAAAAATACTCTCATCCAAATTTCACTTATCCTTACTATGGGAACCCAAACTAGGAATTGAATACCTCCTTCCTCATACAATGATATTTCCCCTCATTAATAACTAATATGCTATTCATTGAATATAATCCACATTTAAATGATAAACACCCTCATTAATAATAGGATAATTGATTGAGGGAGGCCATCCATATAGCCACCGTCATTAATAATAGCTAGCATATAGATTGGGTACCATCCTCATCCAAACTATAATTTCCCTTATTAATAATAGCTAGCATATGAATTAACTACCATTCATCCAATACTAGTTTTTCTCATTAATGAAGTTTGCAATAACTATGCCCATCATTAAAAGTTGATAGCATTGATATTAAATACCATCTTATACAATGATAATCACTGTCATTAATAATAATCAACAAAGGAGTGGAATACCACCATCATCCAAATGATAATATGACCATAATTACACATATACATTTACCTATGGTTTGAATACATTATGCATCCAAAAGATATTTCCATTCTCATTACTATTCACTAGCTAACCCAAACGATAATTTTCATCAACATGTGTACCTAGCATGGGAATACATTATTAATTTTAGCTTGGGAAACGAATGTTAGCTTTATGTGTTGGATGGCCTCCCTCAATCAATAAAGCTATCTTAGAACTTTATTGCAACCTTCATCCATCATATGGTCTCTCTTATTAAGTATGGTATTGATAACCTCTTAATTGACAAATTTTACAATGGATTTTCACCCTTGTTAAGTGGAACTAGCTTTGAAATTGATTATTAAGTAGGTACCCAAATTAAGTGCAACTACCTAGGAAGTGGCTACTATAGGTAATGATGATTAGATGTTTTTATCTGAGGAATTGACTTCTAGGATCATATAAGCATTAAATTAAAGTGACCTCATATATTCAATTTAACTATACTTATTCTCATCATTAACAAGTTCTATAAGGCCACATAATTGTGCCATACAAATATAGAAAAAATAACAATAATATTAATTATTTGTAAATATTTATTACTCAATATTGAGCGCTTTATATTTATATATATATATATATATATATGAAAAATAAATAAATTGGAATATATTACTTGAATATACATTTAATAATTATAATTATAAGTATAGTGAAGGAAGCCAATGGATATAGAAAACACAAGACTACATACACCAAGAGATAGATGTACATTGTACAAGGATTACAAATAGACTTAAGTTGTTTTCCTTCTGAATATTATTGATTGAACTCTTTAAACTATTTATAAATTAAGATTCCCAAAACCAAACTATAGATGAACGAAATGTAGAGTTAGATATATAAAAGTATACAAGAAGAATAAGATTTGTCAGTAACAAGAAAAGTGGTACTTGATGAACCTCCCTAGACATGAAGAGAAGGACATGAATAAATCAACCTCGTGGCATGAATCTTGAAATAGCCAACAGTGTGACCACCTTTGATATTGTTGGTGAATAGTGCCCACATAGACCTTTATATAATTGTACATATTGTGTTATGGAAAGGTTACAATAAGACATTGAATTTATTGTCCCATCAAATATTTAAAAATATGCTATTTATTTCTAAGATTAACATTACATTTTGTATATTTCAAAGATAAACTAATAATAATGAAAGGACAAATAAATTGCTATAATCCTACTTTAAGATGGAGTGATAACTACCTTTGAAAATAATTATTATAACTATTTATCAATAATAACTAATTTCAAAGTAAAGTATTATCCTCATCCTTCCAATAGTAAAAATATATATGAAAAGTGCACTCTCATGTATTAATAGTAATTAACTTTAGAATTGATTATAAATCTTATTTACTAATAATCAGTTTTGTAAAACAAAAAGCTACAACTATTCAATAATGTCAACTAACTATTATCTTCTAATAATAACTACATTAAAAATTAAATATAACTTTCTTCAATAAACATTAATTATTTTATACTAATTATAATCCAAAAATAAATAAATAATTATGAATTATAAATATTTTAAAAATTCATTACCACATTTGTTGTTTTGAGAATTAAACAGTTCTCTCGTATAATTACTAATTAATATTTACATTACTTTTTGTAAATTATTTATAAATATTTTTTTTTATTGAATTACCGTCCTTATCGTTTACTGACCCTTAATGCTAACGAAATTGAACCAGGCGAACATATCATCGAACGTCAGTAACTTTGAAATTGTTCCCACCTCATTATACTTATACTAAAAATCGAATCCACTAACACCCTCATAGTTTGCGTAGACTCTAGGCAATCAATCGCGTTCATAATAAAAATCGAATCCACTAACACCCTCTTAGTTCGACTAGACTGTAGAGTTGATAAAGCTGAGGCTATAAAAATGCAATCAATCGCGTTCATCTTTATGACTTCGGAGTATAAGCTTGCGAAGTTGTCAACCATGAATGTCACATATGCCACAACATGAAGGTACGGTTATGAACTAGATATTTTGAAAATACGAGATTAAATTGCCCCATCAAAGGTTTTATTAATCCATGATATATATATATATATATATATATATATATATAATGGGTTAGTGTGAAAAGTGTATGAATGATATTTATTTTTATTGGTTTAAGATTAGTATTTGTACTAATGTTGTAAAGCAAATGCCATAAGGCATAAATTGAGGAACAATCGTGACATAGGAATGAGAAAATCTAAATAAGATGCAGAGATGGTTAACGTTTTTTGTGTTTCTTAATACAATTGATGCTGGCAATTTTTTTGACATGATGAATACATTGGACTTTGATAATAGAGCATCTAAGCTATTTAGGTTGTCAAATGATCATGATGTTGATATTAGAATATTTACATGCTTTCATAGATGATATAAGGTATAATAATAAAATATAGATTTTTGTGGTTGTCTTTATTACATTATGTAGATTATGATTTGAATTATATATATTTTCCAGGACATCATCTAAGTGATCTATTTTGTTTTTTAGGAAATTAAGCAATATAATTTTTGGATGTTATTTTTTTTAATTTATAATTTATTTTTGAACTAGGTGAAATAATATTTATTTATTTTAATTAAATGAAATGATTTTTGTTTAAATAAAAACAACCACAATTGAGATAAATTAACCATAATGTCACTATGTAAAATTATAGTAAATTATGGTTAAACAAAATTAACCATAATAAACCAAAGTCAAAGATAATAAACTATGGTCAACCATAACCATAATGAACTACGACCAACTAAAGGAAATCATCGTTAACATAATTCAACCATGATAAACATCATAATATGAAGAAACCATTAAAAAAATCACAATCTAACCTAACCCTTAAAGAACATCACAAAGAACATCAGAGTGTGAAATAAACATTAATGAACACATCCACTTAACATAAATGATGTTATAATATAACAAACTATTGAAATCAATCTTTTAATATCAACATAAATCAACATTAATAATACTCCAATACAAACATAACCCTCAATGAATGTTATAATGCCATATAACCATTTAACCTAAATCAACTAAAAAACAATAATTAAAAAAACACATTTCAAACAACATTTCAACCATTATATCAATCTTTTAATATCAACCATAATCAAAATTAATACGAAATATTTCATGAGTCATAGTCATTGTCTCTCATGTTAAATTTATCTAGATTCACACTAAAATTACAGTATGTGTCATCTATACGACTGTGCTACTGTAACTTGAGTGCACGAAAATACACAAAAATCTATATACAACAATGCATCCAATCCCAACATCTTGGTGGGAGCTGTGCTGGGAGGCTCAAACAACATGGACCGATTTCCTGATGACCGAAATGGTTACGAGTAATCAGAACCTTCTACATATATCAATGCCCCATTAGTAAGCTTCCTTGCTTATTTGGCCCATTCTACCATGTCATGAACTACCTTTCCCTCTGTACCTCCTTATGTAAAAAGGAATACATATTTATATTCTTGAGTAATCTATGGTAATACTTCTATTCATCTAGGTTATTTCTCCTCATAAAATATGAAATTCTATGTATTTTTTGTTTTCCATCAAGCGAAGAAACAATCAATGCAATTTTTCATTCTAGTTCTGGATTCTATGTACAGGTAGGTACATGATAAAGGAGTCATTCTAGTTTATCATTCTTTTTTTGGTGTCAGGATGGAAGAATGAGCCATTCTGTTTGGCTAAGTTTTGAATTGGGGCTTTTTTTTGTTTGCAATTTTTTAGACTAGCTATATTTATATGGTTAACTTTTTTTGTGTGTGTTTTTTGTGTTTCCTATATATCTATAGTAATGTTTTAAAAGAAGAATTCTAAGAAATCCAACTTATCTCCCAAAGAATCCTAAGAAATCCATCTTATCTCCCGAAGTATCTTACCATCTAGACCTCTTTATCTAAACCAAAGGATCAAGATGATAGATGGAACTCTGAACATGCATCTTTGACTTTTGTTATATACCCACAAATTTGTGCCAGTCAAAGGAGGAAAGCAAATCCCCTTGAAGACCGACCTCTTCCATCTCTCACTGAACTCTTTCGAGTTGTTTATGTTTTTCACATGCCTCTAGGAAATGCATTAGTGTCAATCTTGTTTGAGCACTACCATGAAATGGAGATATGTAGCACGGCTTGAAAATGATTGCAGCTAGGATCAAACTACAACACAATGTGTAGCTTAAACAATATAAAATGGAGATAACAACAACAAAAGGTTATTTTGTGAAAAAAGAACATTTTGTAGCTTAAACAAATTTAAACAGAAGAAACATGGGCAACAGTTGTAATTTTTTCAAAAATTAAAAAATTCCATTTCAGTTGTGTCATTTTTGTAAAAATAAATTATGCCCTTTAAGCTATGTCATTTCTATAAAAACAAAAAATGCCCTTTCTAAAGCCAAAACTATTTCAGCTTTCATTATCCTGAATTCTTCTCTTGGTAGCATGTTCACTATTTCTAAGAAGTCATGTAACCCTTCAGGGAAGGGTTTACAAAAATAAAAACAAAAACCGTGATTTAAAAGGACCTTACTCTTAGAAACCATCGCACACTTTCATGATGTGAACTCTTTAAGCTAGCCTCCTTTAACGCATGATGAAATCCCCTTGGCCTACTGCACATTAGAAATCGATCCTTCAGTTAGAAAACTGGTTATCCAACTGGTTTCACATTCTATTATGGGTTGGGCTGCTATAGAATGGAGAACTACATATGGAGTTGAAAGGGTGCAGAAAATACACTTATTAAGATTCAAGGAAATCTATAACTACCTATAGTTCTCAAACAACAGCCACAACAATGCATTGTGCTCAAACCATAGAAGTAAACTAGAGTGATATGAGGGAAACCACAAAGAGCAACCACAAAACCCTAGACAAGTTGCAGAGAAACATTTTGCGATGGTAGAGGATGAGAATGAGGGTTTGGGTTCCTTTGTCTCCAAAATTTCAAACCGTAGAAGTAAATTGGAGTGATATGAGGACAAGTGGTGAAGAGAAACCACAAAGCCCTAGAGAAGTTGCAGAGCAACATTTCACGGTGCTAGAGGATGAGAATGAGGGTTTGAGTGACCAGTTAGGGGGACGAAGTAGTGTCGAGCAAGAAGTAGTGTGAGAAACGACACTCGACCTATGGGTAATGCTGAGAAAGAATTAGCGTGAGCAAGGGCGTGGCAAGGGTGGTTGACCTGTTGTGTAGAGGTCACAAGACTTTATAATTGTAACTAATTTAATACATGTAGAATCAATCAAATGGTTGAAACTATTTTAATCGTCTAACAATCAAATTAAGGGTGCATGAATGTACATGTACCTTCAGAGGGGAGTTGATTTCAAAGGGGAACACCTTACAGCATAACTAGTGGATCCAGATCTGTATCTGCATCCGAATCTTGGTAACTTAGCTTCAGGGAACTACTACAACTTTAATAAGAGCATAACATAATTTATCAAATTTGTTTAAACTTGGATCATTGCTGTTGGTAAATTGCTTAAGGAATAGAGCTATTATTCAGTACAAATTCCATGTTTGGGGTTTCTTATTGATCAACATTATTTACTGTGGGACTAGTCAGTCTTGTATTAATTCTAATTTCACTATTGAATGAATAAATGTGTTATGTTGAAGAGATGCCTAGTTCCTAAGAACCCTAAGTAAAAGTTTCCCTAGATCAATACACCAGTTCTTTTTCCAATAATGCTTTCAAAAGACTATTGTTGGGCCTTATAATCACCTTGAATTTTTCTCAAGTATCTTATCAGATATATCAATAGCCTCTAAACCCATTCTAGACTCCACAAAGGCTTGGATCAAATATTTTGATACTACAACAGAGGACAAGTTGTCTTTCCTGCATTCCTGACTCAGAGCAGCCACTGCTTTATTAACATGATAATGTGAGCTATTTTTCTTTTTGGGTCTGGTTAAACTATGAATACTATTAAGAGCTCTAACGTGTTTGTATTTCCTAACATGGGAAGGAGAATGAAAAAGGAGTTGAGGTAATGCAACCTTGGTGGTTTTTCTGCCCATAAAGAATCCAAAAGATATGGCACCAATGCCTACCACATTCTTGACCAAAATTCAATTTTCTCACTATAGGTTAAGGTTGTTAGCAACTTCTGAGGTTCTGAGAAGAAAATATCATAGTGTTTTTTTGAGCATCTTACATGCTTTCTCTGTAAATTTGTCGTCTAGTCTCTATGAATGTTTTATAGTATATTACAACATTAACTGTTATGAAAATCTCTAGAGTAAATACTACAACCAAAATCCATGCAAGGAGAGAGGACATGACCAAGACATGCAATTCCTACAAATTTCTATACAGGAAGCATTTTGTTAATGTAATCTAATTTAGCTAGTGTTATTTTTTAATTAACTCTTCAAGCATACAATTTAATTAGAGGCCACCAAAGAATGCATCTCCTAGAGGAATTTTGACAGTGACAAAAATCAACTCATAAGATCCACTAAAAACCTCACTAGAAAATTGTTCTAAATAAGACCCACAAAATAGTTGGGTATATAGTTTTACCAGGGCTCACTAAAGAATGCATCTCCTGGAGGAATTATCATCCGCAAAAATCTACTTTAAAATAAAATCCACTAAATGCTGCCAGAAAATTGATGTAAATAAGACCCACAACATTTAAAGAAAGGAATAGAGAAAAACCTATGGAATTCCCCAATTTATGACTCATGAAATAACAAAATATGGTTATGATTCATGAATAACAAAATAAAAAACTTCCATACCATGAAATCTGGGCAGAAACTATAAAATTTCATTTTGAATCTTGATTTTTGATGCAACACAAAAAATTTATCCCTAAAGATAGTCCTAAATTTCAAGGATGAGATGTTCTCCATAGATGACTGTCACAAGTCTGAGGACAAAAGATATGGCATAGAAGACTCACAAATCCATTAAAACGCAACAAATATGTCAAAAATTTTAGGATGAATGCAACAAACTCATAAAAAATTTCAGCAAGTGAAACAAGCTTTCCAAAATATTTAGGGTGAATGCAGATTGCAATGATGGAAAGTTGAGGTTAAAAAATTTGCATGTGTTTCCATTCTATATAAATATATTAGTTGTATATTATTTGATTTCAATCCCAACAATATTTTATGGGCTAATGTTTACAAATATCATAATTTAAAAAAGATTGCCCAAACAAACTTTTGACACTTTAAATTTTAGCCATTCGTGTAAGATATGTAGGCTGTTAGCAGAGAAATAAAATTGAATGTTGCGTTTGTCATTTAGAGCGTACTCGGAAATTTACAATAGCCAGGATGAGGGAAAGACACGAATGAATAGAAAGGTAAATTGCACTGAATACAAAATACAACAATAAGATAATAATAAGATAGTATTGTCTATTACATTTAATGCTTGAAGGATTTTGTGCCATACAAATAGCTTATATCCCTAATTTAAACCTGTGTCTGTTAATAATATTCAAGTGTGGATGAAACATTGACAAGCTAAGAACCTCATCACTGGGTGCCACATTTGTGATCTTTTCCTCACATGGAGGCATACTGGGAATATGAAATATGTATAACTGGGCACACAGTTGCTAGAGACAAGAGAACAAAACATGAAGAAGCCAGGGACAAGATAACAGAAGAAGTGTCAACAAGAACACAAAGGAAAAATGCTACAAGCACTACCATTTATGTTTGTTTAGTTATAAATCTATGTTAGAAAAGTTTCTAGGATGGGGGAGCAGGAAGATACAAGGGAGATGTGTGGGAGCACCCCTAAATTTTAAGGAAATTTAGGGGTACAAGGGGGCATCATGGTAACTACCATAGGGGTCCCCATCTCGAAAAATATAAAAATAGAAATAATAATGATAAAATCCCAAAAATAATAATTCAACCCATGCAAATTCATCATTATGAAATCCAATGGAAATGCTAATCCTTCCAATCCTAAAATACCAAAAACTCTTAAGTCTGTTGAATTCTAAATGGGATATGAAATAGATTTTCTCCATACGAAGTCCGATCAGATTGTAAGTACTCTAAAACATCCTGAAACAACTAATAGTAATGTTAAAATTTTAAGTAAAAGGATAGAAAAAGTAAGATCAAGGAGAATGACACAATTACCAAGGTCACAGACTCCTCAAATCTCCATCCACCATCTTTGTTTTATATTAAAGCATTATTGGAGAAAAAAATCAATGTGTCATTGATGCCTCAAAGGGAAAAGTTGGGGGAAGGGGTGGGGGGGAGTCGACAATGCCTAGGCATCCCCCTTCTGAGGGAGGGGGCACCGAGACACCCTCCTTTTAGGGAAATGCACCCCCCACACTAGGTGATCCAAAATGGATTTTGGATAGAATCCTAAGTCTAAGTGGTCCTCACAGAGGAAAAATGAAAGTCCAAGGAAGTTCTTAGAAATAGCCCCATTGTAGAGATCTTTTCGTTTTGAATCTACTGCAACTTGAATGGGTTAAAATGGACTTAGGATGCAGAAGTTATCACGTGCAGAAGATGCCATGTTTCTTTGGAAAAAGAGGCAAACACCCCTAAAAATGTCAAAAGAAACCCTTAAAGAAGGAAATCGCATCGGAAAATGACAAAGGCTAGATTTAAGCAGAGGTGGAGGAAATTCCGATCCGCCGTTCCGATTGATCGGATTGGAGGTAGAAACATAAGCGATATCGAGACCCTGGATCTGGTGATTGCGATCGCGTGATTCACCGATCATCGATCATGCGATACATTGATCATCAATCATGCAATCGCCAATCGCCGATGATCGGATCGATGAATCGGCATCGGCGATCCATAGAATCTCAGGCCAGGTGACATTGCGATAACTGATATTGGCGATCAGCGATCGACTACCCCCGATGCCAATAAAAAGGCTGGACCCAATAGGTTTTCAAAGCCCAATTGTATAAAATTTCAGGTTCGAGAATTTTGATTTTCACGTGTTTCCCGTGTATTTGGGATTTTACTGAAAACACATATGCAATGCAATAAGCGATGAATCCGGACCCGAGAGTGTTTATAAACATAAATGTATAATTATTCCAAGTCCGCCACAAATCCATTTTGCGATATTTTCAGTGTTTTATGCATTTCCTAAATACAAAGGGAAACCACAAAATAAGTGGGATTTCATGCAGGCCATAGGCGGTAAGTGGTTTTGTCCAGGCTCTGCCCGAGCCCATACACTGGCTGCCACATGGCTAGGCACCAAAGAGGGAAAACCACCCTTTTTGGGTGGGTAATCCCCATGTGTATTAGCCACCCAAAATCAATAATGGTCGTTGATCAATGATTACTTACGATGACGCCCAAAGACGGATCCAAAAGGATATAAGGCAGATTAATGATTTTTGAAGTCTGATAGACTGCGTTTGGGCGAATTTTCCCGTGTTCTCTGTGTAAACAAGGAACGACTATTTTTGGGCTTTTCAATGCAACGATGGTTCCTTCTGTTATAGAACAGGTGGCCACCATTCCTGAAGGCATTTGGTAATGATTGCTAATGCTCAGAGGGGGATTTGAGCGGACAAAGGTAGGTATCTAGAGAGCCCAGAAGAGGAAATGAATGGACAGCACCGATTCGCTTAAAGCCACAGAATAACAGAGATAGAAGGGGGCACTGAGACAGGAGCACAAAAAACAAAGTCAAAAAGCTAGAGCCAAAAAGCTGAGAGCTTCAGAGCCAGGGAGAGATGGTGTTTTGATCCCATTGTTCCTATGTAAAATAGTGGAGTTGAGCCAAGAGCTTGTAAAAGGAATTTGCCATAATCCCAGAGAGCCTAGTCGAGTTGACTAGAGCTCAAGGAGATGTAGCCCAAGCGTTTTGGGTGAATTCCTAATTAAATTGTTGTTTATGTGTTTGTTTTTACTACTGCATAGTTTACTGTTATATGTATGTGTTGTATCAGAATAAATAACAGATTTTAAAGTACATAAATGGTTTAAAGTAAATACCAGGATACACCTTATCTTCAAGCACATAGTATTAATTTCGCATTGGTTAATCAGTAAGACTTGGGAATATTTAAGCTTTGGAAGTGGGAGAGGTTCTTGCAAGTTAGACAAGAAGCCTAAGTGCCCCATTTTCAGATCAGGTGGTATTAGAGCCTAAGTTTGATTAAACCCACCTTCAATGGAGGTTATATTAGAATGATTGATTGACAGAGAAAAGATTGCTTGTCTAAAAAGTGTTTAAAGAGTCAGAGGTTGATTGTATGCTTGTTTGCACACTGACTATTGTTTGAGTTTTGCGGAAGTGAAGGGAAAGCTATTGATAGCTCAGTCCAGGAAGGACAAATAAGAAGAAGGGTTGCAAGCATTCTTCTATCCCAAAGGACCTCAAAGCAATCCTTGAAGCACAAGAGGTTTGCTGCAAAAGATTGCTTAAATAAGCTCCTTATTAATATTGTTAGAAGTTCATTGTTCATTGGCATAATGAAAACTTCCTCAAGTGTATCCTCAAATTCCTTTTCCATCACAAGACTCTTTGATGGAGACATGAAGAAAGACTTGTTCATCATGATGGACAAGGTGACAGAAATGTATGAGGATGGAAAAAAGAGAAGCATACTTAGAGAGCAGTTGAATTCCATGAAGGAAGAGAAGCAATTTCTTTCTGATAGACTGCAGGAAATGGAGAGGCAACTTCATATTGCAAATATGAACCTCAAGAGGATGCATGAGTTGGAGTCATAACTCTTGTTGCCAAAGAAGCCTTGGTCAAGTATCAGCTTGAAGAAGAGGTAAACCATTGTAGTTTGTCTTCAAATTCTTTTGAGAATACTTATATTGGTTCTTTTGAAAAACATACTAGAGGCATAGGTTCCAAGCTAATGTCCAAGATGGGCTATGAAGTAAAGGGCTTGGGAAAGCATGCACAAAGTATTGTTGAACCAATAATGGTTGAGGAAAGGCCTAAGTATTTGGGTCTTGGGTATGGACAGTCTTATGGAGAGAGTTCCAAAGCTGCCATGAAGACCATTAGAATAGCTCCAAGAAGGAGTTGCATTGCAGAGTGTGAAGATTGTATTAAGGAAGAATGCAATAGCTTGAAACATTACTTGCAAGGTGCAGGTGTTCAGAAGTAGACACTTGAACCAGAGTGTTGTGGAAAATCTGAAAGCATTGAAGAGATTGAGGGTGTTCCAAAGGGAGCCACTTCTTCAATTTCTTCACCTCCTCCTGAAGGCAATAATGGTGAAAGAGGCAGGTATAAATCTGGTTATAAACATATTCCTTTTGATTTTACAAAGCATGGAAAATTTCCACATAAGCATGGGAGAAGAATTGCATGTTCCTTTTGTGGTTTGGATAACCATCATGTTTCCAGATGTTGGAAGAGAATGGCCACATACAAGAAACTTTTGAAGGAGAAGAAGCAGAAAGCCAAAGGTCCATTGGAGAAGGAAAAGCATGCTATCAAGAGGAGGAACATGTGTTGCACTTACTGCCATAAGCAAGGGAATCTTGCTGAAAGGTGTTGGACTCTGAATCCAACAATGATTCCACACAAGCTGAGCAAAGTGGAAAGAGAAGATGGCAGAAATGGAAAGGAAGTTTCCATGAATGAAGTGTCTTAGGATGATTCACATGTTGATACTAATGTGCAGACAAATGAATGACCTTAGAACTAGATTGGTAAGAAATGGCTATAGTTCTTTTCCAATTAAGGTTGCATGTCTATTGATGCATCTATTTGCATTTCTTTGTTGATGAGATGCAATTTGCAGGACTTTACCAAGAAGGTGAATGGGAGAACTTGAGTAGCAGACTCACTTTGTTGTTGCAACATTATATTTCATTTCAGCTTCACAAGTATGGTGTGCTTAAGTGAAAGTTGAAGAATGAAATGCATGCATAAGCATGATATGCATGCACACAGGGATGTTGATGTTTTCCTGGTATTTGAACATGTATTTGTAATTAACTTGAAGAGTTGATTGCTTTGTTGTAAACATGCATGTATTGCAATATTAACTTGGAAAAAGTTGATTTGGTCTCCAAGATGGAGGTAATAATGAAGTGTTACATATTTTGAAAAGGAGTCCAAATGGTCTTTTTCTACATACTTGACTTGAGGGGTCATTTTCTTAAAGGCATGTTTTGTGGGTTTGTTACCTAGTCCATCATTTGTATGCAGATGTAAGACATGGAGGTCTTCACAAGCTGTGAAATCTATTTCTTTTGTTGAAGCAGGAGTTTAGGCCATCCAGTTGTTGTCTGTGTTTCTGTTGTTGTTAATAGTTGTTGTTGACAACTTTTCAAATAGGTACAAATGGAAGTTTTGTGGAGCAGATGACTTCACATTGGTTTGAGCCAACTTGGATCACTGATCAAGGCAGAAGAGTTCAAACTACCTTCTATGACCATTTTAGCAAAAGTTTTGCATGAAGGAAAGAAGGAAGACAGTTCTTCCCAGGAGAACCAGCACATCTAAAATGGAAAGTGGTCAGAGACTTTGGTCCAAAGGGACTATGCAAGGCAAGTGTATGGAGGCTGAAAGAAGAGGGTGTTGTTACTCTCATTTACTACTCAGATTAGTATATCAGTGTTTTGGAGACCAAAAGTTATTTTAGTGGGAAGGCATGATCCAAAATGGATTTTGGATAGACTCCTAAGTCTAAATGGTCCTCACAGAGGAAAAGTGAAAGTCCAAGGAAATTCCTAGAAATAGCCCAATTACCGAGATCTTTTCCTTCTAAATCTACTGCAACTTGAATGGGCTAAAGTGGACATAGGATGCAGAAGTTATCGCATGCAGAAGATGCCCCGTTTCTTTTGAAAAAGAGGCAAAAACCCCTAAAAATGGCAAAAAAACCCTTAAGAAGGGAAATTGCATTAGGAAAAGGCAAAGGCCATATTTAAGTGGAGGCAAAGGAAATTACAATCCACTGATCTAATTGATTTGATCAGAGGTAGAAACATAAGCGATATCGAGACCCTGGATCTGGCAATTGTGATCACGCGATTCACCGATCACTGATCATGCGATACGCTGATCACTGATCATGCGATTGTCAATTGCTGATTATTGGATCGATGAATTAGCATCGGCGATGCACAGAACCCTAGGCCAAGCGACATTGCGATCATCAATATCGGCGGTCAGTGATCAACGACCCTCGATGCCAATAAAAAGGCCAGACTCGATAAATTTTCAAAGCCCGATTGTATAAAATTTCAAGTCCGGGAATTCGAATTTTCATGTGTTTCCCGTGTATTTGGGATTTTACCCAAAACACATATGCGATGCGATAAGCGATGAATTCGGACCCGAAGGGGTTTATAAATGAAAATGTATAATTATTCCAAGTTTGCCATAAAGCCATTCTGCGATATTTTTAGTGTTTTATGAATTTCTCAAATACAAAGGGAAACCACGAAACAAGCGGGATTTCGGGCGGGCCATAGATAGTATGTGGTTTTGGTTGTGCTCTGCCTGAGCCCATACACTAGCTGCCATGTGGGTAGGCGCGAGAAAGGGAAAACCACCCTTTTCGGGCGGGTAATCCCCGTGCGTATTAGCCACCCGAAATCAATAATAGTCGTTGATCAACGATTACTTACGATGACACCCAAAGATGGATCTGAAAGGATATAAGGCAGAATTAATTATTTTTGAAGTTCGATAGACTGCGTTTGGGTGAATTTTCCCATGTTTTACAGTGCTCTCTGTGTAAACAGGGAATGACTGTTTTTGGGCTTTTCAACACAACGATGGTTCCTTCCGTTATAGAACAGGTGGCTACCATCCCTGAAGGCGTTTGGCAATGATTCCTAATGCTCAAAGGGGGATTTGAGCAGACAAAGGCAGGGAGCAAGAGAGCCCAGAAGAGGAAATGAACGGACAATGTTGATTGGCTTAAAGCCACAGAATGATAGAGACAGAAGGGAGTGTTGAGGCAGGAGTGCAAAAAGCAAGGTCAAAAAGCTAGAGCTAGAAAGCTGAGAGCTTCAGAGCCAGGGAGAGATGGTGTTCTGAGCCCATTGTTCCTATGTAAAATAGTGGAGTTGAGCCAAGAGCTTGTAAAAGGACTTTTCCATAATCCCAAAGAGCCTACTCCTCATTAAATTTCTATTTATGTGTTTATTTTTACTGCTGCATAGTTTACTGTTATATGTTTGTGTTATATCAGCATAAACAACAGATTTTAAAGTACATAAATGGTTTAAATTAAATACTAGCATACACCTTATCTTCAAGCACATAGTATCAATTCTGCATTGGTTAATCAATAAGACTTGGGAATATTTAGGCTTTGGAAGTGGGAGAGGTTCTTGCAAGTTAGACAAGAAGCCTAACTGCCCCATTTTCAGATCACTAGGGAAATATCTCCTCACATGTTTTCCCAAGTTTCCCTTGCGGAAACATTTCCCCAAGCAGTGCATTGACCCCAGAGAATGGAAAACATGGGGGGCATGCCCCCTCACCCTTGGACAATGGGAAACATGGTGGGTGTGGTCCCCACCCTGGGATGCCTCCCCATGGAACACAATTACAAACATATATGTTTCATGCTTGTATGTTCTTGCTCAAGGACATGAAATCAAATGGGAAAGCCCAAACTTGATACCTCTATTAAATGACTGGGATGAAATGGAAAGACCATCATAATAATTTGGTTATCAATTGTTTGAATGAAACATAAGGTTTAGATGAATGAAAACTAGGCCACTTGATGTTCTGTCCATTTGTTTGACAAGTCACATAGAAGCCTACAGAAGTTGTAAAAACATCACTATAAGACATTGGTTACAATAAAACAAGATATGTTGTTTATAAGTAAAATGCCAGAATAGCAATATAGATAATTGGAATAAGTGGAATCATATGCAAAGGATACCAATGCTAGGTTATGATTTATTTTGTTGTGTGATATTTGTTATATTATGGAGAGGCAGTGGTCTCTCTAAAACCTCAAGATGTGTACATGTTGCAAAAGCCACACAAAGTTACAACAATAAAATTAGGTTCCTTTTTCAAATGACCCTACATAAGGTTACATGATTACATTCACTGCAAGCATGTTGACACCCAAAGCACAAGAGATCAACTTGAATTCAGGATACTATACATACTTGTTTCTTTTTATTTGAGAAATAAAACCCATAACTTCTTTGCGTTTGACATAAAATTGCAGCAAATCAGTCATTCAACTAAGAATAAAAAACCATTGTGGATATTTTCTTGCTCATATTGAATGCCTAAAGGGCTAAAAATTTCTTAAGTCATGGCACAAGCCAACCACATGAATGGGTTATGTCAAGCTGTGTAGTCACTATATCTGCACATGTACGCTTTGATAATGAGCCATCAAAGGCACAAAAAAAAAATTACACAACCAAATCAAAATTGGTTGAGCAGCACAACTATTTGTATATTTGTGGAGTGCCTACTACTACTAACATCCTTGACCTTGGTTAATAAATTCTAACCTAGTTAAAGAACGCATAAAAACACAAATTATTATTTGATTTTATCACCACCAATGGAAAATGTGTGATCAAGCTTTGGTCATGTAATATATGCCTTTTGAATTCCTTATTTATTTATCTGCTGATACAAAATTGTAATAACTTCAATTTTCTAATCAAAATTTAATTAAAATCTGATTAAATTCAACTCTCAATTATAATTCTAAGAGAAGATGTTGTGTAGATCAGGAAGATCTCAAAGGATGTTAAAAGAATAACATGATGTGACATGATATTTATTCTCGTTTATCATCCCGTGACTCGAGTTATTAGGTTTGTGAAATTTCTTGTGATTCTTGTTCCTTCATTTCTGTTGCTATTTCCTCATCCATGGCCCTCTCAACTCTGAGTAGAGGTTCATAGTAATCTGAATGAAGGTCCATGCATTCTTTGAGCAATGAAGTGACATTGTAGCATTTTTCAACAATGTCTTCTTAATTTTTCTCTCCTTCTTCAATGCAGTTCTCCCAAGCAATGAATTGATCCATGCACCGCCCACTCTTCATAAATAAGAAGAACCCACACTCTCCCTCCTCCTCCTCTCCTCCTTCTTCACCTTCATTGGGGCTTTGATTTTTTTCATGTGTACCCTCTATCATAATTCCCCGTTCTCATTCATTGGGATTTTGACCTAATTCATGCCTGCCCTCTGTCATAGTGTCCCCTTTCCCTTCATTTTCGATTTGTTCCATTTCATCACTTCCCTCTATCAAAATGCCCGCTTTCGCTTCATTTGGGCTTTGATTTTCTTCATAGCTACCTTATGTCAATATACCAACCTTCGGGTTTTGATTCGTTTCTTCAGGGCTTCTACTCTTTCTTTCTACTGAAGATGTTTCGTCTTTTTTATCCATTTTGGATATAGTTTCATCTTGAATATTTACTGATTCTGAATTATTTTGTATACTTGATGTTGCTAGAGCCACCATGATGGTAATAACTATAACGAAGCTAAAACAAAAATAACAAGAGGATGGAGATCAGTTTTATCTCATATGTTTCATGATAGAAATCAAGTGAAGCTTCATTGATGGATTCACAACAACAATAATAGGAAAAAAAATATGATTTGTTTGAAAAATTCTACACCCATCACACACAGAGGACACAACTACAAAATCCTCCTCGGTCGACTCTTAAACCCTAAACCTCCTTCATATAAGAGTTAGAACCTAAAAATATGAAATCTTGCATGTCTTCAGGGAGTATAGCTCTAAAGTTGATTCAATGGCACACAAGGAAAATGATTTACAGAGAAACTATCTTTTACTTCGGGTATCCTTTCTTTAGCCACCTGACCCTTAGAAGTAGAGTGAAGATAGGAAGAAAATCCAAAGCACCATGTTCGATGTTTCTAAGAAGTCATATAACCCCTTCAGGGAAGGGTTTACAAAAATACAAATAGAAACCTTGATTTAAAAGGACCTTACTCTCAGAAACCATCCCACGCTTTCATGATGTGAACTCTTTAAGCTGGCCTCCCACCGTGCAAGGTGAAATCCCCCTGGCCTACTGCGAATTGGAAATCAATCCTTCGGTGAGCGAACAAGTAATCCATTTGGTTTCACATTCTATTATGGTTTGGGCTGCTATAGAATAGAGAACTACATATGGAGTGGAAAGGGTGCAGAAAATACACTTATTAAGATTCAAGCAAATCTGCAACTACCTACAGCACTCAAACATCAGCCACAACATTGAAATGCGCTCAAACCGTAGAATTATACTGGATTGGTATGAGAAAATACTGCAAAGAGAAACAACAAAACCTTGGAGAGGTTGTATAGTAACATTTCGCGGTGGCAAAGGATGAGAATGACGGTTTGGGTGACCAGCGAGGGGAGGAAGTAGTGTCAAGCAAGAAGGGGGAGGAAGTAATGCCGACAAAGAAGTAGTGTGAGCAAGGGCGGTTGATCTGCTGTGTAGAGGTCGCGGGACATTATAATTATAACTAATTTAATAACTAATTATGCCATAAGGCGTTCCCCTTTGAAATCAACTCCCCTCTAAAGGTACGTGTACATTCGAGGGCCTTGTATTTAAGTGTTAAATGATTAAAATAGTTTCAACCCTCTGATTGATTCTACAAGTATTAAATTGGAATCAATCGGATGGTTTAAACTATTTTAATCATTTAACACTTAAATCAAGGACCCATGAATGTACGCGTACCTTTAGAGGGGAGTTGATTTCAGAGGGGAATGCCTTATGGCGTAAATATGTTTTTTAAACCCAAGAAAATAGATTAAGAAAATAGGTTAGTTGCTAAAGATTCAAAAGAATTTAATGGAAATGAAAGTTTTTCTTTTCAGGTATCATCATTTAGTTTTTTTGAGTGATATTATTTTTATTGAATAGTTGTAATGAGTCAGTTCATATTCACAAATAATAACTAGCAATTGCTCCTAGAGGTGCAAAGGAACACCAAAGGGGAACGTGGAAGGTAATAATCA
Source organism: Pinus tabuliformis (assembly GCA_031772625.1). Taxonomy (NCBI): domain Eukaryota; kingdom Viridiplantae; phylum Streptophyta; class Pinopsida; order Pinales; family Pinaceae; genus Pinus; species Pinus tabuliformis. The sequence continues at coordinate 1,214,598,166 of CM062805.1, forward strand.
AGTAAAATATATAGAGTTAATGATTAAAGTGGAAACTAAAGTGAAATTGAAGTATTTTATATGTGGCTTAGTTTGATTTAAATTCATCTCTGTCAAATAAACTCTAAAAAAATATAAACAAAAGAAAAATATACAATGAGCTATATTTTTCCTTTATTCTTAACCCAATCCATTTCATCATGTTATGAAACCAGCTCAAGAAAAGATAGAAAAGAAAGATCAACGCCTTAGAATTCAGCCTCTTCGAGGGGGCAACCTCCTTTACATTACATAAATGAACAATTCTTGGATGATACAAATGACAAAACCTCATTTCTATATATAGGAGTCTAAGGAGTCACAATATAATCCAGCCGACCTAACAATAATAATATAAAGCCACAAAAATAACAATAGAGGGGTTCTAAGGGGCACAGAAATAACAATATTGGGGTAATAGGGGCACAACAATATAAATAAGGGGTATAACTACAATAGTAATGGGGTAATCACTAGTATTATAGGGACCCAACATGCCCCTCTCCTTCAAAAAAGTGTTGTCCTCAACGCTTGAGCAGTTTTGGATACTTCTGCATAAAATTCTCATCCTCCCATGTGGAATCTTCAGCGGATAAGTTCTTCCACTTGATAAGATACTCTGAAATTGATCGATTTCGTAGCTGTCGAGTTCTTGTTTCTGTGACTGCTTCCGGTTCCAATATAATTTTTCCTTCCTCATCAAGTTCTGGCAATATTGTTTGAACTGGGAGCTTGTCGCCTATAACCTTCTTTAAACATGAAACATGGAAAACTGGGTGCAATCGAGAAGCTGCAGGAAGCTCCAATTTGTATGCCATAGTACCAATCTTTTCCAACACCTTGTACGGACCATAATACTTTGGTGATAATTTATTATCCTTCTTAGCTTGCTTTAGGGACATTTGCTTATATGGTTGTAGCCGTAGGAATACCCAATCACCTACATCAAAACTTCTTTCACTGCGATGTTGATCTGCCTGTTGTTTCATTCTATTTTGTGCCAACACGAGGTTATCCTTTAAGAGTTGGAGGACTTGTTGTTGATGTTCGATGTGATGTTCCACTGCCTGAACCTTAGAATTTTCTCTTAAATATGATGTGATGGATGGTGGTTGATACCCATAAAGTGCCATAAATGGGGTCATTTTTGTTGCTGTATGGAAGGAAGTGTTATACCACCATTCAGCCAGAGGCAACCATTTGACCCATTGTGTCTGTTTATCAGATACAAAGCAACGAAGATATCCTTCCAAACATTTTTTTACTATCTCAGTTTGCCCATCAGATTGAGGATGATAAGATGAGCTATGAGCTAACTGAGTACCAAGACAAGAAAATAATTCTGTCCAAAAATTTCCAGTGAAAATGGGATCTCTGTCACTTACAATAATCTTTGGGTTTCCATGTAGCTTTTGAACTGTTTCCATAAATGCAGTAGAAACTGTACTGGCTTTAAATGGATGTGATAATGCACAAAAGTGTGCATACTTGGTAAGTCTGTCAACTACCACCATGATGACACTCTTTCCCTCAGACTTGGGTAAACCTGTGATAAAATCCATTGAAACCTCCTCCCAACGTTGGCTTGGAATGGATAAAGGTTGTAATAGACCCGGTGTCTTAATTGTTTCAACTTTATTTTGTTGGCAAACCAAACATTCCGCCACAAACTTTTGAATATCTGATTTAAGGCCATCCCAAAAAAATTCCTTCTTAACCCTGTGGTAAGTTTTTAAAAATCCTGAGTGCCCTCCTAAGGGAGAAGTGTGCAATTCCATAAGAATCTTTTGTTTTAGCTGGGAATTCTTACAGAGGTATAAGCGATCTTTGTACCATAACGAATCATTTTGCCAGCTAAATGTATCAGAAGTACTGGAATCTTGTTGTAGCTTTCGAATAAGTGCCCACACTTCTTCGTCATTCTTCCATTCCTCCTTTGCTTCGTTTATCCAATCTGGTTGGATAATAGAAATGGCACACAACAATGCTTCCACATCCTCATCCTTTCTTGAGAGTGCATCTGCCACCACATTTTGCTTCCCTTTTTTGTAGATGATTTCAAAGTCATAACCCAACATCTTTGTGACCCACTTTTGTTGCTCTTCAGAGGATAATCTTTGTTCTAAAAAGTATTTAAGGCTATCATGATCCGTTTTTACCTTGAAGTGTCTTCCCATTAGGTAGGGTCGCCATTTCTTAAGTGCATGGAGTATTGCCAACATTTCCTTCTCATAAATAGCTTTGCTTAAAAACTTTCCCTTGATTGGACGACTTTCAAAAGCAATGGGTCTTTCATCTTGCATTAGAACAACACCAATTCCATTTCCTGAAGCATCACATTCCACAATAAAGGTTTTTGTGAAGTCCGGTGTAGCTAAGACCGGTGCTTGGCACATTGCCTCTTTAAGATGTTCAAAGGCCTTTGTTGCTTCCGGAGTCCATGAAAATGAATCTTTCTTCAATAATGTTGTTAGAGGTGCTGCTATTCTCCCATAATTCTTAACAAACTTGCGATAATACCCTGTCAACCCAAGAAATCCTCGCAGATGCTTTATGGATGTGGGGATTTTCCATTCCTTAATGGCTTTAATTTTGCTAGGGTCTACCTTAACTCCTTCATGAGATACAATATGACCCAAATATTCCACCTCCTGGACTCCAAAGAAACATTTGGATCTTTTTGCATATAATTGTTTCTCCTCCAATAGTTGTAGCACCTTGTCAACATGTTCAACATGATCCTTCCAAGACTTGCTGTAGATTAGTATATCATCAAAAAATACTAACACAAATTTTCTAAGGAATGGTTTGAAAATTGAATTCATCAAACCTTGAAATGTTGAAGGTGCATTGGTAAGGCCAAAAGGCATGACCAAAAATTCATAATGACCCTCATGAGTTCTAAATGCCGTTTTCGGAATGTCTTCAATCTTCATTCTGATTTGATGATATCCCGAACGAAGATCCAACTTGGTGAAGTAAATTGATCCATGCAATTCATCCAGTAATTCATCAATGACAGGAATGGGGAACTTATCTTTAATAGTGAGCTTGTTGAGCTCCCTATAATCTGGACACATGCGCCATGATCCATCCTTCTTGTGCACCAATACTACTGGAGCTGAGAAAGAACTTTGACTCGGTTGAATTATACCAGCCTCTAGCATTTCTGCAACCATACGTTCAATTTCACTTTTTTGGACATAGGGATATCTGTACGGCCTGATGTTTGGAGGAACACTTCCTGGAATCAGATGAATAGCATGATCATGATCACGCATAGGTGGGAGACCTTTGGGAGTCTCAAATACCTTGGAATGATTGTCCAGGACTTTTTGGAGATCTGGAGAAATAGATGATTCCAATGTGGAAACATCTAGCGAACATAATTGTGCAATTACACCTCTTTGCTCCTTTTTTAGAAGCTTTGTCATGCCATTAGAGCTGATTATCTTTCCTGGTTTCCCTGCAATACCCCTTAATTCAACTTCCTTTCCTTCCACAGAAAATTTCATGAAAAGTTCTTGAAAATTAAAAGCTATTGTACCCAAGGATTGTAGCCATTGGACTCCTAGTACAACATCAGCACCTCCCATTGGAATGGAAAGCATTGGGCTAGTCAATACATATTCTCCCATGGATAGCTTGATATTATGGCACTTTCCAGAATAATTTATTGTTCCTCCATTTGCAATCATCACTTGACACTCTGGTGCTGGATATAGGAAGCAATTCAATTCTTTTGCTACCCTACAATGAATAAAATTGTGGGTGCTTCCTGAATCAATCAACACTATTACCTTTTTCTTCTTGATTTGTCCTTCTATCTTGATGGTTTGAGGAGTGGTAATTCCCGCCAATGCATTACAAGATATGGTCGGATTTATTTGTTCTTCATCTAGGCTTTGTTCCTGGAATATATCCTCTTCTTTTGACCTTTCTTGCTCCTTTTCTTCTTCCTCTTCACAATCTATGTAGAATAATTTCTTCTCAGCACACTTATGACCTTTTGTGTATTTGCTATCACAATTGTAACAAAGCCCTTTTGCTCTTTTTTCTTCCAATTGTTGTGGTGTCAACCTTGTAGGTTGTGGAAGACTATGGGCAACAACACTTCCGTCTTTATAGTTGTGAATGGTATGCTTCCTGGTTGCCATAATTTTGCTTTCCATTTTTCTTGCTAACCTGAATGCCTTCTCTAATGAATCAGGTTCCCAAAGGCACACATCATGTTGGATATTATCCTTTAAAGACCCTATGAACACATCAATCCTATGCTCCTCTGGAATATCTTTTACCCTTATGTTCAATTTTTGGAACTCCTCAATGTGCTCCATTATTGAACCCTTTTGTTTGAGACTTATCAATTGGCTAAAAAAAGTGTTGCTTTTTGTATCCTCATAATGTGCTATCAATTCTTCCGTAAAAATTGCCCAAGTGATAAATTGTTTACGAGAGCAAAGCCATTGATACCATACAAACTGATTTGGTTCCAAATATAAAGTTGCCATACGTACCTTTTGTGTGTTTTGCACATTATTGAGATCGAAGAATTGCTCCATCTGTAATATCCATGTGGCGGGATCCTTGCCATCAAACTTCCTCATATCGATTTTTGGAATATGGTGGGTCTTCGATCCAACATTAGAGTCTATGGAATCATGATTAACATTTCTTTTGTTCACATCATGAGTTTCCTTTACTACCTTTTCACCATTAGTAAGTATTTCTTGTAGAAAATTTGTCAAATCTGTCTTCAAATCTGCCATGTCTGTCTTCAAATCTGTCCTCAAATCTATCTTCAGATCATCCATCTTAGCTTCCATGCCCTTTATCTTAGATTCCACGCCATTTATCTTAGATTCCACGCCATTTATCTTAGCATCTGTTAGCTTTTGTGAGCGTGACATTTGTTGCACTTGTTCTTGTAATTTTGATATATCATGTAGCATTTCTTCCTCTTCTTCATGAGTCATGCTAGAGCTTTCAGGTTCCTTACTAGGTGTTTGCATTTTCTTTCCTCGGGGCATCAGTTACCGATAATAATGCTTTACTATGCCCTTTGAATTCCTTCAAACCAAGCTTATGCAAAAATTAAAAAAAAACTACACACCTTTTTTTTACTTTGTAGAAGCCTGATATTGAATCTGATGTATCTCTGTAATTTCAAATCATCCAGTTCTAAAACTATGACCTGTAGTAGCCTTCTATGTCCTCTTTCCAATGCCACTAGTCTGATCCAAATTGGATTCTCCAAGAAAGAGTTATGCACAATCTCCCACAGTGACCTGATTATAGACTAGTTCAGTAGAGCGAACTTGTATGAAGTGCCACGTGTCACTGTTTCAACCTTTGACTCTGAAAAATATATACAAGAAACTACAGTCCGTCCTCTTTCTGTACCTTCTTACGAAATTTCAATCCGATGCTCAGAAAGAAAGTTATGACGATTTTTCCCAGGTCACCTGTTTTGAATGTAATTCAGGAGTCTGCAAAAAGACCAACTTCCTCAGATCATATCTCCGAAAATATCACGCAAAATGCTCTGAAATTCGGACCCAAGGTTCAGCGCGATATCTTCTCAAATGGGTTTTTTTTGCGACTTCTGAAACGTCACAGAAAAAAAGTTATAGCGAAAATGCCACGATGACCTGTTTGGAGCAGCGAAACCCTAGAATCCAAAGCTCTGATACCAAATGTTATGAAACCAGCTCAAGAAAAGATAGAAAAGAAAGATCAACGCCTTAGAATTCAGCCTCTTCGAGGGGGCAACCTCCTTTACATTACATAAATGAACAATTCTTGGATGATACAAATGACAAAACCTCCTTTCTATATATAGGAGTCTAAGGAGTCACAATATAATCCAGCCGACCTAACAATAATAATATAAAGCCACAAAAATAACAATAGAGGGATTCTATGGGGCACAGAAATAACAATATGGGGGTAATAGGGGCACAACAATATAAATAAGGGGTATAACTACAATAGTAATGGGGTAATCACTAGTATTATAGGGACCCAACACATCATTCAACTTCTTTCCTGATTATCTTTCATGGTTTCCCTGCAATACCCCTTAATTCAACTTCCTTTCCTTCCACAGAAAATTTCATGAAAAGTTCTTGAAAATTAAAAGCTATTGTACCCAAAGATTGTAGCCATTGGACTCCTAGTACAACATCAGCACCTCCCATTGGAATGGAAAGCATTGGGCTAGTCAATACATATTCTCCCATGGATAGCTTGATATTATGGCACTTTCTAGAATAATTTATTGTTCCTCCATTTGCAATCATCACTTGACAATCTGGTGCTGGATATAGGAAGCAATTCAATTCTTTCGCTACCCTACAATGAATAAAATTGTGGGTGCTTCCTGAATCAATCAACACTATTACCCTTTTCTTCTTGATTTGTCCTTCTATCTTGATGGTTTGAGGAGTGGTAATTCCCGCCAATGCATTACAAGATATGGTCGGATTTATTTGTTCTTCATCTAGGCTTTGTTCCTGGAATATATCCTCTTCTTTTGACCTTTCTTGCTCATTTACTTCTTCCTCTTCACAATCTATGTAGAATAATTTCTTCTCAGCACACTTATGACCTTTTGTGTATTTGCTATCACAATTGTAACAAAGCCCTTTTGCTCTTTTTTCTTCCAATTGTTGTGGTGTCAACCTTGTAGGTTGTGGAAGACTATGGGCAACAACACTTCCGTCTTTATAGTTGTGAATGGTATGCTTCCTGGTTGCCATAATTTTGCTTTCCATTTTTCTTGCTAACCTGAATGCCTTCTCTAATGAATCAGGTTCCCAAAGGCGCACATCATGTTGGATATTATCCTTTAAAGACCCTATGAACACATCAATCCTATGCTCCTCTGGAATATCTTTTACCCTTATGTTCAAATTTTGGAACTCCTCAATGTGCTCCATTATTGAACCCTTTTGTTTGAGACTTATCAATTGGCTAAAAAAAGTGTTGCTTTTTGTATCCTCATAATGTGCTATCAATTGTTCCGTAAAAATTGCCCAAGTGATAAATTGTTTACGAGAGCAAAGCCATTGATACCATACAAACTGATTTGGTTCCAAATATAAAGTTGCCATATGTACCTGTTGTGTGTTTTGCACATTATTGAGATCGAAGAACTGCTCCATCTGTAATATCCATGTGGCGGGATCCTACCCATCAAACTTCCTCATATCGATTTTTGGAATATGGTGGGTCTTCGATCCAACATTAGAATCTATGGAATCATGATTAACATTTCTTTTGTTCACATCATGAGTTTCCTTTACAACCTTTTCACCATTATTAAGTATTTCTTGTAGAAAATTTGTCAAATCTGTCTTCAAATCTGCCATGTCTGTCTTCAAATCTGTCCTCAAATCTGTCTTCAGATCATCCATCTTAGCTTCCATGCCCTTTATCTTAGATTCCACGCCATTTATCTTAGATTCCACGCCATTTATCTTAGATCCCATTGCACTTGTTCTTGTAATTTTGATATATCATGTAGCATTTCTTCCTCTTCTTCATGAGTCATGCTAGAGCTTTCAGGTTCCTTACTAGGTGTTTGCATTTTCTTTACTCGGGGCATCAGTTACCGATAATAATGCTTTACTATGCCCTTTGAATTCCTTCAAACCAAGCTTATCCAAAAATTAAAAAAAAACTACACACTTTTTTTTTACTTTGTAGAAGCCTGATATTGAATCTGATGTATCTTTGTAATTTCAAATCTTCCAGTTCTAAAACTATGACCTGTAGTGGCCTTCTATGTCCTCTTTCCAATGCCACTAGTCTGATCCAAATTGGATTCTCCAAGAAAGAGTTATGTACAATCTCCCGCAGTGACCTGATTATAGACTAGTTCAGTAGAGCGAAATTGTATGAAGTGCCACGTGTCACTGTTCCAAGCTTTGACTCTGAAAAATATATACAAGAAAGCTACAGTCCGTCCTCTTTCTGCACCTTCTTACGAGATTTCAATCCGATGCTCAGAAAGAAAGTTATGACAATTTTCCCCAGGTCACCTGTTTTGAATGTAATTCAAGAGTCTACAAAAAGACCAACTTCCTGAGATCATATCTCCGAAAATATCCCGCAAAATTCTCTGAACTTCGGACCCATGGTTTAGCGCGATATCTTCTCAAATGAGTTTTTTTTGCGACTTCTGAAATGTCACAGAAAAAAATTTATAGCGAAAGTGCCACGATGACCTGTTTGGAGCAGCGAAACCCTAGAATCCAAAGCTCTGATACCAAATGTTATGAAACCAGCTCAAGAAAAGATAGAAAAGAAAGATCAACGCCTTAGAATTCAGCCTCTTCGAGGGGGCAACCTCCTTTACATTACATAAATGAACAATTCTTGGATGATACAAATGACAAAACCTCCTTTCTATATATAGGAGTCTAAGGAGTCATAATATAATCCAGCCGACCTAACAATAATAATATAAAGCCACAAAAATAACAATAGAGGGGTTCTAAGGGGCATAGAAATAACAATATGGGGGTAATAGGGGCACAACAATATAAATAAGGGGTATAACTACAATAGTAATGGGGTAATCACTAGTATTATAGGGACCCAACACATCATTCAACTTCTTTCCTGATTATCTTTCCTGGTTTCCCTGCAATACCCCTTAATTCAACTTCCTTTCCTTCCACAGAAAATTTCATGAAAAGTTCTTGAAAATTAAAAGATATTGTACCCAAAGATTGTAGCCATTGGACTCCTAGTACAACATCAGCGCCTCCCATTGGAATGGAAAGCATTGGGCTAGTCAATACATATTCTCCCATGGATAGCTTGATATTATGGCACTTTCTAGAATAATTTATTGTTCCTCCATTTGCAATCATCACTTGACAATCTGGTGCTGGATATAGGAAGCAATTCAATTCTTTCGCTACCCTACAATGAATAAAATTGTGGGTGCTTCCTGAATCAATCAACACTATTACCCTTTTCTTCTTGATTTGTCCTTCTATCTTGATGGTTTGAGGAGTGGTAATTCCCGCCAATGCATTAAAAGATATGGTGGGATCTATTTGTTCTTCATCTAGGCTTTGTTCCTAGAATATATCCTCTTCTTTTGACCTTTCTTGCTCCTTTTCTTCTTCCTCTTCACAATCTATGTAGAATAATTTCTTCTCAGCACACTTATGACCTTTTGTGTATTTGCTATCACAATTGTAACAAAGCCCTTTTGCTCTTTTTTCTTCCAATTGTTGTGGTGTCAGCCTTGTAGGTTGTGGAAGACTATGGGCAACAACACTTCCGTCTTTATAGTTGTGAATGGTATGCTTCCTGGTTGCCATAATTTTGCTTTCCATTTTTCTTGCTAACCTGAATGCCTTCTCTAATGAATCAGGTTCCCAAAGGCGCACATCATGTTGGATATTATCCTTTAAAGACCCTATGAACACATCAATCCTATGCTCCTCTGCAATATCTTTTACCCTTATGTTCAATTTTTGGAACTCCTCAATGTGCTCCATTATTGAACCCTTTTGTTTGAGACTTATCAATTGGCTAGAAAAAGTGTTGCTTTTTGTATCCTCATAATGTGCTATCAATTCTTCCGTAAAAATTGCCCAAGTGATAAATTGTTTACGAGAGCAAAGCCATTGATACCATACAAACTGATTTGGTTCGAAATATAAAGTTGCCATACGTACCTTTTGTGTGTTTTGCACATTATTGAGATCGAAGAACTGCTCCATCTGTAATATCCATGTGGCGGGATCCTTGCCATCAAACTTCCTCATATCGATTAATATGGTGGGTCTTCGATCCAACATTAGAATCTATGGAATCATGATTAACATTTCTTTTGTTCACATCATGAGTTTCCTTTACAACCTTTTCACCATTAGTAAGTATTTCTTGTAGAAAATTTGTCAAATCTGTCTTCAAATCTGCCATGTCTGTCTGCAAATCTGTCCTCAAATCTGTCTTCAGATCATCCATCTTAGCTTCCATGCCCTTTATCTTAGATTCCACGCCATTTATCTTAGATTCCACGCCATTTATCTTAGATCCCATTGCACTTGTTCTTGTAATTTTGATATATCATGTAGCATTTCTTCCTCTTCTTCATGAGTCATGCTAGAGCTTTCAGGTTCCTTACTAGGTGCTTGCATTTTCTTTCCTCGGGGCATCAATTACCGATAATAGTGCTTTACTATGCCCTTTGAATTCCTTCAAACCAAGCTTATGCAAAAATTAAAAAAAAACTACACACCTTTTTTTTACTTTGTAGAAGCCTGATATTGAATCTGATGTATCTTTGTAATTTCAAATCTTCCAGTTCTAAAACTATGACCTGTAGTGGCCTTCTATGTCCTCTTTCCAATGTCACTAGTCTGATCCAAATTGGATTCTCCAAGAAAGAGTTATGTACAATCTCCCGCAGTGACCTGATTATAGACTAGTTCAGTAGAGCGAACTTGTATGAAGTGCCACGTGTCACTTTTCCAACCTTTGACTCTGAAAAATATATACAAGAAAGCTACAGTCCGTCCTCTTTCTGTACCTTCTTACGAGATTTCAATCCGATGCTCAGAAAGAAAGTTATGACGATTTTCCTCAGGTCACCTGTTTTGAATGTAATTCAGGAGTCTGCAAAAAGACCAACTTCCTCAGATCATATCTCCGAAAATATCACGCAAAATTCTTTGAACTTCAGACCCACGGTTCAGCGCGATATCTTCTCAAATGGGTTTTTTTTGCGACTTCTGAAACGTCACAGAAAAAAAATTATAGCGAAAATGCCACGATGACCTATTTGGAGCAGCGAAACGCTAGAATCCAAAGCTCTGATACCAAATGTTATGAAACCAGCTCAAGAAAAGATAGAAAAGAAAGATCAATGCCTTAGAATTCAGCCTCTTCGAGGGGCCAACCTCCTTTACATTACATAAATGAACAATTCTTGGATGATACAAATGACAAAACCTCCTTTCTATATATAAGAGTCTAAGGAGTCACAATATAATCCAGCCGACCTAACAATAATAATATAAAGCCACAAAAATAACAATAGAGGGGTTCTAAGGGGCACATAAATACAAATATGGGGGTAATAGGGGTACAACAATATAAATAAGGGGTATAACTACAATAGTAATGGGGTAATCACTAGTATTATAGGGACCCAACACATCATTCAACTTCTTTCCTGATTATCTTTCCTGGTTTCCCTGCAATACCCCTTAATTCAACTTCCTTTCCTTCCACAGAAAATTTCATGAAAAGTTCTTGAAAATTAAAAGCTATTGTACCCAAAGATTGTAGCCATTGGACTCCTAGTACAACATCAGCACCTCCCATTGGAATGGAAAGCATTGGGCTTGTCAATACATATTCTCCCATGGATAGCTTGATATTATGGCACTTTCTAGAATAATTTATTGTTCCTCCATTTGCAATCATCACTTGACAATCTGGTGCTGGATATAGGAAGCAATTCAATTCTTTCGCTACCCTACAATGAATAAAATTGTGGGTGCTTCCTGAATCAATCAACACTATTACCCTTTTCTTCTTGATTTGTCCTTCTATCTTGATGGTTTGAGGAGTGGCAATTCCCGCCAATGCATTACAAGATATGGTCGGATTTATTTGTTCTTCATCTAGGCTTTGTTCCTGGAATATATCCTCTTCTTTTGACATTTCTTGCTCATTTTCTTCTTCCTCTTCACAATCTATGTAGAATAATTTCTTCTCAGCACACTTATGACCTTTTCTGTATTTGCTATCACAATTGTAACAAAGCCCTTTTGCTCTTTTTTCTTCCAATTGTTGTGGTGTCAACCTTGTAGGTTGTGGAAGACTATGGGCAACAACACTTCCGTCTTTATAGTTGTGAATGGTATGCTTCCTGGTTGCCATAATTTTGCTTTCCATTTTTCTTGCTAACCTGAATGCCTTCTCTAATGAATCAGGTTCCCAAAGGCGCACATCATGTTGGATATTATCCTTTAAAGACCCTATGAACACATCAATCCTATGCTCCTCTGGATTATCTTTTACCCTTATGTTCAAATTTTGGAACTCCTCAATGTGCTCCATTATTGAACCCTTTTGTTTGAGACTTATCAATTGGCTAAAAAAAGTGTTGCTTTTTGTATCCTCATAATGTGCTATCAATTCTTCCGTAAAAATTGCCCAAGTGATAAATTGTTTACGAGAGCAAAGCCATTGATACCATACAAACTGATTTGGTTCCAAATATAAAGTTGCCATACGTACCTTTTGTGTGTTTTGCACATTATTGACATCGAAGAACTCCTCCATCTGTAATATCCATTTGGCGGGATCCTACCCATCAAACTTCCTCATATCGATTTTTGGAATATGGTGGGTCTTCGATCCAACATTAGAATCTATGGAATCATGATTAACATTTTTTTTGTTCACATCATGAGTTTCCTTTACAACCTTTTCACCATTAGTAAGTATTTCTTGTAGAAAATTTGTCAAATCTGTCTTCAAATCTGCCATGTATGTCTTCAAATCTGTCCTCAAATCTGTCTTCAGATCATCCATCTTAGCTTCCATTCCCTTTATCTTAGATTCCACGCCATTTATCTTAGCATCTGTTAGCTTTTGTGAGCGTGACATTTGTTGCACTTGTTCTTGTAATTTTGATATATCATGTAGCATTTCTTCCTCTTCTTCATGAGTCATGCTAGAGCTTTCAGGTTCCTTACTAGGTGTTTGCATTTTCTTTCCTCGGGGCATCAGTTACCGATAATAATGCTTTACTATGCCCTTTGAATTCCTTCAAACCAAGCTTATGCAAAAATTAAAAAAAAACTACACACCTTTTTTTTACTTTGTAGAAGCCTGATATTGAATCTGATGTATCTTTGTAATTTCAAATCTTCCAATTCTAAAACTATGTCCTGTAGTGGCCTTCTATGTCCTCTTTCCAATGCCACTAGTCTGATCCAAATTGGATTCTCCAAGAAAGAGTTATGTACAATCTCCCGCAGTGACCTGATTATAGACTAGTTCAGTAGAGCGAACTTGTATGAAGTGCGACGTGTCACTGTTCCAACCTTTGACTCTGCAAAATATATACAAGAAAGCTACAGTCCGTCCTCTTTCTGTACCTTCTTACGAGATTTCAATCCGATGCTCAGAAAGAAAGTTATGACGATTTTCCCCAGGTCACCTGTTTTGAATGTAATTCAGGAGTCTGCAAAAAGACCACCTTCCTCAGATCATATCTCCGAAAATATCACGCAAAATTCTCTAAACTTCGGACCCACGGTTTAGCGCGATATCTTCTCAAATGGGTTTTTTTTGCGACTTCTGAAACGTCACAGAAAAAAAGTTATAGCGCAAATGCCACGATGACCTGTTTGGAGCAGCGAAACCCTAGAATCCAAAGCTCTGATACCAAATGTTATGAAACTAGCTCAAGAAAAGATAGAAAAGAAAGATCAACGCCTTAGAATTCAGCCTCTTCGAGGGGGCAACCTCCTTTACATTACATAAATGAACAATTCTTGGATGATACAAATGACAAAACCTCCTTTCTATATATAGGAGTCTAAGGAGTCACAATATAATCCAGCCGACCTAACAATAATAATATAAAGCCACAAAAATAACAATAGAGGGGTTCTAAGGGGCACAGAAATAACAATATGGAGGTAATAGGGGCACAACAATATAAATAAGGGGTATAACTACAATAGTAATGGGGTAATCACTAGTATTATAGGGACCCAACACATCATTCAACTTCTTTCCTGATTATCTTTCCTGGTTTCCCTGCAATACCCCTTAATTCAACTTCCTTTCCTTCCACAGAAAATTTCATGAAAAGTTCTTGAAAATTAAAAGCTATTGTACCCAAGGATTGTAGCCATTGGACTCCTAGTACAACATCAGCACCTCCCATTGGAATGGAAAGCATTGGGCTAGTCAATACATATTCTCCCATGGATAGCTTGATATTATGGCACTTTCTAGAATAATTTATTGTTCCTCCATTTGCAATCATCACTTGACAATCTGGTGTTGGATATAGGAAGCAATTCAATTCTTTCGCTACCCTACAATGAATAAAATTGTGGGTGCTTCCTGAATCAATCAACACTATTACCCTTTTCTTCTTGATTTGTCCTTCTATCTTGATGGTTTGAGGAGTGGTAATTCCCGCCAATTCATTACAAGATATGGTCGGATTTATTTGTTCTTCATCTAGGCTTTGTTCCTGGAATATATCCTCTTCTTTTGACATTTCTTGCTCATTTTCTTCTTCCTCTTCACAATCTATGTAGAATAATTTCTTCTCAGCACACTTATGACCTTTTGTGTATTTTCTATCACAATTGTAACAAAGCCCTTTTGCTCTTTTTTCTTCCAATTGTTGTGGTGTCAACCTTGTAGGTTGTGGAAGACTATGGGCAACAACACTTCCGTCTTTATAGTTGTGAATGGTATGCTTCCTGGTTGCCATAATTTTGCTTTCCATTTTTCTTGCTAACCTGAATGCCTTCTCTAATGAATCAGGTTCCCAAAGGCACACATCATGTTGGATATTATCCTTTAAAGACCCTATGAACACATCAATCCTATGCTCCTCTGGATTATCTTTTACCCTTATGTTCAAATTTTGGAACTCCTCAATGTGCTCCATTATTGAACCCTTTTGTTTGAGACTTATCAATTGGCTAAAAAAAGTGTTGCTTTTTGTATCCTCATAATGTGCTATCAATTCTTCCGTAAAAATTTCCCTAGTGATAAATTGTTTACGAGAGCAAAGCCATTGATACCATACAAACTGATTTGGTTCCAAATATAACGTTGCCATACGTACCTTTTGTGTGTTTTGCACATTATTGAGATCGAAGAACTGCTCCATCTGTAATATCCATTTGGCGGGATCCTACCCATCAAACTTCCTCATATCGATTTTTGGAATATGGTGGGTCTTCGATCCAACATTAGAATCTATGGAATCATGATTAACATTTCTTTTGTTCACATCATGAGTTTCCTTTACAACCTTTTCACCATTAGTAAGTATTTCTTGTAGAAAATTTGTCAAATCTGTCTTCAAATCTGCCATGTATGTCTTCAAATCTGTCCTCAAATCTGTCTTCAGATCATCCATCTTAGCTTCCATGCCCTTTATCTTAGATTCCACGCCATTTATCTTAGATTCCACGCCATTTATCTTAGCATCTGTTAGCTTTTGTGAGCGTGACATTTGTTGCACTTGTTCTTGTAATTTTGATATATCATGTAGCATTTCTTCCTCTTCTTCATGAGTCATGGTAGAGCTTTCAGGTTCCTTACTAGGTGTTTGCATTTTCTTTCCTCGGGGCATCAGTTACCGATAATAATGCTTTACTATGCCCTTTGAATTCCTTCAAACCAAGCTTATGCAAAAATTAAAAAAAAACTACAGACCTTTTTTTTACTTTGTAGAAGCCTGATATTGAATCTGATGTATCTTTGTAATTTCAAATCTT
This sequence comes from Pinus tabuliformis, assembly GCA_031772625.1. Taxonomy (NCBI): domain Eukaryota; kingdom Viridiplantae; phylum Streptophyta; class Pinopsida; order Pinales; family Pinaceae; genus Pinus; species Pinus tabuliformis. Next base: position 1,214,613,702 of record CM062805.1, read on the forward strand.
CCAGTTCTAAAACTATGTCCTGTAGTGGCCTTCTATGTCCTCTTTCCAATGCCACTAGTCTGATCCAAATTCGATTCTCCAAGAAAGAGTTATGTACAATCTCCCGCAGTGACCTGATTATAGACTAGTTCAGTAGAGCGAACTTGTATGAAGTGCCACGTGTCACTGTTCCAACCTTTGACTCTGAAAAATATATACAAGAAAGCTACAGTCCGTCCTATTTCTGTACCTTCTTACGAGATTTCAATCCGATGCTCAGAAAGAAAGTTATGACGATTTTCCCCAGGTCACCTGTTTTGAATGTAATTCAGGAGTCTGCAAAAAGACCACCTTCCTCAGATCATATCTCCGAAAATATCACGCAAACTTTTCTAAACTTCGCACCCAGGGTTTAGCGCGATATCTTCTCAAATGGGTTTTTTTTGCGACTTCTGAAACGTCACAGAAAAAAAGTTATAGCGCAAATGCCACGATGACCTGTTTGGAGCAGCGAAACCCTAGAATCCAAAGCTCTGATACCAAATGTTATGAAACCAGCTCAAGAAAAGATAGAAAAGAAAGATCAACGCCTTAGAATTCAACCTCTTCGATGGGGAAACCTCCTTTACATTACATAAATGAACAATTCTTGGATGATACAAATGACAAAACCTCCTTTCTATATATAGCAGTCTAAGGAGTCACAATATAATCCAGCCGACCTAACAATAATAATATAAAGCCACAAAAATAACAATAGAGGGGTTCTAAGGGGCACAGAAATAACAATATGGGGGTAATAGGGGCACAACAATATAAATAAGGGGTATAACTACAATAGTAATGGGGTAATCACTAGTATTATATGGACCCAACACATCATTCAACTTCTTTCCTGATTATCTTTCCTGGTTTCCCTGCAATACCCCTTAATTCAACTTCCTTTCCTTCCACAGAAAATTTCATGAAAAGTTCTTGAAAATTAAAAGCTATTGTAACCAAGGATTGTAGCCATTGGACTCCTAGTACAACATCAGCACCTCCCATTGGAATGGAAAGCATTGGGCTAGTCAATACATATTCTTCCATGGATAGCTTGATATTATGGCACTTTCTAGAATAATTTATTGCTCCTCCATTTGCAATCATCACTTGACAATCTGGTGCTGGATATAGGAAGCAATTCAATTCTTTCGCTACCCTACAATGAATAAAATTGTGGGTGCTTCCTGAATCAATCAACACTATTACCCTTTTCTTCTTGATTTGTCCTTCTACCTTGATGGTTTGAGGAGTGGTAATTCCCGCCAATGCATTACAAGATATGGTCGGATCTATTTGTTCTTCATCTAGGCTTTGTTCCTGGAATATATCCTCTTCTTTTGACCTTTCTTGCTCCTTTTCTTCTTCCTCTTCACAATCTATGTAGAATAATTTCTTCTCAGCACACTTATGACCTTTTGTGTATTTGCTATCACAATTGTAACAAAGCCCTTTTGCTCTTTTTTCTTCCAATTGTTGTGGTGTCAGCCTTGTAGGTTGTGGAAGACTATGGGCAACAACACTTCCGTCTTTATAGTTGTGAATGGTATGCTTCCTGGTTGCCATAATTTTGCTTTCCATTTTTCTTGCTAACCTGAATGCCTTCTCTAATGAATCAGGTTCCCAAAGGCGCACATCATGTTGGATATTATCCTTTAAAGACCCTATGAACACATCAATCCTATGCTCCTCTGGAATATCTTTTACCCTTATGTTCATTTTTTGGAACTCCTCAATGTGCTCCATTATTGAACCCTTTTGTTTGAGACTTATCAATTGGATAAAAAAAGTGTTGCTTTTTGTATCCTCATAATGTGCTATCAATTCTTCCGTAAAAATTGCCCAAGTGATAAATTGTTTACGAGAGCAAAGCCATTGATACCATACAAACTGATTTGGTTCCAAATATAAAGTTGCCATACGTACCTTTTGTGTGTTTTGCACATTATTGAGATCGAAGAACTGCTCCATCTGTAATATCCATGTGGCGGGATCCTTGCCATCAAACTTCCTCATATCGGTTTTTGGAATATGGTGGGTCTTCGATCCAACATTAGAATCTATGGAATCGTGATTAACATTTCTTTTGTTCACATCATGAGTTTCCTTTACAACCTTTTCACCATTAGTAAGTATTTCTTGTAGAAAATTTGTCAAATCCGTCTTCAAATCTGCCATGTCTGTCTTCAAATTTGTCCTCAAATCTGTCTTCAGATCATCCATCTTAGCTTCCATGCCCTTTATCTTAGATTCCACGTCATTTATCTTAGATTCCACGGCATTTATCTTAGCATCTGTTAGCTTTTGTGAGCGTGACATTTGTTGCACTTGTTCTTGTAATTTTGATATATCATGTAGCATTTCTTCCTCTTCTTCATGAGTCATGCTAGAGCTTTCAGGTTCCTTACTAGGTGTTTGCATTTTCTTTCCTCGGGGCATCAATTACCGATAATAGTGCTTTACTATGCCCTTTGAATTCCTTCAAACCAAGCTTATGCAAAAATTAAAAAAAAACTACACACCTTTTTTTTACTTTGTAGAAGCCTGATATTGAATCTGATGTATCTTTGCAATTTCAAATCTTCTAGTTCTAAAACTATGACCTGTAGTGGCCTTCTATGTCCTCTTTCCAATGCCACTAGTCTGATCCAAATTGGATTCTCCAAGAAAGCGTTATGTACAATCTCCCGCAGTGACCTGATTATAGACTAGTTCAGTAGAGCGAATTTGTATGAAGTGCCACGTGTCACTGTTCCAACCTTTGACTCTGAAAAATATATACAAAAAAGCTACAGTCCGTCCTCTTTCTGTACCTTCTTACGAGATTTCAATCCGATGCTCAGAAAGAAAGTTATGATGATTTTCCCAAGGTCACCTGTTTTGAATGTAATTCAGGAGTCTGCAAAAAGACCAACTTCCTCAGATCATATCTCCAAAAATATCACACAAAATTCTCTGAACTTCAGACCCACGGTTCAGCGCGATATCTTCTCAAATGGGTTTTTTTTTGCGACTTCTGAAACGTCACAGAAAAAAAGTTATAGCAAAAATGCCACGATGACCTGTTTGGAGCAGCGAAACCCTAGAATCCAAAGCTCTGATACCAAATGTTATTAAACCAGCTCAAGAAAAGATAGAAAAGAAAGATCAACGCCTTAGAATTCAGCCTCTTCGAGGGGGCAACCTCCTTTAGATTACATAAATGAACAATTCTTGGATGATACAAATGACAAAACCTCCTTTCTATATATAGGAGTCTAAGGAGTCACAATATAATCCAGCCGACCTAACAATAATAATATAAAGCCACAAAAATAACAATAGAGGGGTTCTAAGGGGCACAGAAATAACAATATGGGGGTAATAGGGGCACAACAATATAAATAAGGGGTATAACTACAATAGTAATGGGGTAATCACTAGTATTATAGGGACCCAACATATCATTAAACAGAAACTTATATATATATATATATATATATATATATATATATATATATATATTATGTATTGTATAACTTATACCTCGACTTAAATCTATATTTTTCCTTTTTCATATAGTTATCACCCAAATCATTTTAGATTGAAACCATATATAACTTATACCTCAGTTAACAATTATAGCCCATAAAATTATAATTAATATATTATCTAATTTAATTTATTATAAATAAATTTAATTACCCTCTAAAACTATATGAATAAAACTAACACTTTGAATGTATTACTATGATAATCCTGATGTTGTCTTAAAAACCATTATATCTACCCTTTTGTAACAAAATATATATAACACTTCTCTGTTACACACACACACACACATATATATTCTAATTTTAACCAACTATGAATATAACACCTTCCCAATTACATATTACATATAAATCATTTGAAATTCAATTATTACATATTGTTTGAAACTGTATTTTTGCTGAGATAGGAGTATGCTATCCATAATCAGGTGATGGCCATCACTAGATTGGACTAAGTCACACCATATTGCACAACAGAGAACATGAAATCACATTTTCATTTATTAAATTGTTCTTCCCTTGCATATTACCAATATAAGGACTTCTCCAATTTCTCTATTTTTCCCTTATGACAAAATCTTGCAAATAGAGAGAAAACAAAAAAACATAATGTTTGAAACTTTATATTTGTTTAGATAGGAATCTGGTATCCATAATTAGTTGTTTCCCATCACTATATTAGAATTAGTCACATCAAATTTGACAACACACAAAACAAGAAATCAATTTTCATTGATATAATTATTTTTCTCTTGCACATTTCCAATATCAGGACTTGTCCAATTTCTCTATCATTTCTATTGCAATAGTATCTTTCAAATTTTTAGAACAACCAACAATTTATTTCAGATGAAATAGTGAAATAACTTCTTACCTATTATGACTTGAAGTTTAGATGGTATCCATGTTTGCAAAGTTAATATTTGTTTAGATAGGAATCTGATATCCATAATCAGTGGTTCCCATCACTAGATTAGAGTTAGTCATGTCAAATTTGACAACACACAAAACAAGAAATCACATTTTCATTGATATAATTGTTTTTCCCTTGCATATTTCCAATATTAGGACTTGTCCAATTTCTCTATCATTTCCATTGTGACAGTATCATGCGAATTTCTAGAACAACCAACAATTCATTTCAGATGAACTAGTGAAGTAACTTCTTACCTGTTATGACTTGAAGTACAGATGGTATCCATGTTCGCAAAGTTAATAATCCCGAACGGTGTTGCTCTGTATTGAAATTGTTTTGTTGGTTTGTTCGTGCACCTGATGGGGCAAAAGTATTGTATTTCCCTTATTGTGGAGCAACTGGGTGAGGTTGTTCTTTTGGGACATAAGAATTTTCCTTAAGCTTTTTCAATGGTTAATAAATATAAATTTCAGCATTTTCTAATGTTTAGAACAACTAGCCCCAAAATTAGGAAACCTACATATTATTATGCATGACACATTTTTTTGTACATAGGCTATAATCATAAACAAAGTAAATACAATGATCAATACAGACATTTAAAATTGATCTCAAGTCGGTAATACCTCATTTTGGATTCATGACATGCCATCAAATGGAAGAAAACCAAAATATTTTACCAACCTAATGAGCAAAATTGATGCATACACTATCAAGAGGCTGATTCCCAATAACTTGGTTGGGCACATAAAAATCCTTGGAAAAATAACCAATGCCCACATAAGTCTAGCCAGAAGGAATCCTAATGTGTAGAAAAAAATAGCATCCTTTGGAATCATGAAGCAAGGTTGGATCATCTAGGCCCCTAACGCTAAGGACATTCCCAATCCAGTGAGTGTATTGAACATGCATCACGACTATTTGATGCCCATGTAATATTTGATGTGAAATCACCCATGGAATTCCTGGAAGACAACATTGTTAGAGTTAGAAGCAATGGGCATATGTCAAGGATTGTAATGAAGGAAACCAACAGAGTCACCAACTCATTAGAAATAATGTAAAACAACACAATTCTCATGATAAACCCTTCTACAATCTAGGGGAGACAAAATTTGTGAGTTGGGTGCTTTTCCTTCATTGTGAAGAAAGAAAGAATTCCTAATATGAAACCCAAAATCCCTGTAATCACTAGTACAAAATAGCTAATTAGTTACTAAAACAACGACTAAAATTTGCATATAAATTACTATTTTCCAATCGGAGATGAGTAGTAGCTAATTGACAGTATCTTATAACGCGACCAACTTTTAGTCGTTTTTATCTGAGTCATTAGTTGATTGTCTAAATTTTATCATCTAGCAGTATATTTAGTCATAAATTTGGTCATTAATTTAGTTATTTATTTAGTCATTAATTGCCACAATTAATGACCAAATATACAACAAAATATATTACTATATGATCATCTGAGAAAACCAATTAATGACCAAAGAAATATGACCAAAATGTTGGTCGTGTTATAAGACACTCTCAATTAGCTACTAATAGTCATATATATGCAAATTTTAGTTGTCATTTGAAACCAATTAATGACCAAAGACTAAATTTTTGTCATGTTATAAGATACTGTAGATTAGCTACTAATAGTCGTATATATGCAAAATTTAGTTGTCATTTGTAATGAGAAATTAATCATTTGCAGTAGTCATTTATATTTTTTTGGTAGTTTCATATTCATTATATAAATGACTATTTTAGTAGTTTATATTCATTTCATTTATTTTCATTAATAATCATTATAAACGGCTAATTGAGTCATTTATTCATTTTATTTTTGTTCATCATTAATCAATATAAACTACTAATTTAGTAGTTTTAGATTGGTTTTATGTGTTCATTATTAATCAACAAAGATTAATTAGTATGATTTTGCGACTAAATTAAGAAAACATCATACAATGTGAATTGGTTCATCTAATATGAAAGTTCAAAATTACATATGTTAGTTAAAATACTAAATAATATCAATTGCAACTATAAATAATTTCAACCACAAAAATTATATTATACGAAATGTCGAGTATTACAATATGATTTTCAAAATTTAACATTGGCCGGACTATAATTTACACATGAAATGTTGTTTCATCACTATAAAACATTATCATTGTGCTGTCAAGTCACTACAAGTGAATTCACCAACTATGAAGACTTGAACATCAATCTTTATGTGTGTGTCTTATATGGTATATTGGCTTTAAGGGCACCACTAGACTAGTTCTCTTCTCTCTCTTTTTTCATTTGTCGCTCCAGTGTTAGTGTTCTCCTCTTTCTTCAAATCCTGCTACTTACCATCAGTATTGAGTTCCTTTTCTGAAAGCAAAAGAACCTAGAATGCAGAGTGTAAGACATGAAATATGATGAACAATAGAATATAAATGAAACTAGACTATAAAGGATTTATATTACATATACCTCAACATCGATAATGTTAAAGCCATTCTTTTCCATAAGAGCAAGAAACTTGAATAAGTTTTATTCAGTTGAGTGATAGTGGCCATATGTGGCCAGACGACCTGTATAAATAAATTAAAGTCACCATAGAAAAGATCACCTTAGTAACTTAGTATTCAACTTTTAGGGAAAGCTTAGGCACAATCATGCCAACTAAGTTACATGCTAAAAAGCTCAAGTTGTAAATAACTTGTTAAAACAAATAATATGAGGTGTGATGTTTAATCCTTGTCATTTTATTCGCAACAACAATTTGTTGTCTAATGCATGAAATTGGTCAAGTATATAAGCAACATGTTCTCAAATAACAATATGAAAGTAAATGTTCTAATAATCATGAAAATATTTCAATACAAAACAATTAAAAGGATTTCAATCAATATAGTGTAATATTAATTTCATCCTCAAGCTTTGGTTGTTGTTTAAACATACATAATACAAAGTACTTTGAATTACATAGTTAAAATACAAAGAAAAATCGAAATAAACATTCAAATTACAATCAAACAATAAAGAGAGGATATCATGCAATGGACATTGCAATTATAAAAAAATTGTTTACTTGTCCATCGATATCTTATCACGCATTCCTAAAACATTTGCTTTCCCAAAATAACCATGACGTGAAGAATCACAACATTAAAAACCATAGGAATACTTACTAGAAACATTTCCAAAGTCGATGGCTGAAGTGCTTGAAGGATTTCCAATAACAAATGAATCATATCCAAGACATGATCTCTATATTGTCTCCCCATCCTTTTTCCAATCACATTTGATGTAACCTGCCCACACCAGAGTCAAGTAACAATCAAACAAAGGAATTGACATTTGTTTTTATCTTTTATATGTATAAACTTTGAATATAATTTGTTTTGGTAACATATTAATTCGTATTTTAAGCCTTCCTATCACGAGAATGTATCAATCAAGTAGAACATCAAAAAAATTAACCTCAATGGGGTCCTCTAATAATTTCTAGAATATCAATATTTGTCATGTTGTGATATCTTGGATAGAAAAAAGAACATATCTGCAAATGAAAAAGCCATATATTACTTATGTTCAAGCTATGTATATGGTGTATTCTTAGGTAACTTTTTAAGATGTCCCTCTACCTTTACCAAAGCCGATTGTAGCTTGGTTAAACTTTTTATCCTTTCATTCAACATGGATTTCTGCAAGCGAAATGTCATAGATTATTCTTTCCCATTTCTCAACATGCTAGATATGATAAATTGAAAGTCACATAAAAGCAAGAGAAAATATTTTGTAACCAAAGCAAATAAACAAACAATGCCTCTAATAAAACTTCACACCTCAGAAATTGCTCTGCCATGTGCTCAGACTAAAGGTGATATTCTTTGAATCATATTTAGGTCATATTTGATGGGATATTCGTATTTTTACCATGATTTCAATTTGGTGCTAAAAGAAATATATAAATCCAGGTTATTATTAGTGATCCTCAAGTATAATTCAAAAAAATAATGTCATTATAAGGTATGGAGAGAGAAACATATCCATAACTAGGATTCTCTATTTTAGTTTGGTTTGAGTTGAGTTGGTATTTGAATATATAGTTTTGTCTAAAGAAGTGAAATAGAAATATGAGAATCGAAATAAACCTGTCAATTTTTAATTAATTCATATTATATATCTCTAAATCCGCGAGGTCATCCTTCTTTGCTATTTGATAGAGATTTATTGGCATAGAATAATAATGAATTAACTATCAAACACAATGATGAAATATATTAACCAAGGAAAAAAAAATGACATGGCTTTGATATTTGTGTGCTTGAAGGAAAACCAAAAATGGCTGTGTTCTTTCTTTATCATGAAATAGTATTGAAGAAAAATGTTGGTTTAGAAATTGAACTCCATTACCAATAGGAGATGGTCATGTTGGGTAAGGAAAGGATGAATTGAAGGGCTCAATATCTAGCTCCAATACATAGTTATCCTTGTCACTACAAAATGCAAAGTTGTCATCATTTGCTTATCCAGGTAAAAAGAAAAGTGAGGTTGTATTTGTGCACTTGTGATAGTATATGAAAAGGAGAGCACTAGTGGAAATGAAAGTGTGTTGTCCCATCATTCAACCTAAAAGAAAAATTATATATTCAATTGTTGACTATAGTGGAAATCAAATGTAAAACCCACTCAACTTGATCTTTACATGACATAGTTGTAATGAACTAGTACAATAGAAGCATGCTAACTCATAAATAATAGATGATAAAAAATAATAATGGAACATTATTTCCTACCACAAAATTGGAATGAATAAAATTTCCACAGAATTCATCCAAAAAATGAGAAAAACTTATGGGGTTGATGTAGTCCAGAGAGGGGTTGATGCAGTCCAGAGAGAGGCTGACGTTGGGGTTTCAAGGGAAGGTTTGTGCTGAGTAGCTGCTATAAGGTTTATTTGGGGTTTCAGCCAGGAGATTTGTCAGAAACTTAGTGGTATTACTGCCAATAATATTCTCTGTTGTGTAAGCCAGTTTCGGTGCCCAAATTGCACTCTGATATTTCTTAATAAGAAAACCCTCATATAGTTGCATCAGTTTTCCCAGATTGGGTTTTTCCGGGGACATTAGTACAAAAATAATGGTGTCATATGGTTGGATTGTTTCTATTTCCTTTAGTTGTTGATCTATAATATGTTGAGCATGCACTAGTGTTTATTTTTAGTATTTACATTGTAAATAGTTTGTTAAGTAAAATAACAAGTAGGTAGGAATAAATCAGATAAAGTGCATGGAGGGTTTCTAACTAAGTAAACATAGAAAAGACATGGATCAAGCCAAACCTAATCTTAGCCATTGATTAGGGACTTAATCTCAGTCGTTGATATGTCGATAGGAAAATTATAAGAGGAGGCTTGAGCGTCACTTGGAGAATACACCAGAGTGATCAGTCATTCTATTCTCTAGAGCAGGGTTTGCTAAGAGAGATAGAATTAGTGATCAGGAGATGCAACTAAGGGGAATTTGAGTACAGAGAGACAGAGAGGCAAATATAGTGTCGAGAGAGCAGTGCAATAGCTGGGGAGAATGATGCAGAGCTAGCCAGGGCTAACACAAGGCCACGTAGAGGCAGCCGGGAGCTGCACAGAGCCTTAGAGAGGTCAGCGTTGCTGACGCAGAGGGCCATTGGGCTAATGCAAGGCCTCCTAAGGTTGACGTAGACCCATCCTTGGTGACACGGGGCTAGCGCTGTGTAGAGAGAGGCTGACGTAGTGCAGAGAGAGGCTGACACCGGGGTTTTTGGGGCAGATTTGTGTTGAGTAGTTGGCGAAAGGTTTATTCGAGGTTTCAGGCAGGAAATTTTTTAAAAAATGAGATGCATTACTGCGAAGGAAATTCTCTATTGGGTAGGCCAGTTTCAGCACCCTGATTGAACTCTGATATTTCTTAATAGGAAAACCCTCAAGTAGCTGCATCGGTTTTTCCGCATTGGGTTTTTCCGGCGACGTTAGTCCAAAAATGGTGGTGTCATATGGTGTGGTTGTTTCTGTTTCCTTTAGTTACTTATATGTAATATGTTGAGAATGCACTAGTGTTATTTCTAGTATTTACATTGTAAATAACTTGTTAAGTAAAATAAAAAGTAGGTAGGAATAAATCAAATAAAGTGCATGGAGGGTTTCTATCTAAGTAAATGTAGAAACTTAAACAGTTGAAAAATTGTAAAAAATTGTATATTTGTGCACTAGTTGATTTACTGTTGTATTTATTACACTATGCAAACTAGTTTTTTGTGACATCTAAGTTGGTTGCATCATAGAATCTAATACCCTAACGTACATTCTCTAGTGTCATGGGAAATCAACATGGAATCAAAGTTAGTTTGAAGGGTCAGTAAATCACAATGTGCAAAGCAAGTATAACTCAAGAGGGAGTTAGTCACATTGTTGTTGAAAGACTAATAACAATGTGAAAGATGCCATTTGTTCTTCAGTATGAGGACAAGCTGGAAGGGTTGTCAGGCTATATTCCATGGAAGGAAATGATTAAATTGGTTCTAATGGTGAATAGGATTTTGGACTTTGCCAAAAAGGAGATCAAGAAGTTGATTGACCCTAAGCAACTGTAAGTGTATGAAGAGATGGATATGAGGGCCAAGTTGATCATCCTATATGGTGTCAAGGATCCTTTTATACATCATCTATCTGGGAAGAACATTGTTCATGTAATGTGGAAATCTCTTTAGGCATTTTTCCAGAATAAGAATGAGAACCAAGAGTTGGAATTGCAGGATAAGTTGAATTGCACCAAGAAAAAAAAGTATGAATGAGTGACTTTGTATTTCACAAGATTGTCTCATGTTCGAGATACTATTGCTACCATCAAAGTGACTATTATAGATTTTGATGGTGAGGGTTTCTTTGAAGGGGTTTACTCTAGAATGGAAATTTTTCATCAGAGGGATCACTCCTAGACAGAAGTTGCCAGATTGGAATAGGATGTGTGATGACTTCATTCAAGAATAATTGCAAGACGAGGATATTGATCCGAAGAATAAGGCTTCAGATGATGATGTGGCTCTTGTAGCAAGGATGGAGGGAAAGTAAAAAAAGGAATTCATTAAGTTAAAAGGTTTCAACAGTGGAAAGTATGGTCATTGTTTGACGAAGTGTCTGAAGAAGAAGTAGGGAGGTGATGAGAAGAAGAAGAGGGAGCATGTTGTAGGTGTCACCACTTCTATTGAGATAAATGACCTCTCTAGGAGATTGGAGAGTGAATATTTTTCTTTAATATCTCATTTCTCTAAGGGTGACATTTATGAGGTTGCATGGTATGTGAGCAATGGTGGATTGAAGAATATGACAGGTTCATAGGATGTGCTCAAGACTCTAGCTCAATCGGACTCAAATTAGTTGCACATGGTGGTGGGTGACAAGATTCAGAAGGATATTAAAGGATTAGGGTCGTTCCATTCAGTATGGAGTCAGGTTAGTTGATGTGAGTTCATAACGTACTGTGTCTACCAAAGCTGAGATATAATGTGTCGTCTGTCTCAGCGACTGAGAAGAAGGGGTATGATGTAATTTTCAACGAAGGGAAACTGAAGCTCAAGCCCAAAGAATCTATCTCTGGTTGAGTTCTCATTATATTTAAGAAGCATGCTCTATGTATGCTTACGGGCAAGGCTATAGATCAAGAGAAGAAGAAAAAAGGAGAAGATCTAGGTTCTAGAGGATCAGAGGGATTTGAGTACTAGATGGAGCTTGCATGTTTAGAGCGAGAATGTGGAGCCTAAGAAGAATTCATTGTCTATGGGGAGAAAGGGTGCTTCTACAACTAGAAATAAGGAATCATGTAATTGCCTAAAACCATTTCAAGAGAACATGAAGCAAGAGGCTTCAAGTAGCAGTGACACTTCTGAGAAGGGCATAGTACAAGTTACTTCCTAGTCTTATTAGTTACTCCCTCACTAAGAGGGAGTGTTAATATTGGTAGCTTGGGAGGTACTCCAAACCCTAGCTACATGGTTGTGGAATAATTTGACCACATGGGCTTTGTGGGCAAAGGTATCCAAGTTGTGAGCTTTACACCCAATGTTGTGGGTGTGAATCCATGAGGAGTTTTGGACACTTAACACTTGGATATGAAAGAATACCCTTACAGGAACAAGGGAATTCTTTAAGCACCAAGGGAAGAGCCGTAGAAGTTGAGATATTAGTATCTTATATGTTTTTGTGGGCTAATTTTCTTGACATTCAAGTCAACCTCACTTACGGAGTCCCTTTGAAGGGCTAGTCGTTAGCTCAAGGAGGCATATAAATAGAAGATGAATGGAGGATCATTTGACCATCTAATAAGAAATAATCAAAGTAAAATATACCTCTAAGGAAACTAAGAACTAAGGAGGCTAGCAAAGGGAATAGAAAGAGTATATTTTGGTTTAAATCTCTCATGATTGTAGGTCAAAGATATGCGGAGCCACCAATGAGGAAGGAAGCGAAGGTGAGCTAGTTTTGTGCCTAGCTTCAGTGCAATTCTTCTCATGGAAGAGGTCTAAAACTTTACATCATGCCCTAGTGACAGGTCATAATTGTATAGGTGACTTTCAGAGGGTCCGCAACACTAAACAGGAGGGTTGGAACTAACATAAGGGACAACGAGTAAGTGAGGTATTTTTGGGATGATAAGCCCAGGATTTGTAAGTATACACACACAAGTTTCTGGGGATCTGAATGTAGTTATAGTAATCCCTGATCAGATGACAAAGGTTGCTAAATATGGAATAGAGGATGAGGACAAGAGGAGCAACAAAAGTTGTTGAAACAAGGTATGGTTGTTCTCTTGAATTGGTCCATTCTCTAGTGGATGATTTTTCTGAGAATAGGATAGATTTGGTGGGAATATTGTTGTTGTTAGGAGGGTAGCAAGTAGGTGTTCGTAAATTCCCTAAGTATAGAAATTCAAGGATGATTGGTCTTCTAGAAGATGCAGCAAGTGAAGCTTCAGGGGCTGATCTTTGAAGGATGAAAGAAGGTGGTGAGGTGGAGAAGTTTGAAAAGAACAAGGTTGTTGAAGAGAAGTAAACATTGTAGTGATAGAGGGAAACCCTCCATGCCCTAATTTTTTATTCATTAGAGCAGAACATGAAGGAAATAGTGGGAAGAAGTCCTAAAGAGATGAGAAGCAGTACTGGGAAGCTAAGGAGTTGTTCACAAACAAAGTTGTGAATAAATCATAAGAAGGCCATATGTGTTGATTCATTGATTGACTAATGATCAACTAGAGGGAACATTCGAGATTCTTGTTTAGTGACCTAAAGGAGCATAATTAATTGATAGAGGCATAGTTGTAGATTGGAGGCAGAAGATGTAGTAGACATGCTTAGGGTATGACCAAGTGGAGTTGTGATGGTGCACTACATCATCTAGTTGGTTAGTTGTATATTGTTTAGGGTAGATTGGCTATCATTGTTTTTGACAAAAAACCCTAGTTTGTATTATTGTATCAGTGATTATATGAGGGCCATGATCCTTGGTATGTGAGCCCTAAACAACTATATTAGATTTTGTTAATATAATGAAGTTGGGATTTTGAAAAATTGCAAAAGGTTGTATATTTTTGCAATTATTCGATTGTGAAAAGTATTTTGTTGTGGAATTTGAGTTGATTATGTTAGATATTCTAAGACCCTAAGCTACATTCTCTAATGCCATGGAAAAAAAAAAAAAAAAGCCTCTTGCGCAAAGGGCAAGTTGGGGGATGGCTAGGGAATAAACTGGGAAATGAGGTTGGGATGTAGGAATAGAAAGAAAAAGAGAATGAAGTAGATGTTGATAACTCCGAGTGAGATTCTTAGAAGGTATGCAATAGAATCCAAGAGAGACAATTTTTAGAAGGACAATCATGATAGATTTTGAGAGTGGCCTCTTGCACACTAGAAGAAGATTTCAAGGTAGAAGAAATAGAGGAGACATATCTACATTAGTACTTGTAGTTGATTGAAATACAGTAGAAGAGATAGAGAGAGGCCATAGGAGCAGGAAAGGTAGCATAGCCAACAGAATCCCTCAGAGAGTACACATTGGCATACGAAACATAGAAAGAAATGATGGAGGACCTTTATATCATAGCATGAGAATGGAAGAAGATGTGCATCCTGAAAACCCTACTTAGAATATGCCTTGTGTTGAACCTAAAACTATGTGCACACCAGTTGATCAAGAGATAATATCCGGAGACAACATTTTACATACTTTAGTCATTACAGAGTGTGAATATAATCAATGTAGTAGTAGGAATGAGTCTATTCACTTTAAAGGAAGAGGGCCACAAAGTTGTATGTCGATGCACATTGCATAAAGTGTGTGACAATAGATAATGATTATACTTAGTAGACAATTGTTAGGGACAAGTCGCTAGAAGAAAATGGATGATACTTCCAAGATGCATGTGTTTCATTGTTCTAGGACCGAAGATCTTGAACAACATTTGTTTTCATGTGAGGCACTATAGATTGCAAAAAACATCAAGTATGATGCCACCAAGATTATATAGCTAGAAACCACTTTCATATGTAAGGCATTAACTTCGTTTGTGAATTAGAAGAACAATGCTCCAACTAGACAACTAAGAACCCTGATAGAAATCAAGCAAGTGATGTTGAAATAATTTCGTATGCCTAAGTATGCATCTCAATGTGTCACAAAGTTGAAGGAGATCTATTTAGGATTATGATCATAGATTCAAAGTGTGGTTAGATTGGTTGGATTTGAAAAAAAGGATGAGGAGCATAAGGAGTGGCTTATTTCTACATTGTTGCTACATATTCTACTTCCTTCGACTCAACATAACCTTCAAACCTAGTTAAAGGCTTTAAAGATTACATTGAAATTAGACACATCTCTAACAAGAAGTGGAGAGAGTTATAACAAAGCCCAAATTTAATCCCTTATGGCCATGCTCATAGTCCAATTATAGGATTTATAGAAAGGGAAGGAAAAATGCTCAAAGGTTTTTTGTACAATTTGTAGAAAGTAGGGGAACCATAGAAATGAATGTTGAGTGATGGGAACCTATTATGTATTCATATTGGGTCTAATCTAGGGGTTAAAGGAGTCAATTACAATGGGTTGGATTATCCAAAAAGCTATGTAAAAGGTTATGTTACTGCTTGGAATAAAAGGAATATACCACATAAGGGATGGTCCCATCGTTTTGTGCACACTAAAAATATCATTCATGGGAATTGGTATATGGAGTTGGAGGTGTGTAGAGGCACAGTAAATTGGCATAAGATGAACTAGAGCTTTAAGTATAAATTCACTCTTCTAGCTAAGGATGATGTATTGGGCAGAGATTTGAAGTATATAAAGAAGAAGATCTTTTCACTTGAAGATTAGACTCACCATTGAAAATTACTTTTATGTTTAGTGCATAGATACTCCTTGAATGCCAAAAATTTCAGGGAAAGCTATAATACTACAAAGGGAGCAGATGATGGTGAAGACTCAAGGATTCTACAAATTCAAAAGACAAATGATGAGTGTGTTATAAGAGGAATAAAACTGGAAATTGAAGATTATTTTGAGCCTATTAGGATTAAGGGAGGGGATTTTAGCACTACATAAAAAGAAATATTACACATAGAGGAGTGTTTCATGTGGATTAGTCACATATGTATACAATGTGCAGTTTTGGGAGAAACTACAACTGAGTGAATAACATCTATCATGCAAAAAGATAAATAAAAATAAGCAATAAGCTTTAAATAATATAATAATATGATTCTTTCCCATGTCATAGGAGTAATTATTTCATTTCGGTGTGTAGGGATATTTTCTTAAAAACCAAGACATATTCTATTGCAAGGAATTAGATTGGGTTACCAAAATATGTATTGAATGATCATCGATGAGATATATGGAAAGACAAACCATGCACCAAGGAAGGAAATTCCATGTACGAGTTATGACAAGATATTGGGTCATAAAGACCCCAAATGCCACACCTATGCCTTGAACATTTATAAACATGTGGCAGAGGACCCATTTTTGTTCACTATGCATATAAATTTCCTATTGAGGGTAAGAAACGAAAGGTGAGTTTGAAGGATTGGGTGTTCTTGATCATGGGTGGTTATTCTGGGTTATTGTAATAAATATATAAATGGTTGTAGATCGAAGATATGGGGCGTGTTCTAAGATATTTGTTAGTGCAAAGGCCTTATACCAAGACAATACTTTTTTCCTACACAATTTGTTTCGGTGCTAGAATAGGTACAAGTCACAAAAGAATGTGAAGAAGATGATGTTCCTTAATCATCACCACAACATGAATGGTTTGGACCATAAAGATAATATATCCTACCTCAAAATAAAATGTTAAGGTGGGTTATATTAGAAAAGGAGCCTATGTACATCATGGCTTTATCAGATATTCTAGCATGTCTTTTGGTTCAAGGTAATATGATGGGTTATGTGGAAAACCTCAAATATACATATAAGGAAATCACATACACGAAAAAATTTGACAAACTAATAGGATATATAAAATGGGTGGAGCATGCATATCCTACTGTTTTTTCACTCGAACTATAGGATTAGGCTTTGGGATTATAAAAGGTGGTATTCTAATCTTATTCGAGATCCCCCATTTAAGACGTAGTAATGAAATCAATATTGTCACTAACATGTTGTTGAGTTGTGTGCATGGTGGTCACTTGTGGTTAGATTGTGCCGTTGAGATTACCCCATAGGAAATCACAAAAATATTTGTTTTTTCAATAGTAGGAGAGAACCCTGAGACCTTATTCGACAAAAAGACAAAAACAATGGGATAAAATGTGTAGAAAAAAATGGAACTTAAAGAGGAGGGCATGGATTTTTTATCCTAAAGATAAATCATAGATATTTATAGTTTTCCACAAAGGTGATGTCATGTAAATTAATCAGAAAGTGCATAAAGGATGAAGTGCTACCAGGTGCGAAGTGTGTGAAGGGTGTATATATGCCAATTTTGCGACATTTTTGCTCAATAAATTTTTGGTATGTTTTCTAGAAGTGCAAGTTAATGGCATGGAATTCCATTATTCTTAGTTTCTTTCACTGAGTGGGAAGTTACTAAAGATTTACAAGTAATGGAAGGAATTTGTGTCCCTATTGCATCCACTTGGTTTACACATCTATTAGCAACTACAATTTCTCAATCAAACATTAAATATAAATGTTATTTTATTTTTTACTAGGAGATTGTCAGTTGGGTGATGTAAAGGACTTTACACATTTCTGCGGATTTTTTTAGTAAGTATGAGAAGTTTTTGCAATTCAAAGCCAATACTCATTATTTATATATTCAAGCCCGAAGATATCCATATCAACAATGGCAGTAGTTTCATTCTAGATTAAATGGTTAAGACGTTAAGGCACATATTAATGCATGGGAAGATGAATAGAAATGACTAGTGAAGTAAAATCCACACAAAGAAAATTCAGAAAGTAGGTTACAACAAACATCATGAATGATAGCAATAAAAGCCAACACATGCTACTAGGAAACATGTGCAATAGAAAAGTCCAAAACTACAGTAGTCAGAGAGTCCATTGTCAACAATAGATTTAGAACAAGTTTAGGACAAAATGCATATATAATTGAAGAGGATCGAGACAACAAGCATAGGAGAGAGGTCATTTTATATTGGGAAGAAGCATAAGGAAGACCACATCACACACGTAATGTCATTGTCAAGATATGATTTTGAGCACATTGTTGAATAGGTAGATGAAAACATAAAAGAAGTTCTTGGGAAAGTTCAATAAGATCAACAACACACATTGGACAACCTTGAAAAATTGTGGCAGTTTCTTGAAGCTAGAAAGGGAGTAACTAAACAATGAAGTACAACTAAACCAGCTAAGAAAACACATGCTTAGACTACAACTAATATATTGGAACCATGGGAAGATAATTGTGTCGCATCTCAAAAGTGTTAGGCACTCCAAAAATCATTGTAAGCAATAGAGTTCCCCATTGAAAATTTATCGCTGTGAATTATGGGTTTCACATATATCAACTTAATTTTGTCTCAGTTGCCTTTGAATAGTTTACACCATTTGCATAAAATTTCATTATGGAACTATTGTCACACACAACAACCAAAAAAATGGAGTTAGTTCAAGAACCTTTATCACAAGAAGTATAGCAACATGGAAAGGTACAGTTAGTAGATAAGAAGTAGAAGGTCGTCGATAGAGTAATGGGACTACGTAGTGTAGAAGCATGTTGTGGTAGAGTTTGTGGAGGTTGATACAGGAGAAAAAAGAAAATTTGATGAAGATTGGACAAGTTACACAAGGGTTAAAAGCATATATGGAGGAGTAAAAAGCATAGCATAGGTCGTCTACACCACCCAAAGAAAACCAACATTGAATAGAAGAGAACAATGATCATACTCACATTGTGAAAATGAAGGATTTGTAGGAAAAATGTTACACCATGTATAAGGAAGGCCTACATTAGTGGTCCAACATATTGTAGAATCATAAGTTGCAGGACATTGTCCAAAAGGTATAGGCTATTGAAGAAATGATATAGAAGTTCCCTTACAGTTTACCTAGTTTAGTAGTGTTTGAAAAGAAGCTTGTGATAGATGAGATGTTTCATTTGGAGAAGGAAGATTTTAGCATGGAAAGTAGAAGATTTATAGGAAGAAGCATTGTGGATCACCAATGACACCATAGAAGTACATCAAAAAGTGAATACTGTAGTCAAAGATGGGGAGGAGTGGCTTATTAATGCCATGACACTTAAGATATCCACTAGAATCATTACACATGATATTCAAATGTGTTCTAAGGTTGATAGTTTCCGAAATTCCCTCCAAGTATTAAAAAATATAGCTAAAGAGAAAACATAATTGTTGTAGGAGGTATGAGTGGCTTGGGACAAGTTGGAGGTGAGCATTGGAGGCATGTTAGGACTAGTTTTGGAAAGAAGATAGTTGAAGAAATGTTGAATTTTTCAAAATGATTTCGGAATTATGCATAGAAAGGTGCAACAAAAATAATGCAAAGAACCATCACACAATTTTTTTGCAAAAGGAGGTGTGTACAAAACTGGCACAGAAAGGAGAACCATGTGGATAGGAGTGACACACAAAGTGAATGGGAAAAATGGTTAAGTTTGACTTCATATTTGAACCAGTTTTGATTTGTTCCCAATTAGCATGTGTAGTGTCTCTACCCATGGTAATGCCCAAGAACCAATTCTGACAGGAGTTCAAAGAGTAATTGAAGTAGATAAGACAAGGATCCACTCAGGAGGACTTAGAGCTGAATGCACACAACATGCAGAATTTCATTGGTGGTCCTATCAAGGTCAAGACAATGTTGCTCATGCTTCAAAATGAATTGGATACATGTTCCAAGACGGTGTACTGGGATGCCATGGAGGCTAGAGTCCACTTCCAGAAAGACATCATTAAGTATTTTGGGGACACCATCAAACAATACCAAGCTTGGCACCAATACGTGACCAAGAAGCAACAATTGGAGGTTGCAGAGCTAGACTTTTCGCAAACTCCAACATCATAGTGTTGTGTCTTGTTATGTTTTCTCTACCCTATTTTGCCTTATATGGGTATGAGTGGAAAATGTAATATTATTTGTAATTATATTGTAAGTGAAATTCCAACTGTCAATATTGGAATATGAAAAGTCGCCATGTAATGTAATGTGTCATTTTGTGAAGACGTGGAAGAGTGATGAGGGTAATCCAAAGGTCAAAAAGGGGAATTTGAAGAGTCACCCCTTCTTGATATAAATAGAACCTCATAACTCATGTTACATGGCTTTGGGAGCCAATCGTTTGGCTAGGTTTAGGCTTAGAAACATCTTGGGAGTATTGTGAAGAGCCTTGGCTTCTCCATAACATAGAGCGAGTATACTTCTTTGGAGGAGTAGGTGTTCTTGACTGTAATATTCCACTATTGGGGCTAGTGGTCATCAATGGTGTATGTATGGATGGAACTTTCACTTATAATAATAAAATTAGAGCCAACACGCTTTCATGCATATGTTGTTAATATAATAGGATTATTCTTGTTGTATTGGAAATTTATGTTTTTAACCTACGCACATGCTTATGAGATATTTTGTTTGCATTTGTATGAATCTTGTTGAATGTGTGTTGTTGGATTAAATCATCACTTTAATTTGTGGACTATTCTGCATCTTAGCTTGTGAGGCCATTTCGCTTGTGTGTTCCTTTCAAGCTGCATACAATTACATGCTTCCAATGGGTGCACTTCTTTTTTCATTCGTGTGTTGGAACCTACATCCATCGCACTTGATTCTCTGCAGGGTCACACACTTACGCTCGCCTAGAGTTATCATACTTTCCTCTCCGCATTTCTATGGTCAAGGGATTACATCACCACCCACTACTAGGACTCCTACTCCAAATGGTGTGAGGTCTAGTTAGGACTTCATATTGGGGATATCCCTTGAACGTTGGTGGTTCCAGCACCGTCAACACCGTGAAAACCCCCAGGACACTTAGCCTATGGAAATTTAATAACTCAAATCTACCATTCCAACAATGTTTGGTCAAATTTATAGTAAATATCATTGAAAAATATGCTTTGAAAAAAGAAATAACATAAAATGTTTAGTCTATGCTTAATTGTAACAAGCCTAAGATTGATTATCACTCTCATCTAAACAAATTCCACTCTAATTATTTATGATATTTTACCTTCTCAATATCTTCACTAGCTAATGAGAATGATAATTGTGATCAACATGTGTACCTAGCATGGTAATAAATTATTACCTTTGTGTGATAGATAACCTCCCTCAATAGGTATAAGTAGCCTAGAACTTAATTTCCACCTTCATCCTGAGATAACCTCACTTATTAAGTTAAATGTAGTATTAATAACATAGAAGTTAACAATGACCTTTATAATTGATAGTTTCCATTTGTTAAGTGTATCTAGCATGGGAATTGATTATTTCCTAGTCATCCCATTTAAGTGTAGCTAAATTGAGAATTGACTATGAGTAAATCATGTTCCAAGAAGTGACTACTAACAAGTAATGATGATTAAGCATAGTTATCTTGGGAATTGATTCCACCCTTATTTAAAGAATAATCTCATTTCTTCTAAAGTGATTACTTTTCTCTAGTTTAGCTATACTCATTCTCATCAATAATAACTAGCTTTCAAATTGAATATTATCACTATTAGTTCATGATATCTAGCTTCAAAATGAAACACTATTCTCATCCTCTCTTTTATTAATGATAATTAGCTTTGGAATTCACTATAATCCTTATATACTAATGATAGTAACTCTTATATTAAGTAACTACCATCTTCATCGGTTAATTCTAAGTCATTATTATCATTGTTCATCCATGATAACTACCTTCAAAATTTACTATTGCCTTAATAAATATTAATTAACTTTATAATATATACTCCCATCGTCATTCTACACAATGAAAATGAATCATCCATAAATAATAATTAATTTTAAATTTTGTTACCATATTTATTTATTATAAAAAAAATATTTACTTGGCACCTTCAATTTATTGTAAAACCGAAACATTTATATTGTATAATTATCAATCACGTTTTACCTTAAATATTATATTATTTTAATAAATTACTTGTGAATAATCACTTTAAACATTTCCTTACCGCCCTTATTCATCAATAGTCAAAATTTAGTACCTCTCTTCCCGTAAGGAAAGTGAATCATTCATTGGACATCGTAACTTTGAAATTAGTTCCCACCTTATTGTACTTATACAGTGAAAATGGAGAGTGGAATCTACGAAAATCCTCATAGTTTGAGTAAAATAAGCAATCAATCAATCAATCACCTTTAGACTTAATACAGTTGTCCGTCATGAGTGTCAATTAGCAGTCAATGACTGGTCAGTCATGAGTGTCACCATTTTACAAATTCAAAGGTAAAGTTATGAACTATGTATTTCGAAAGCGAGTGATCAAATTGCCATTAAACGTTTCAGGTTTAACACGAAAATTTATTCCATATAGTTGTCACGATTGTGATTGTGTGAGTGATGTATAAATGGTATTACTCGGAATAGGTAAATAATCAAGATTTGTTTTTTAATAAATTATGAGTGAGTCATTTTATATGTTTTTTTTATTTTTATTTTAATAAAGGTTATGAGTTAAATCACATTCACAATTAGCTAGTAGTGACGGCTACCTCATAGTTAATCGATGGCTACCCATAGTTCATTAACAACCAAGTTGAGCACTAAATAAAACAATATATGCGTGACCAGCAACTTATTACAATATTTCCAAAATTTATAATATAAAGAATTTTGTTTCTAAGTATCAATGAGCACAAGAAAAAACAAAATTCAATTGTAATTTTCTCTTTAGATAGGTTAGCAAGAGGTATTTTAATTTGGACATTCTTTTTTATTATAGGATTCATAGTATGTGATGAATTTTAAACTGTTGCAAGTCAAATCATAAAATTAATGTAGGGTAATTGTATAAGAAGACAATGATTATTATAGTCATGAGAATAATTCATAGGAGCCAAAATATTTAGTCCTTTGACTTTGTTTCTACTCTAGGACATATTCATGAAGTTAGCTACAAGAAGAGTAAACATGCAAGAGACCAAAAGAATTTTGTTTCTAAATATTAATGAGCACAAGAAAAAACAAAATTCAATTGTAATTTTCTCTTTAGATATGTTAGCAAGGGGTATTTTAATTTGGACATTCTTCTTATGGTAGGATTCATAGTATATGCACCCGGCGTGCATGATATGATGGTTGGGGCGGATGGCTTTCGCTCCCCCCAGCCGTGTTCGATCCCTGCGGAGGACCCCTCACTTCGGCGATTTATGTGACGGCTATGCCGTAAAAACCAGCTGGCTTCGGCCATATTGTAATCTGAGGGCTTCGGCCATATATATGGATTTCTCTCTGAAAAAAAAGGATTCATAGTATATGATGAATTTTAAACAGTTGCAAGTCAAATCATAAGATTAATGTAGGGTAATTCTATAAGAAGAGAAAAATTGTTATAGTCATGAAAATAATTCATAGGAGCCAAAATATTTATTCCATTGACTTTGTTGCTACTCTAGGTCACATCCATGAAGTTAGCCACAAGAAGAGTAAACATGCAAGAGACCAAGTAGATAGAGTATTAGTCTAAAAACAGATATAGTAATATGGTAATAGGAGACACCAGTATGATGTAGACTTTGATGTCGGCATGCACTTCATATTTTGTAATTAGGACCTTTAAATGTCTATGGGTTGATCCATTCGATCAATGTGGGATAGACTATAGAAGGAGAGCAAATGAGGTATTATAGTCATAGACTTGATCCCAAGGGATACAATATTAATAATCCATGTGATCTTACTACTACATTAACACACTTGTACTCATGAAGATGACCATACAAAGTATGAATAAAGGGAGGCCATGTAGGTAGAGTATCATTTTTATCATTGATCTAGAAAAGTCTTACTAGGCGGTACTACTCTACTATCTACATCCTCATTGGCAAAATATTCATGACATGTAAGGACCTTTAAATAACTACATCTACATCTTTATACTAATGTGGAATATACTACAAGAGGGTGTGTGTTGGGGGAAAAGATCTTGTACTTGTAGAACTAATCCTAATGGACCATGAAACTAATTCATCTAGTCTTATTAGTACACTAACACACGTCCACTAAGATGTGCACACACAAAAAACATGAGAAGAGGTTGATAAGTTAACATATTGATACTATAACTAATAGAATAATAGAATAATATGATATGCTACTCTACTATTGGCATAAAGTTCATGTCATGGATGAACATTTACACCACCCTTTGGCAGGGGATTTTGGTAAGTCGATAGAAATAATAGAGAAGGTTTTCTTTTTTATTTTATACATCATGCTATATTTCAACTCTCTTAGTGATTTTCATTTTCTAGAATAAAAATAAATTCCCATACATACTTCTAAAATTACCCTCACATTGCATTAAAGTGTTTCCATGTCACTATGTTTCCTTATATGGGAATGAAAATTAATTTATGTTTCATAGGGTTGTTTAAAGCAATGTTAGAAGGAATTAGGATTTCAAATGCATATCAATATTGTAGTGAAAATTGTCTTAATTTATGCCCTCACACATTGGTACAATGAAAAAATATTAGAACTAAGGAATTGGCGTCACCTAGATCTACAAGAAGTCAAATTATTTGAAAATAAGAAGTAAATTATAATGTAAAACTAGGAAACCAACAAAGCATGTTCCACCTACTATCAATCAGAGTCACCCTCTTCCTCTTCTACAATTTAGAGTCTTACGGTAACATAAATTTAACTAAACCAATCAATTTTACAAAATACAACTTCCATTCGTATAGTAGTTATGGCAAGCACCATTGTTATAGAAGAAACTATTCCAACTAATCTCCATTAGAAAATTAGGACCCATTTGGCCTTAACTCCACCTTTTCATGATATACCCATGAATGTACTAAATGCTTCACATGTTTACTAGGAATGGCCATTTGAACATAGAAGAAGTATAAAATTTGTATTATGCATTGACACTCATGGATATTATTATTCTTGGCATATTTCAATCAATTTAAAAAAATAAGTCCCACTTAATCAAAGGGGTTTGGTACCTTGTGGAACAGCTTGGTGGGTTTCTTAATGACCTTCCAAATTACTTAGATAGGTAATCGAAGGTTTCAAACATTTGATATTCAACATAGGGTTTGTATGGCACTTGTGAGTCATCATGCACTAATTTAGGTTGCACATTCTAATTTCCCTAACTTTTATGCATGCATGGGTGTATGAAAATCACACTATAATTTAATGGAAATTAAATTATAGAAAAGTAAATCACAACACATTTTGATGTAAAGTAAATTGTGGAAAAGTAAATCACACCACACATTGCATGAAAGTAAAATGTGAGAATCAACAATTAATATGTGCTAAGAAAATAGAACATTTTCTACAAATGCATCATTGAAATGAATATTTATAGAAGGTAGATCAAACTTTATAAATACATAAAGAAATAAAACTATTAAAATAAATATTTATGAAAATAAACAGAATTAAACAATAATAAATGAAAACTACTTGAACTCCATTAAAGTCTATTCTATTGGAGTGGGCCCCACCTCCATATAATAGAGTGTTGATATTAACCTACATCACTATTAAATTCATCACTCCCCACTTTTATAGCATATAAAAGTAAATAAATATGAAATAAATATTTAACTTAAAATACAAAAAAACCTTACAATCTAACCTGAGTGTCTTGTTCTCTTCTCAAGTACCATTAGGAACACAATGACACTTTTTGATACATGATTTTAATTTATAATAGAAACCAACAAAGATCCATTTTAACTTTTCCAAGCATTGAGAGGGATCAAATCTCCTTCCATTGTAAAAGAGGTTTGCATCTCAAGAGATTTGATCTCTCTTGGTGATTGGTGGATCCGGAGTTCAAATGTATCTAGATTGGTTTAAATAATAATAATAATAAGAATAATAATAACGATAAATATAATTATAAATTTTTTGTATTTTACTTTATTTTGTTTTTATTTTTATGAAATTTGACTTTAACTGAGTCAAAATCTTAAATAGGACATTACAACATCACCACTATACTAGGTTGGAGAGTGCTTCTTGGCTGAATAAAAAAGGTTTGAATATAAATCCACTTGACGATTAATGAATATTTGTGGTTGCAACCATTTTACAATTCAATAAATTATAGAAAATGATTTCCAATATGCATGCTATTTCTCAACAAAATTTGAAATATTCTTTATTACCAAATTCATAATAATCAATGTCGGTGAACAACTTTCCAAAAGTATGGATAAAATAATAACTAATTGTGAGGGGATCCCTATATCAATACACTATGTGTGGGAGATCTCTAATTTTTTTATATAAAATATTAAAAATATATATCCACATATGCGAACAAAGAAACATGTTTCACAATAATTAAAATATATATTTTATTATGTTTTTGAAGTGTTTGCATGATTGGTAGTGGTCAATTTCCTTAATTGTAGCACACTAAATACTCAACACATGGATTCTACAAATGTTTTGCACTAATTTTTCAAATTTCCTTCAATTTGTAACAGGAGATCTTAAATTAATATCTTATCACAACTCGTCTACAAAGAAACCATTATTCATAAATAAATACAAAATACAAATATCTCCAAATGTTAATCATATTTTTAAATAAATACGAATGAAATCCAAAACATCTTAACTCGAAAGCATGGTTTTAACCATCAAGAGGGATAGTTATAGGATTATGAGTAAGTAAAAAGACATGTAGATGATGACAAAAGGATGAAAATTCTAAAGCCTATCATATCCCCCTAATTGAAGATGTTGCAAGCCCTCATGAACCATATCCATTTGTATCTTTCCTCTAAGCTATAAAAACCCATGCTAAATAGTTCCCTTTTTCTTCAATGTACAATAACTTGATTACCTGTAAACAATTTTCATTGCATCTACAACATTAGTACATATGTGATAATCAATAGATTTCTCTTATGATACGATTTGAATTTTGTTGATTTTCTTTTTAAAGTATGTATGCTCCATTATAATCCTTCTCTAGGTAAAAAATCATTAACACCTAGTTCTTTGATGTTGAGAGAGAAGAAAATTATGTGATTTGTGGAAAACATGTAACATAGAATCGACACCCCAAATAGTCTCCAAAATTTACTTTACTATATTTCTTTCTACTAGTTCCATGTGGGATTCACTCAATGAACCTCTGGCATCTCACGTTTGTTTGTGGCATACTAAACAATGGCCCTAATTTGACTACATATTGGAAAATACCTCAAAAAATCACATTTTTTAACCCCTACCAATGTGAACCCAATACACCTTCCCAATTTAAAAAACCCATACTATCAGTAGATATTTTAGGTATCCTTTTTTCATTAACATTTTTTTATACCCCTTTATATTTTTTCATTAACTTTGAGCTCCATTTTTTATACATGCTAATATAAAAACCATTTACCCCCTATTATATGCTCAATATATTTTATCATTTTTTCCTAAATATATATCCCCTAATATGAATGCATGTGGTATGGTATTACTTCCCCAGTGAATCACCCGTGACTAGTTCTTCTATGATAGAAGCATGCCGTTTTCTCATATATATATATATATATATATATATATATATATATATATATATATATATATATATATACTTTCTAATAGTTCTTCTGTGATAATATCATGGATTCTTTTCTCTCTCTTTTGTTTTGTTTTATTTTTCTTCATTCTACAAATTCTTGTGTAGCAGTAGCATCATTTCACTTTGTTTTTTATTTAAAATGTTATTTCTTGAGTAGCAACATTAATATATTTCATAACATTAGTAAATCTAGCACTCCTCTATTTAATATATTCGAGAGATTTTTAGAAGAGATGTGAATTGTTTGAATACATGACATGGGGAAGAATTTGTAACAGTACGCTCCCACCCCCTTAAGGTATCTTAGGACGTGGAGGATGGTACTTGTTTGTTTTGAGCCAAACCCAAAGGTTTGTTATGAGGATGGGGTTACGAAAACCTGATTTTCCCTAGAATATTTAAATCACAAAATGAATGCCACCATTGCGTTAAATTCATCAAGAGATTTCCAGTGATATAACCTTCACCTCAATCCAACACTCAAATTGAATGTTATGCCCATAAGAATTTTCATCAATTATATTAGGTCGCATCATCATTGTACTTCATTAATTTTCAGCCAAGGTTCATGTATTTATGAAGTGCATGCGCAAAATATATGCTAGGAGTTCTATTTTTGGTTTTAAAAGATGAAATTCATCTAAATATGAATCAAGTCAAATTAAATCAAAATATTCCCACGCACATGTTCTTTCCGTTAATATTACTCTTTCAAAGAAAATCAAACTTCAAGGCCAGATCAAATAAAGATTCTAATTACTGAACTGAACTGAAATTTTAATCTATTCCAGCATAAATTCAAGATTACTCTATTTTAAAAAAACTATAGGAAGAATCAAAACTCTTTCTAATTGGTACTGAATTGTGAAATCTACTTTAATTGTAGAATGGAAAGTCTACTTCTAATTGCACGGAATCAAAGCATTCTAACTAATTTTGCAAATCAAAATGAGACTTCTTCAACAAAATATAAAATTAAACTGTAACTTCAAAGGATTACTAGTGTGTGCAGTTTTACTTTAGAATTTCTCTATCCATCATTCATGAAATCAATAAAAGAAATCGGCTAAATTACTAAATGAAAATGATGAATATAATGTACTATGGAAAGAAAATATTTTTGTATTTTATGAGCATTCAACCTATTGAAAATAATGAAAAATTAAACTAGAAATTGATGAACAAAATATGAATTAAAAACTTACACAAAATATAGTGAATAAAGAGTTATTTATCAAATGAATTTCAACGAACATAATAGAAAACTATTATAATCTTACATCTCTTCAAGTGCCCCTCTTGTTGAATACAAGTATGCAATCGAATATCAAATCATTTAGCCATGCATTGGTCATGAAGAAACAAAGTATTTATATTAATTGCTGAAGTCTTCAACACGAATGATTGTAGAAATTAACAACAATAATGATTGTCTATAGCCTCGCATCAGGGATTTTTATACTCTCTTATTAAATAATTGTGTTAAGAAACATAAGTCGAGAGGTAACTTTTCTAATATAACAACTAAGAGGTAAAATAAAAATAAAAATATTTCTTCTCATGTTTTTTTGTCAAAAGAGAAAATCATGAGGGATTCAATTGGACACATCAGCTTCGAACTCTACTCGGTCACTTCTAGGCTTGCTCAACGCTGCCATGAACCAGCTTCAAAGTCTATTCATTGTTGGAGTGTCATAATGAGAGTTGACTTCTGGATTGACTTTCAAATCTCCTAAACCATGTGACTTGCCAGATCACCAAGATAGGTGAATATCCATGTATTAACCATTTTCCATAGATCTATGCCTTTTATGCATTCTCTAATGTACGAAAACTGTCTCACCATGAATATAGCTACAAAAATCTTGGTTAGCTACAGAATGAATCTAATTCGGTAGCTATAGGAATGTTTAAATCAAATTTCATAAAGAAATAATAAATTATAAATCATGGATGATTGGTACCTTTTTGGATGTTTGAGCATGTCTAAGACGATCTTTTAGCTTGATACAACTACAAAACTATTACGGAACAAGATGGAAAGGAAGGCAAAAGGGCTGTTAAAAAGAGGACAATTCCAGACATCAACATTCCCCGACATCGAGGGTTTTGCATGTCCTCATGCATCAAAATTTCAAAATTTCTCAAGTCCTTTATTCAATGTACAATTTCTGAGGCATGATCTAGGACATCCAAGCTGGTGCTCTTCCTTTCCTTAATATTGAATATTACCATTGGCTTCTTCATTAGAATCTTATTTTGCATCCCTCTGACTTTGTTTCTAAGGAAAATTTTGTTAGCTTTGAGTTCCTTGTTCTTTTTATACAATTGGCACAAATGTAAGAGTATGCTATCATTTGGAGTCCTTAGAATTTCATTTTGTACCTTTATTGCCTCATGCTCTTGTTTCATATTTTTCATATTTTTTCTTAGTACTTCTAACTCATATATCTCTTGTTTCAAAGCCTCTTCAAATTTTTATTCTTTCTCGGGAATATCATTAGACAGAGGAATTTATTCATTGAAAGTACCTTCTTGATTTTAGGCAGGAGAGTTTACCTTTTGTTGTGTTCTTTTCTCTAAAGATTCCACATAATCATCAATTTCTTCTTACACTGGGTCAATCTCTAGTGTTTTCCTTGTTGGAATCAGAATTTGATAAGGAGGTGATTTTATGGCCCCTTCACTGATAATACGATCTTGTTCTTCAAGGTTAACTACTTCTGGAAACTGTATAGTTGAGCATTTGGAAATCATCGAGTTCTCCTCAATTTTACCTCAGATTCTTCTGTGTTTTGGATTATCTTTCTTTTGTTGGTTCTCCTCTGTTCCTTATCTATTAGTTCTTCTTATTTTTATTCAAGTGGCTTAAAACTTGGTTGGATTTCTTTCTTCTAACATTTTATTTTCCTTTTTTTTGTTTGATCCAAAAACTGAGAAATATGAGTGTCATCCTCATGTATCTCTAGTTGAGTATCTAATTCCTTTGTTTGATTAAGAGGCAAACCCTCTTATTTATTAATGTATTCAACATTATCATTTGAGATTATTATGTGTCCACTCCTTCTAATTTTTATGTTCATTTCCTCCTCTTGAGCTTCTATAAAATGGTTACAAACTAGAAAACTATGCCAATTATCTCCCTTGGCCTTTAAGTGTGCTTCAATGACGATTTTAATGAGTCCATGATGATAGAGAGAACTATCTAGTGTTTTTTGTTCTCATCGCACACTAGAGGTCAACCTCTTAAGGCTATACGGTAGGAAATATGGTAAATTTATCTCATTCCCATCAATGAAATGCATCATAAGTCAAACATGGTAAAAGGACATGGTCCAAAACCTTGCTTCACAAGTTAAGAACTTTTGGATGACTAATAAAAAATTGCTCCATTTAGTTTTTAGTTTTGTTATTGGGATTCCCTTTTTGAAAATATAAATGTCCATACCTAGGTTTCTGAGGAAGACAATCCACTCCTTTTCCTTGATTTTCCTATTTTTCAACCAACTTTGTCTACTTCTAGGAAATGTTGTAGCTTATACCACTATGGACTCTTTGAGTATGACTTTGATGTCACCAATTTCTTGCTCTACCCCATTAAAATCCTGTGCATAAGATTGTGTGACCTTTCTCTCGTGCCAATCAAATTTCTCAAAGAATTTGTGCCAACGCACCTACTGCAACTTCTCAGTGAGTCATAGATATAGCTAAAGAAATTTGACTTCATTGGAAGAATTTTAAGTCTTGGACTATCTCTTTTCAACAAACATGATAGAGGGAAATTGGAAGAATGGTTGACAGAGCTGGATGGGTAAGGGTATTGAACAGAGGTTCAGTGATTATGAAATAAGGTACTCATGAGGTGTTCAATTCATAATAGGATTGGTTTAGCATTCACATGATGAACACAATTTTAAGATTTGATTCCATAGGATCATTAAAATTTAGGTGATTTTGAAGAGATTTGATGTGACAGGTTGGTGTATTATGATATCATAGGGTTATAATGGTCATGATTTAGAAGTATAATAATAAGCAGTGTTAGAAGGTCATTTAATTGCTCAAAATTTGGTATCATGATCATCCAATGAATTTAGAAATTTAATGTTCCTTAAATTAAAATTATTTCAACATCCTACATACCTCATCATATTTGTGATTTTATTTTGTTGCAGGTTCTAGAAACTTTTGATCTAGCTGCAGAAATTGAGATCAACTGTGGAATTTAAAATTGGCTATAGAATGTCACTAATTTCGTAGCTGTTTATTTTTCACAATTTTGTTGTTTGATGGAAGAGAATCTTTATTTCTACTACTTCTTGATGGAAATTTAAGAGGCTCAATCCTTATAAGTTATGCTTGAGATATAAAAAATTATTAGAAAAAGAGGGATAACAAGGAAATAGGAAAGAGATAGGGCATTGTGAAAATATAAACTTCCATGAACTTTTGGTCTTTAGTTATGATTTTCTATATAAACATGGCAACAATATTGGTTTTCATGCTTATAATTATTATTATCATTATGATTATTGTTATAAAAAAAATTAAATAAGAAAATTAAAATTGAGTTGGAGGGTGAGGATAAGGATCTCCTTTGTCAAGCAACATGAAATCATAATTATCTTGCAAATATTTAACAATTTTTTTTCTTGCCAGTGGATTATGATATAAACTTGACCTATGACCCTTAACAAGGAAGGTAACATTTTCACCATCAATAGTTTTGATTTTGACTACTCCATTATCAAAAAATGCATCTATCTCATAAGAAACAAGCGAGTGATTTTGAAAATTTCGTTGAAAGTATTTGAATTCGAAATAAAAAATAAGATCCCAATCACCTGGATTGAACCTTTTAGCTTTGATGAACTTATTGTGCCATCATAATCTTTGCTGCTGAACAATATTGATAGGATCTTTCTAAATCTCATTTAAATCATTCAATTGTGCTAGTATTTGTTTTTGAGATTCAAATAGATCAAGGCCCAATTTGGTTGTTGTTATGAAGGTCTCCACTTGGAACTCAATTTGAAGAAAAACTTTCTTTCCATAGACAAGCTCATAAGGGGTACGTCTAGTTGTATTTCTCTGTGTGGTTCAATATTCTCAAGTGCCTCTGGAAGCTTTTCTTCCCAATCTCTTCTATGAAAATCCATAGCTTTGGTTACAATTGCTTCAAGTACCTTATTGGTGGATTCCACTTGATTATTCTATTATCGGTGATATGGAGTATACTTCCGATGTTAGAACTTATACTACTCCATTATCTTTGGTACCAACTTGGATGTGAATTCAGTACCTTGGTCTATCACAATTTCTCCTGGGATACGAAAACGAGTAAAAAAATCCCCAAAAAGAAATGTAACTACAACATTTTCAATTGCAAATGGAATTGGTTTAACTTCTACCCTTTTGTAACATAATTTGTAAAAACAATTATATACCTTTTTCTGTCTAGATGCATGATCAATTGGATCAAAAAAAATACAATCCATTTTTCAAAAGGCTCTACAAGTACCTGTGATTGTACAAAAATCTCAACTGATGGAATAGGATTTCCCATTCTTTGACAACTATCACATTGTTTTACATATTCTTTGGCGCCCTTGAAAAGAGAACACCAATAATATCCCAAAAGAAGGATCTTGTAATCAATTCTTCTATCAGCAAAGTATCTTCCACGTGCTTCATCATGGAAAAATTTCAATATTTTTGGTACTTCATCTTCTCGAACACACCTTTGGATGATTAGATCATGTCCATTTTTGTATAGCTCTCCATCTATCCAAGAATAAGGTGCACTGGATTTGATAACTTTTTGTTTCTTTTTGGGTGATAATTGTGGAGGTCATTTTTGTGTAGCCAAATAATTAGTAATATTTGAAAAACAAGGAGTTTTAGTAGATACTACAAAAGGTTGTTTGTCAGGAAAATGATCCTTTACAAGAATATCATTATTATTATTCTACATTCTAGAAAGGAAATCAACAACTATGTTTTCTTTTCCTGGCATATTAAGAATATTAATATTAAATTCCTACAAATAAAATCCATCTTGTAATTCTACCTTTAGTAATTGGTTTGTTTATTAGGTATCTAATAGTAGAATGATATAACCTATAACCTTTTTTAAGCATTAAACATGGAAAACTAGGTGCACTCAGGAAGATGCAGGAAGCTCCAATTTGTAGGCCATAGTACCAATGTTTTGCAACACCTTGTATGGACCATAATAATCTGGTGATAATTTATTATTCTTCTTAGCCTGCTTGAGGGGCATTTGTTTGTAGTGTTGTAGCCGTAGAAATATCCAGTCACCTACATCAAAACTTCTTTCGATGTGATGTTGATATGATTGTTGTTTCATTCTATTCTGCGCCATAGTGAGGTTATCCTTTAAGAGTTGGAGAACTTGTTGTTGATGCTCAATGTGATCTTCCACTGCTTGAACCTTAGAATTTTATCTTAAAGATGTTGTGATGGACGGTGGATGATATCCATAACATTCCATAAATGTGGTCATTTTTGCTGCAGTATGGAAGGAAGTGTTATACCACCATTTAGCCACAGACAAGGACTTGACCCATTGTGTTTGTTTATCAGATGCAAAGAAATGAAGATATATTTCCAAACATTTATTCACTATCTTAGTTTTCCCATTCGATTGAGGATGATAAGATGAACTATGAGCTAACTGAGTACCTAGAAAAGAAAGTAATTCAATCCAAAAATTTCTAGTGAAAATGGGATCTTTGCTACTCACAATAATCTTTGGGTTTCCATGTAGATTTTGAATTGTTTCCATAAATGCAGTAGCAACTGTATGGGCTTTAAATGGATGAGATAATACACAAAAGTGTGCATACTTGGTAAGTCTATCAACTATCACCATGATGACACTCTTTCCTTTGGACTTGGGTAAACGTGTGATAAAATCCATTGAAACTTCTCCCAATGTTGACTTGGAATGGAAAAAGGTTGTAACAGACCCGGGGTCTTAATTGTATGAACTTTATTTTGTTGGAAAACCAAACATTCCACCACAAACCTTTGAATAGCAGATTTAAGGCCATCCCGAAAAAATTCCTTCTTAACCCTATGGTAAGTTTTTGAAAATCCTGAGTGCCCTCCTAAGTGAGAGGTGTGGAATTCCAAAAAAAATCTTTTGCTTGAGTTGGGAATTCTTACAGAGGTATAAGTGATCTTTGTACCATAATGAATCATATTTCTAGATAAATGTATCAGATGTACTAGGATCTTGCTGCAACTTTCGAATGAGTTCCCACACTTCTTCGTCATTCTTCGATTCATCCATTGCTTCATTTATCTAATCTGGTTGGGTGATATATATGGCACAAAGCAATGATTTCACATCCACGTCCTTTCTTGAGAATGCAACTGCAACAAAATTTTTCTTCAATTTGTTGTAGATGATTTCAAAGTCATAACCCAACATCTTTGTGACCCATTTTTGCTTCTTTTCTAAAGATAATCTTTGTTATAAAAAGTATTTAAGATTATCATGATCCGTTTTTATCTTGAAGTATCTTCCCATTAGGTAAGCTGGCCATTTCTTAAGTGCATGTAGTATTTCCAACATTTCCTTCTCATAAATATCTTTGTGTAAATACATTCCTTTGATTGGACGACTTTCAAAAGCAATGGGTATTCCTTCTTGTATTAACACAATGCCAATCCCATTTCCTAAGGCATCACATTCCACAATAAATTTTTTTGTTAATTCTGGTGTAGCTATGATTGGTACTTGGCACATTGCCTCTTTAAGATATTCAATGGTCTTCGTTGCTTCTGGAGTCCAAGAAAATTCATCCTTCTTTAGTAATGTTGTTAGAGGTGTTGCTATTTTCTGATAATTCTTAACCAACTTGTGATAATACACTACCAACCCGAGAAATCCTCACAAATGCTTTATGGATGTGTGGATTTTCCACTCCTTAATGGATTTATTTTTTTTAGGATCTACCTTAACACCTTCATTAGATACAATATGACCCAAATATTCCACCTCTTGTACTCCAAAGAAACATCTGGAGGCTTTTGCATATAATTGTTTCTCCTCTAATAGTTTGAGCACCCTTTGAATATGTTGAGCATGATCCTTCCAAGACTTGTTGTAGATTAGTCTAAGGAAGAGTTTGAAAATTGAATTCATCAAAACTTGAAATGTAGAAGGTGCATTGGTAAGGCCAAAAGGCATGACCAAAAATTCATAGTGATCCTCATGAGTTCTAAATGTTTTTTTTGGAATGTCTTTAGTGTTCATTCTGATTTGATGATATCTTGAACGAAGATCCAACTTGGTGAAGTAAATTGCTCCATGTAATTCATCCAATAATTCATCAATGGAAGTAATGGGAAATTGATATTTAATAGTGAGCTTCTTGAGCTCCCTATAATCCGGACACATGTGCCATGATCCATCCTTCTTGTGCACCAATACTACTGGATCACAGAAAGAAGTTTTACTAGTTTGAATTATGCTAGCCTCTAGCATTTCTGCAACCATACGTTCAATTTCACCCTTTTGGGCATAAGGATATCTATAAGTCCCGATCTTTGGAGGAATACTTCCTCGAATCAACTGAATAGCATGATCATGATCAAAAATAGTTGGGAGGAATTTGGGAGTCTCAAATACCCTGGAATGATTGCCAAAGACTTTTTGGTGATCTGGAGAAATAGATGATTTCAATGTGGGAACTTCTAGTGACCATAATTGTAAACTTACGCCTTGATGCTTTTTCTTTAGAAGCTTTGTCATGCCATTAGAGTTGATTATCTTTCCTGGTTTCCTTGCGATATCCCTTAATTCAACTTCCTTTCCTTCCGATCAAAATTTCATGAAAAGTTCTTTAAAATTAAAAGCTATCATACCTAGATATTGTAGCCATTGGACTCCTAGTACAACATAAGCACCACCCATTGGAATAGAAAGCATAGGGCTATTCAATACAAATTCTCCTATGGATAACTTGATATTATGGCACTTTTCAAAGAAATTTATGGTTCCTCCATTTGCAACCATCACTTGACACTTTGGTGCTAGATCTATGGAGAAATTCAATTCCTTGGCTATCTTAAAATGAATAAAATTATGGTTACTACCTGAATCAATCAACACTATTACATTTTTCTTCTTGATATGTCCTTCCATCTTGAGAGTTCGAGAAGTAGTAATTCCTACCAATGCATTACAATATATGGTTGGATTCATTTCTTCTTTCTCTAGGGTTAATTCCTTATGTATATCCTATTCTTTTGATGTTTCTTGTTCCTTTTCTTCCTCGTCTTCACAATCTATGTAAAATAATTTATTCTTAGCACACTTATGACATGTAGTGTATTTTCTATCACAACTATAACAAATCCCCTTTGTTCGTTTTTCTTCCAATTGTTGTGGTGTCAACCTTGTAGGTTGTGCAAGGCTAGGGGCAACAATTCTTCCATATTTATAATTGTGAGTGGTAGGCTTCCTTGTTGCCATAATTTTACTTTCAATTTTTCTTTCTAACTTGAATGCCTTCTCCAATGAATCAAGTTCCCAAAGGTGAACCTCATGTTGGATGTTTCCTTTAAAGTCCCTATGAAAACATCAATCCTATGCTCCTCTAGAATATCATTTACCCTTATATTCAATTTTTGGAAGTTTTCAATGTGCTCCACCATTGAACCCTTTTGTTTGAGATTTATCAATTGGCTAAAGAAGGTGTTGCTTATTGTATCCTCATAATGTGCTACCATTTTTTCCATAAAAATTTACCAAGTGACAATTTGCTTACAAGATGAAGGCCATCGATACCATACAAACTGATTCGGTTCCAAATATAAAGTTGCAATGTGTACCTTTTGTGTGTTTTTCACATTATGGAGATCAAAATATTGTTCCATCTATAGTATCCATGTTATGGGATCCTTGTCATCAAGCTTCCTCATATCGATCTTTGAAATGTGGTGGGTCTTTATTCCAACGTTACAGTCTATGAACTCATGATTAAAATTTGTTTTGTTCTCATCATGAGTTTCCTCTACTACCTTTTTTCCATTAGAAATCATTTCTTGTAGCAACTTCGTCAAACCTTCCTTCAAAACTTCCACATATTTCTTTAAATCTTCAATTTTTTCATTCTTTGAATCATGATTAACATTTATTTTGCTCTCATTATGCATTTTCTCTACTACCTTTTGGCCATTAGGAAGCCTTTCTTGTAGAAACTTTGTCAGACCTTCCTTTTAGCCTTCCATGTCTTTCTTCCAATCTTCAATGTTGTGTTTCATACCATTGATTCCATTCTTCAAACGCTCCATCTTATCTTCTGTTGCTTTTTGTGAAAGAGAAATTTGTTGCGCTTGGTCTCGTAATTTTGATATATCATGTTGTATTTCTTCCTCTTCTTCATGTGTTATGCTAGAGCTTTCGGGTTTCTTACTAGGTGTTTCCATTTTGTTTGTTCGAGGCATCAACTAATGATAATTTTCTTCACTATTCCCTTTTGATGACTTCAAACTAATTTTCCAAACAAAACTTATGCAAATTTTTAAAAAGACTACACACCTTTTTTCTATTCGTAGGAGCTTGATATTGAATCTGATGTGTCTATAAAATTTTCGATTTCCAAGGTCTGAAATTGCGAATTGTGGTAGTCCTCAGAGTCCTCTTTCCAATGCCACCAGTCTTCTTCAAATTGGATTCTCCAAGAAATAGCTATGCCGAATCTTGTAAGATGACCTGATTATACACTTTTTCAGTAGAGCGAACTTGTACGAAGTTCCACATGTCACTATTTCAACCTTCAGACCTGAAAATGATACAAAGAAAACTACAGTCTTTCCTCTTTCTATAATGTCTTATGAAATTTCAATATGATACTTAGAGAGAATGCTATGATGAATTTCCCACGGTCACCTGTTTGCGATGTAATTCGGGATCCTACAAAACCCTACCTTGCTTGGATCATAGCTCCAAAAATATAGCGAGAAAAGGTTTGAAATTTGGACCCAAGGGTCATCACGATTTTGGATCAAATTGGTCTTTTTGTCAGCTTCTAAAACCCCACAGAAACAATGTTATAGTGAAAATTCTACAATGACCTATTTGAATAAGTGAAACCCTAACATCCAACCCTTTGATACCAATTGTTATGCAACAAGCTCACTGTAGTGTCCTATTTTTTTTTCTAGTATAGTTTTGTCACTTCTATCAAGGGTGATTTTTGACGAGTTATATATATGACAGGTTGATCACTTGATTTAGGAATAATTTTCTATGTACATAGTTATATTTCCTTTTATGTTTATGTATGTTATTTTGATCACTGGATTGGGGGACAATGTTTGATATAGTTATATTTCCTCTTATATGTGGCATCATTGATTATCTGTATTAGATGGTTTTGGTTGAGTAAATGTTATAAATATGTTTTTATTTTTGTATCTGATTTATGAAGCAGGTGTATGACAAGGATGGTGATCCAAGATTGAGACACATAGACCCATGGATGCTCATTGTTATGTGGAATAGATGGTTAATTATGATTTATGGATGATACATGATTTGCGTGATTACATATGTCTAATATTGTACTAAGCAGGATGTGGTAGGGTACTTGGTCATTTTCCAACAAGGAAGTTCAATTATGAATGATTGTGGAAGTCATTTCTTCAAAACCAAAATGATTGTGGAAGCCATGCACCATTCTGGGTAAAATGTGATTGAGTGAATTTCATTATGAAATTCATTTGATTCCTTTGATCTATGAGATTGTAATCTATGCATGTCTTTCAACAAGGCCTTACCAGTGAACCATCAGATGGGTAAAAGCTCACAATCAGTAGCATAAGGAAAAATGCAAAGTTTCAAAGCACAATAGATGGGAGGGCATGGAAATTAGGTCATGGAGTCCTAAATATTTAAAAAGATCAAGTTATGGAATCTTGGATCTTTGGAGTAGATCAAGGTGCGGAATCCTCAATCTACTAAGGCACGGAGATGCATGAAATAGGGGTGCAGAATTCCTATTCTCCAAAATAGAAATACCACTCATGCATGAATTTCCTTAAATAAAATTTCATTCTCACAATTCTATAATGACTGTCTAAAAATAGAAAGTCATGTCGAGCATCTCATGCATGACTTTCCAAAAATAGTAAATCACTTTACATAAATTGGTAATCAAGGGTAGCTGAAAAAAAACGATTTAACTTATCATTAATCAATTGTAATAGTTCAATGTTGATTGAATCCTAAATATTATTAATATGATTGTTATGTTTTATGAGACGATGATATTTTTATCTCCTCAATCAATTCAGACATTTCCTTCATGACTCTCTCTCTCTCCCCCTCTCTCCCTCTCTCGCTCTCTTTAAAATAGTTCATTATACTCTATCTTATGCACTCATCAAAGAATGTCATATTCCTTTTCACTCATTAAAAATATATCATAAAATATTCCTCTTACGCTCTCTTTAATTCATATGTTACACTCTCCTTAACTAAGGCATGCATACCTCTCCTTAATGGCATAAGTTACACTCCTCTAAATGGAATCCAATGCATACACATTACTCCTCCTTTTTGACAAGAATTGCTTGCTCCTCCTATATTTGAGTCTCATGTCATCTCACTTCGGGAGATGAGGATGCCAAGAGTGGAAGAGACTTGAGGAAAATAGTGAGAGGGAGAGATATGGAGAGTGGCCAATTGATTCCATAATAAATCTAAAATTCTTATTAAAATCCTAAGATCTCTAGCTATTGAGGTTGGCCATGAGTGGTATTGATACTATTGTATTTTGGTATTTCTTGTGAGATTTTGCAGCTCAGGGGTTCCAGGGGGAGAAGTTCTTCCTGGATACGGTTGGGAGGAAACTGGGTGGTTCACAATGAGTTGGTAAGGATATTGGTGCTGAAGCATACTCCCATTTTTTGAGTTGTATAAATTCACTTCTAGGTATGTTGAAAACATTATATTGTGTTTTTTTGTAGTTCATTACATGGTTATTTCTTATTTGGTTGTTGACTGAAATTTTGATGTCTATCAAATGCTGCACACTAAACGTTGAAGGAAATTTGCAATAACTATAGTTTATTTTATGTAAGGTTTTTTTTTGTACAATTTCATTGCAAGCTGATTTACATCATGTCTTAATGGCTGAAGAGTTCATGCTACCATGAGTTTTATGAAATGGTTTTTCCTTCTCCTTTTACAGTTGTAGATAAGTTTGCACATCATATGTTTGACAAAAGTGATAAATGAGATAATAGGAAAAAAAAATTTGTTGTGGTTTTAAATAATCACATTTCTAGGAATTTTAGTTTCGATTCATTATAGATTCAAGGGGCATCTATACTATAAGGAAATGTCGCCCCAACTTTGGTTTCAAAAATTAGAGTTTTAGAATCTGGTTCTGTAATTTCTATATTTTACATATTTGTTGTTGTTGCCTGGTGGTTTGTCTTGCTGCTTATTTTTTTTAGCTGTGATTTACCTAGTAATCTATTTTTATGAAACCAGTATGTTATATAAACTTGGAAATATTATTTTAAAGTCTCAATGGTTAATACATTAATAGTTTAAGAAACTTGTTACTGCTTATTTGATAGTTTAATAGCTAGCAGTTTGTTTTGTGACTACTAACCGTTGTTCAAAATTCCCAATGGTTGTAGATATATCACTTAAACTTAAATTTAAATTGCATTTTTAGTCAGCCTTAGTATAATACTCATGGTTGGTAAGGTGGGACCTTACATATGGTATCAGAGCCAAGTTAAAACTCTAGGACCTAGGGATTGATTACTAATATTTATTTACTT
This sequence comes from Pinus tabuliformis, assembly GCA_031772625.1. Lineage (NCBI taxonomy): Eukaryota > Viridiplantae > Streptophyta > Pinopsida > Pinales > Pinaceae > Pinus > Pinus tabuliformis. The sequence continues at coordinate 1,214,655,312 of CM062805.1, forward strand.
ACCTAAATTTTTCCTTTATCGGGTTATGTAATCATGGAGAGAACATTAAGGAGGAGGAAGGAAGTCTCATCTCCACCTCCCCAAGATAAATAATCTGAGCAAATATCCATCAGGGAGGTAAGGGATATGATGTTATCTTTTCAAAACATGACTGAAGTCTTAATTAGTAGGGTTGGGGGAAATCCTTCAGTGGCTGGTTCTTCATCTCAATTAGAGAGGCAAGAAATACCATCTGATGGAGATGTACATAGAGAGTTGGAAAAAGTTAAGCTTCCTATCTTTAAGGGTACCAAAAAAGTGTTGAGATTGCAACAAGATGATGGAGCTTAGTGAAAAGAGTCACCTTCACTAAGTGGGCCCGCAGGCTATTCTTGGCGCAAGTCTATTTTTAGACTATGTCTATTTTTAGACATATGGATCATGTCTATGGATTGCAGGTTGATGTTTATGGATGATTGGTCAAGTTGGGAAAAATAGATGGACTTCTATTTTTGATGAAAGTCTGAGTGATCACAGTGTGAGTGATCAAAGTCTATTTTTAGACTGGCTGTCAAAAATAGAAAAGTCAAATATTATTATCTCATAATAATATTTGGACTATAAACTTGATCTTATTCTCTTGGAGCACTTCAGTTTGAGCTACAGAGGTGGCACATGCAGCTGTCAGAATGAAATATGCTTTTCTTATGAGTCAGTTGAGTTGGTGCATGCATGACTTCGGTTAGAACTCAATCATTTGAGTTTGGTGGAGTTTGATTGTGGAGTTGATGGAGTTGTGTTCAGTTTAGCTTTGTTAAACTGGGTGTATTTAGTCTAACTTGAAAATAGACTAGAGATGAGTTGGGTGAATTAGTTATTAATTAATTCACAAGTTATTAACTCATAATACAACTAATGAATACATCAGTTAACTTAGTTGCATGTCAGTGCATGTTCAGTTCAACAGGAACAGGTGGTAGAGAATCAGATTGCTATCAGTTGTGACTATAGTTTTGCACCAGATCTTGCACAATCAAGGGATTGAGTATGCCAATGAGTTTGCTCATGTATTTGCCCACATTATAGCTTGTGCTCATGTCCAAAAAAGTGTGAGTGACTATTTTGCAGGTGAAAAACGAGTTTGGTGAGCCAGTCTCATCAGTTCTTGAGCAGGTATTGAGCATTGGAGGCAGGCAAGCAGTGGAAGAGATTTGGAGATCAGATCTGAGCTCTATTGTGTGTAACAGAGGTGGAGATACTTGTGAGAAGTATTATGCTGTGTAATGTTACATGACTCAATCATTAATATACAGATAGTTGGGGTTTTTTAGCGAGATGCTTTCCCCGGGATACATACTGTGTTAATGTGTGAATGCTCTTGATGTTTTATTGTTATTGATGCTGCTATATTGATGATCAACGTAGAGGAGCTTATGTATTGTGTATGTTTTCCGCAATAGTACATGATCAGGATAATCTCTGTGAATATGTGTTAAATTATTAAAAATTTCTACATGGTATCAGAGCGAGCTAGATAATTGTAGAAAAAGTTTCTACATGGTATCGAAGCTGCTTGATTTGTAGAAGAGATTTTTACAGGATATCAAGTGAGGATTGATCATCAGATCTACTATTCAGGAAGTGTTTAAATTCTATTTCTTTAGGCAGAGTCTGTAATCGGGCCAGGTAGCCTCTGGATTCATCCTTCCTTTGGAAGGTGAGATATCTGGTGAATGCCCATACAGTCAATCTATGTACGAGAAATATTGTGTTCTCACGAATTCTAGATTGGAAGCGGTTGAGTTGGAGCTGGTGGAAATTCGAATTTGCAGCAGTGTTGTTGAAAATGTCTTTCAACGGATTGCAAATGTTATTCCAAAGCAAGAGCGACCTGGCGCTCAAGGATAAATGCAGTAACAATAAGTATGAGAATGGATCTTCATCAAAGGTATCTGATGAAGAGAATTGCGCTTTGGCTGCCAAAGCAAAGAATGGGGAGAACAAGAAAGCTTCTCAGTCTGGTGCGAAAGGCAAGAAGCAGGATATGTCCAAGGTGAAGTGTTTTCACTGTCACCAGCACGGACACTATGCCACTAATTGTCCGCAGAAGAAGAAGAACAAGCAAGCTGCTGGATCTGCAGGGCGAGAGGCCTTAGCTTCCTAGTTTGAGCTTGATTTTTCATTGATCGCATGCTTGGTTTCAAGTGTGATGGGATCAGTGTGGTTCTTGGACAGTGGTGCGTCTTTTCACATGACGGGAGATAGAGATTTGTTCTCTGATCTAGAGGACAAAGATCTTGGAGTGCACATCGAGATGGGCGATGATGGTAGATACAGTGCGACCGGTATCGGTACCATTTCCTTTGAGAGGGAGTCTGGTAAACCCTTTGTATTGAAGGAAGTCATGCATGTTCCAGGATTGAAGAAGAATCTCATCTCAGTGGCGATGTTAGAAGACAAGGGGTATGATGTTGTTATCAGCGAGGGAAAGGCTTTCCTGCGTAGCAAGACAACTGGTGAGACCCGGAAGATAGGGGTTCGAGTAAGGAACCTTTATCAGTTGCATGTAGATGGATGCACAGCAATGGCAGGCAAGGCAGAAGGATTGGTGAGCCGGGATGATGGCGAGTTGTGGCACAGGAGATTGGGTCACCTTCACCATGGAGCCTTGAAGATACTACATCAGATCACTACAGGGCTTCCTAAAGGCACACTTGCGCAGTCAGATCAGTGCAAGGGGTGTACTTTGGGGAAGTTTGTGAAAGCCACCTTTCACGAGAAGGATAGTCGCGCCACGATGATCCTTGAGAGAATTCACACAGACGTGTGTGGACCTTTCCCAGTTGCTTCGACAACAAAACATAGGTATTATGTGATTTTTGTTGATGATTTCTCTCGTAAGTGCTGGATCTTCTTCATGCAGAAGAAGAGCGAGACATATTCAAAGTTCTGTGAATTCAAAGCACTGGTCGAGAAGGAGTCGGAGAAGAAGGTGAAGGCTCTTAGGAGCGATAATGGTGGTGAATACATCTCGGATGAGTTCAAGGATTTCTGCAAGGCAGAAGGGATTCGTAGAGAGCTCATAGCTCCCCATAACCCACAGCAGAACGGGGTAGCTGAGCGGAAGAACAGAATGATTGTGGGTGCTGCACGGGCAATGTTGCATGATCAGGGCCTACCCTTCACTTGTGGGCGGAAGCATGCAATATAACAGTTTATGTGCAGAACCGTTGTCCTCATAGGATACTTGGCATGAGTACACCTGAGGAGACTTATTCTGGTAAGAAGCCTGATCTTTCTCATTTGAGGATTTTTGGTGCTAACGTTTACATGCATGTGACGAAGGATGCCAGGAAGAAGTTGGAGCCGACCGCATAGGTTGGGATATTTGTGGGGTACACTGATACGCCCCACAACTATCGTGTGTATTTGCCAGACAGTGGTAAAACTGTTGTGCGAAGGGATATAAAATTTCAGGAGGAGAAAGCCATGAAGTGTTCGCTTGAGAGGGAGCTACACTTGCATGCAGATGAGGAGCTATTAGTTCCTAAGGATGATCTTCAGGACATGGATCAGCCACAGGACGAGGTTCATGGAGTGGAAGAGACCACTCATGCAGCGCCAACCATCAGAGGGGGAAAGCGCTTGACAGAAGCTAAGCGACTGGCTCAAGATGTAGAGAAAGTTGTAGGACCACCTACAGCCCAACGCAGGCAGAGACTTTTACCTGATCGGTACACTGGATACATGGCTCTTATGAGCAAGTGTGTTGTGACTGAGCCATCCTCTTTCGAGGAAGTTGTGGAGGATCCCGCATGGGTAGACGCCATGGTGGAAGAGTATGATTCTATTGTCAGAAACAGTGCATGGGAGATTGTTCCTAGATCGGAAGGGAAATCAGTGGTGGGTTCGAGATGGATCTACAAAGTTAAGCAGGCAGCTGATGGGAGTGTGGAGAAGTACAAGGCAAGATTTGTTGCCCGAGGCTTTTCACAGATTGAGGGGATCGATTATGAGGAGACCTTTGCACCTGTCGCAAGGTATTCTTCCATACGGACGATTCTTGCTCTCTAAGTGCAGATGGGATGGCACATTCATCAGATGGATGTGAAGATTGCATTCCTCAATGGAGTCATTGAGGAGGAGGTGTACATTGAGCAACCCGAAGGCTTTGAAGTCTTCAGCAGCGATTCGCATGTGTGCAGGCTCAAGAGAGCGCTGTATGGGTTGAAGCAAGCACCATGTGCTTGGTACACACGGATAGACAACTATTTCACAGGACTTGGATTCTCCAAGAGCGAGGCGGATCCGAACCTATACCAGATTGTGGTGGAGGGTAAGTTGCTTATCATTGTACTGTATGTTGATGATTTGATTCTAACGGGTGATGAGCTGTTGATACTGTCATGCAAGAAGGATCTTGCTACAGAGTTTGAGATGAAGGATTTGGGCCTCCTTCACTATTTCCTGGGATTGGAAATATGGCAGCGCAGTGGTGGACTGTTTGTTTCTCAGGGCAAGTATGCTCGGGAGATACTGGAGAAGTTCAACATGCATGGCTGCAAGCCTGTTGATACTCCTCTTCCTGGAGGTTGGAGGAAGGAGGATGCCACTTCGGGAGAAGAAGTGGATGCCACTGTTTATCGACAGTTGGTGGGGTCGCTGATGTATCTGGTCAATACACGACCTGATATATGCTATGCAGTTAACCAGCTTTCACAAGCTATGGTTAAGCCTACCAAGCTCTTCTGGAAGGCGGGCAAGCATGTATTGCGCTACTTGAGAGGCACATCGGGATATGGTTTGTGGTACAGACAGGAGGATGAGGTGAAGCTATGTGGCTTCACGGATGCAGATTGGGCAGGGAGCCCAACAGACAGAAAGAGCACATCAGGAGGGGTCTTCAGTATTGGATCGACAGTAGTTTCTTGGTACAGCAGGAAACAGAGATCCGTCGCACTCAGTTCAGCGGAGGTCAAGTATATGGCAGCAAGTTTGGCTGCATGCGAGGCTATATGGATGAGGAAGATCTTAGTTGGTTTGTTCGGTTCTCATTTGGATCCTACTATGATTTACTGTGATAACCAGAGTTGCATTAAACTCTCGGCTAATCCTGTATTTCATGATAGATCTAAACATATTGACATCAGGTACCATCATATCAGAGATTGTGTGCAGCGGAGGATCATGTTACTTTCGTACATTCCAACGGAGGATCAGGATGCTGATATTCTGACGAAGGCTCTCACCAGGAGCAAATTCGAGTACCACCGAGGCAGGATAGGGGTTGCTGATAATCCATATCTTGTCGAGAGGGAGTGTTGAGATTGCAACAAGATGATGGAGCTTAGTGAAAAGAGTCGCCTTCACTAAGTGGGCCCGCAGGCTATTTTTGGCGCAAGTCTATTTTTAGACTATGTCTATTTTTAGACATATGGATCATGTCTATGGATTGCAGGTTGCTGTTTATGGATGATTGATCAAGTTGGGAAAAATAGATGGACTTCTATTTTTGATGAAAGTGTGAGTGATCACAGTGTGAGTGATCAAAGTCTATTTTTAGACTGGCTGTCAAAAATAGAAAAGTCAAATATTATTATCTCATAATAATATTTGGACTATAAACTTGATCTTATTCACTTCGAGCACTTCAGTTTGAGCTACAGAGGTGGCACATGCAGCTGTCAGAAGGAAATACGCTTTTCTTATGAGTCAGTTGAGTTGGTGCATGCATGACTTCAGTTAGAACTCAATCAATTGAGTTTGGTGGAGTTGATTGTGGAGTTGATGGAGTTGTGTTCAGTTTAGCTTTGTTAAACTGGTTGTATTTAGTCTAACTGGAAAATAGACTAGAGATGAGTTGGGTGAATTAGTTATTGATTAATTCACAAGTTATTAACTCATAATGCAACTAATGAATACATCAGTTAACTTAGTTGCATGTCAGTGCATGTTCAGTTGAACAGGGACAGGTGGTAGAGAATCAGATTGCTATCAGTTGTGACTATAGTTGTGCACCAGATCTTGCACAATCAAGGGATTGAGTATGCCAATGAGTTTGCTCACGTATTTTCCCACATTATAGCTTGTGCTCACGTCCAACAAAGTGTGAGTGACTATTTTGCAGGTGAAAAACGAGTTTGGTGAGCCATTCTCATCAGTTCTTGAGCAGGTATTGAGCAGTGGAGGCAGGAAAGCAGTGGAAGAGATTTGGAGATCAGATCTGAGCTGTATTGTGTGTAACAGAGGTGGAGATACTTGTGAGAAGTATTATGCTATGTAATGTTACATGACTCAATCATTAATATACAGATAGTTGGGGTTTTTTAGCGAGATGCTTTCCCTGGGATACATACTGTGTTAATGTGTGAATGCTCTTGATGTTTTATTGTTATTGATGCTGCTATATTGATGATCAACGTAGAGGAGCTTATGTATTGTGTATGTTTTCCGAAATAGTACATGATCAGGATAATCTCTGTGAATATGTGTTAAATTATTCAAAATTTCTACAAAAAGGGGAGGTAGCAGAAGCTTGGTTGGAAAACATGCACCTATGTTTTGAGTTACAGAATTATTCTAGCAACCAAAAGGCAAAGTTAGCTATATAACAACTTAAGGAGAGTGCACTAGTATGGTGGATGAACATAGAATCCCAATTGGGATACTCCATGTCTACCTTGACATGGGAACAAGTTGAAGACGAATTTCAAGCAAAGTACCTTTCTACAGAATACTTGGAGATGAAATTGAATGAGTTGCATGATCTTAAGCAAGGAACTAAGACAATCCTCGAATACGAAGTACGATTCATGGAGTTTCTTAGATATGCTACCCATCTAAATACTAAAGCCCTCAAGGTAAACAAGTTTTTTCATGGATTGAATCCTATTATAAAGGAAAAGGTGCACATTTTGAGGCTTACTATGTTGAATGAGGTAGTGCAACAAGTAATTATAGTTGAGGAAGAATTATTGGGGAACAAAGGGGGGTATGAAACCCCAAATATATCATTCCATGGGAAACCTCCTCGAAGGGGAGGCCAATATGTAAGACATAAGTCAGGTAGTTCACATCATCAAGGATTTGAAAAGAATCATACTTTTAAGAATCAAAGAAATAACCAAGGCAACATCTTCAACAAAGTAATGCTTGCACTCAAGAATCGCCTAATAAAAGGGTAAAATTTATGAAAACTGCTCCCACTAATGGATGTTGGACTTGTGAAGGACCTCATTATGAGCAAGACTGCCCTGAAAGGAAGACTGAAGCACAATCAGAGAAGGAACAAGCCACTATTAGAGATATGGGCAGAGCCCATAGGATTCATGCAGTTGTGCAAAATCACCAAGTTGAGCATTAATCTATAGTGCTTGAAGCATCAGGTAAGCTAAATGGTATGGTTACTACTATTTTGATTGAGCCTGGTGCAACTAAAAGTTTTATTTCTCCTAATGATTTATTAAAATGTAAATTGGTGCGATAGAGAAAAATGATTTTGATTAGGTTGAGATGTCCTCAGAGCGATCTCAAAAGGTTGAATTCTTAGTGCAAGAGTGCGCTTTAGACTTGGGAGTCTGTGTCACAAATGTGAATCTTCATGTGATGCGACTTGGTCACTATGATGTGATAATTGGGATGGACTCGCTTGAAGCCCATTGGGCTTTTCTTAGTTGTCGAAGCAAAACCATTAATTTTTTGAGTGATGAGGGCCAATCTATGGTTATCCATGGGGAAAGGAGACATATTTATTTAAGACTTGTCTCATTCTTGTAGATGAAGAGAAGTCTTAGGAAAAGATTTCAAATGTATTCTATAATGAATTTAAATGAGGGAGAGCTTTCATCCTTTCAACAATATCCTTTCCTTTCAGAATTATTCGATGTCTTTCCACAAGGGTTTCCTGGTTTACCTCCAAAGCGAGAGATTGACTTCTCCATAGAGCTAAAGCCTGGTACGAAACCTATATCCAAAGCTCCCTACCAAATGTCTATTTTTGAACTTCGTGAGTTGCAAGTGCAACTTCAAGAGTTATTGGATAGGGGTATGATTAGACCTATTCTTTCACCTTGGGGAGCTCTAATGATATTTGTAAAGAAGAAGGATGGATCCCTTCAAATTTGTGTTGACTATAGGAAATTGAATCGAGTAACTATTTGAAATCAATATCCCTTTCCTCGCATTGATGATCTATTTGATCAAATGAAGGGAGCCACCATATTCTCCAAGATCGATCTTCAATCTAGATATCATTAGCTTAGAGTTAAAGAAGAGGATATTTCCAAAACTTCTTTTTGAACTCATTTTGGTCATTATGAGTTCGTGGTTTTTCCTTTTGGGTTATCTAATACCCCAAGAGTGTTTATGAGTCGGATGAATTGTGTGTTTCAGAATTACTTGGACAAATTTGTACAAGTGTTCCTCGACGACATCCTAATATATTCAAAGTACCCAAAAGAGCATGAGCAACACCTAAGATTGGTGTTACAATGCTTAACAAAAAATAAACTTTATGCCAAAATGTCCAAATGTTATTTTTTCAAGTAAAAAAATCCATTATCTTGGACATATTATCTCCAGTGAAGGCATTGCTATTGACCCAGCAAATATTGATGCAATTTTAGAGTGGCCAACACCTCTAATGTGCATGAAGTGCATAGCTTCATGGGTATGGCAGGATACTATTGCAGATTTGTGGAGTGGTTTTCAAAAATAGCCAGCCATATCACTTCATTTTTTAGGAAGGGAGTACGATTTAATTGGACAAATGAGTGTGAGCAAGCATTTTCCAAGCTCAAACAATGTTTGACTAGAACTCTGATACTTAAGGTTTCAGATATGGATAGACCATTTATAGTATGTACTGATGTGTCAAAATATGGATTGGGTGCGGTATTATCACAAGATGGTAGGATGATTTCATATGCCTCTAGGAAGTTAAGACGTATGAGGAAAACTACGCAAGCCATGATCTAGAACTAGTAGGTATAATTCATGACTTACAACTTTGGTGACATTATCTAGTGGGAAAGAATTTGAACTGAAAATAGATCACAGAGGTTTGCAACATATATTTACTCAAAGTTATCTAAATGATAGGCAAAGAAGGTGGTCAGAACTCCTAAGTGAATATAATTTTGACATAACTTACATCAAGGGTACATTGAATAAAGTAGTTGATGCACTTAGTCGAAGACCACGAATATTTTCAGTAATTCCATTGAAGATTTATTTACGGGAATGCATCTTGAGGGCACAAGATGTAGATGAATGGTACAAGGAAGTTAAAATTTCTCTTTATAGGGAGGGGGCTAAGAAAAAAAAGATAGAAGGGTATTCTTGTGATGATGACAGTATGGTGAGACTCATGCAAAATATTGTAGTTCTAGATCAAGATGGGCTTCGTGAGTTCATTTTGAAAGAAGCTCACCATGCAACATATATGGCTCACTTCAGAGTCTAGAAGATGTATGTTTATTTAAAGAAAAATTTCTTTTTAGTAGGAATGAAGAAGGATGTAGCAAATTTTGTGGAAAAATGTTTGGAATGTCAATGAGTTAAAGAAGAACATGGCATCCAACAAGATTGTTGCTACTGCATAACATTCCTGAGTCCAAATGGGAAGAAATATCTATGGACTTTATTGTTGAATTACCTGAAACAACGAAAAGGCATCACTCCATTTTGGTGGTGGTAGATAAACTTACTAAGAGTGCCCATTTTGTACCTGTTAGAGATACTTATAAAGCATCTGAAATAGCACAAATATTTATCAAGGAGGTGGTTAGACTTCATGGTTTTCCTAAGAAAATCATATCAGGTAGGGCCTCTATATTTGTAGGTTAATTTTGGACTAGTTTCTAGGGAGCCCTTCAGACACAATTAATTTTTAGTACATCTTATCATCCCAAGATTGATGGCAAAACTAAAAGAGTAAATCAAGTGTTAGAGGACATGATTAGAATGTATGTAATGGATCAACAATCTAAGTGGGAAGGTCATCTTCCTCTAGTGGAGTTTGCTTACAATAACAATTATCACTTCTCCCTTGGTATGGCACCTTATGAGTTATTGTATGGAAGACCATGCAAAACACCTTTAAGTTGGGATAGATTAGAGGACAAAATCTTAGTAGGTCTTGAAATTCTTCACGAAACAAAAGAACAAGTGTGTCATATAAGGAAAGGATTAAAGCAGGCACAGGATAGACAAAAGAGCTATGTTGATATGCATAGAGTGGATCGTAGTTTTAAAGAAGGGGAATTTGTTTTTCTTCGAGTAAAACCTCATAAACGCTCTATTAGGTTTTGGAATGGATATAAGATCTCTCCTAAATTTTTTGGGGCTTTTGAGATCATTGAAAGGGTTGGACCTGTGGCATATCATCTTGCTTCACCACTAGTTTTTCATTTTATGCATGATGTATTTCATATTTTGGTATTAGGTAAGTATGTTCATAATCCTTCTCACATTTTAGATTGGCATCAATTACAGGTAATGGATGAAGGGAATCTTAAGGCGGAGCCAATTTTAATTTTATACCATCGCACTTGACAACTCAGACGTCGCATGGTGGAACAAGTAAAGTTCCAATGGGACCTGTATAGTCCTAGTTCCACCACTTGGGATGATGCATCATCTATGCGTCTTGAGTTTCCTTTTTTTTTTAGTTAAACTTCGGGCCAAGTTTACTCTGAGAGGGGGAGTTTGTAGTGTCCTGTTTTTTTTTCTAGTATAGCTTTGTCACTCCTATCAAGGGTGATTTTTGACAAGTTATATATATGACAAGTTGATCACTTGATTGAGGAATAATTTTTTATATACATAGTTATATTTCCTTTTATGTATATGTATGGCATATTGATCATTGCATTGGGGAACAATGTTTTATATAGTTATATTTCCTCTTTCATGTGGCATCATTGATTATTTCTATTAGATGGTTTTGGTTAAGTAAATGTTATAAATATGTTTTTCTTTTTGTATCTGATTTATGAAGCAGGCATATGACATGGATGGTGATCCAAGATTTAGACACATAGACCCATGGATTCTCACGGTTATGTGGAATAGATGGTTAATTATGATTTATGGATGATACATGATTTGTGTGATTATATATGTTTCATATTGTACTACGCAGGATGTGTTAGGGTACCTGGTCATTTTCCAACAAGGATGTTTGATTATGAATGATTGTGGAAGTCGTTTCTTCAAAACCAAAATGATTGTGGAAGCCATGCACCACTCTGGGTAAAATGTGATTAAGTTAATTTCATTACGAAATTCATTTGATTCCTTTGATCTATGATATTGTAATGTGTGTAGGTCTTTGAACAAGGCCTTACCAACAAACCATCAGATGGGTAAAAGCTCACAATCAGTACCACAAGGAGAAACATAAAGTTTCAAAGCACATTAGATGGGAGGGCATGTAAATTAGGGTGTGGAGACGTAAATCCAATTATTATAAAGACGTGGAGTCTTGTATATGTAGGGCGTGGAGTCTTGAATATTTCAAAAGATATAGTTATCGAATCTTGGATCTTTGGAGTAGATCAAGGTGCAGAGTCCTCAATCTACTAAGGCATGGAGATGCATGAAATAGGGGTGTGAAATTCCTATTCTCCAGAATATAAATGCCACTCATGGATGAATTTCCTTAAATAAAATTTCATTCTTACAATTCTGGAATGACTTTCTAAACATAGAAAGTCATGTTGAGCATCTCAAGCATGACTTTCCAAAAATAGTAAATCACTTTACATAAATTGGTAATCAGGTGGAGTTGAAGAAAAACGACTTAACTTATCATTAATCAATCCTAATAGTTCAATCTTGATTGAAGCCTCAATATTATTAATATTATTATTATGTTTTATGAGGCTATGATATTATTATTAAAAAGGAAGTACAAGTCAATTTTATCTCCTCAATCAATTCACACATCTCCTTCATGACTCTCATGGCTCTATGTAACTCTCTCTCTCTCTCTCTCTCTCTCTCTCTCTCTCTCTCTCTCTCTCTCTCTCTCTCTCTCTCTCTCTCTCTCTCTCTTTTAAATAATTCATTATACTCGATTTTATGCACTCATCAAAGAATATCATATTCCTTTTCACTCATTAAAAATATGTCATAAAATATTCCTCTTACATTCTCTTTAATGCATATGTTGTAGTCTCCTTAACTAAGGCATGGATACCTCTCCTTAATGGCATAAGTTACACTGCTGTAAATGGAATCCAATTCATGCACATTACTCCTCCTTTTTGACAAGAATTGGTTGCTCTTCTTATATATGAGTCTCATGTATTCTCACTTGGGGGGGATGAGGACGCCAAGAGTGGAAGAAACTTGAGGAAAATAGTGAGAGGGAGAGATATGTAGAGTAGCCAATTGCTTCAATAATAAACTTGAAATTCTAATTAAAATCCTAAGATCTCTAGCTATTGAGGTTGGCCATGAGTGGTATTGAGAGGAAGTGAAATTTTGCATCCTTATTTTGCCTTGAAAATCTCTCTACTGTTGTCTTTTGGTACTGCTTGTGAGCTTCTACAACTCGGAGGTTCCAGGGGAAGAAGTTCTTCTTGGATATGGTTGGGAGGAAAACTGGGTGGTTCATAATGAGTTGGTAAGGATATTGGAGCTGGAGCATACTTGAATTTTTTGAGTTGTATAAATTCACTATCAGGTATGTTGACAGCATTATATTTTGTTTTTTTTGTAGTTCATTACATGGTTTTTGCTTATTTGGTTTTTGCATAGATGTATATCAAATGCTGCACACTAAATGTTTAAGGAATTTTTCAATAATTGTAGTTTATTTTATGTAAGTTTTTTTTTGTACAGTTTCATTGCAAGTTGATTTACGTCATGCTTTAATGGTTGAAGCATTCAGGCTACCATGAGTTTTATGGAAACATGTTAATAGCATAAATTTGGTTTTTCCTTCTCTTTTTACAACTGTAGATAATTTTTCACATCATATGTTTGACAAAAGTGATAAATGACATAATAGGAATTTGTTTTTTTGTTGTGGTTTTAACTAATCGCGTTTCTGGGAATTTCTGTTTCTATTCATTTCAACTTCAGGGGGTATCTGCACCTTTTGGCCATGTCTTCCTAACTTTGATTTAAAGAAACAAAGTTTCAAAATTTGGTTCTGTAATCTACTATATTTTACAGATTTGCTACTTCTACCTAGTGGTTTGTCTTGCTTCTTTTTTTTTAGCTGTGATTTACCTAGTAATCTTATGGGGTGAAAGTTTGCTAACACCTAAATTTAGAATTCAATTAATTAAACCCTATTTAGTTAAATTACCATACCTCGCATCTCTTTAGAAAAACTCAAAACAATTAAGAAAACCTCATTCAAACCTTCAACTTTGTTATTCTGCTATAATAGTAGAATTACTTAATTTACTCAGAATACAAGGAAACTTCACTTTTACCATGGAACAAAAAGAAATTGAATTGCAGTTCATAACTTCAAAGGTCCGGAAATTAAATTAAACCATTCCTAACTTCACTAGATGATCACCATCGGATTGCGTACCTTCACAATGAATGATTACACTCAATCTAGAATCCAACTAGATTAAACCACAGTTGATAACTCGTCAGGTCTGAAATTTATATTAAACTTCGTGCCTTTTCTAATGTGACTACCGTTAGATCTGACTCCTTTAAATGGATGGTCCAGATTAATTGAGTTATTAACTCAGTTTTATAAATGATCGCGTTCGATTTTGGAAATATCATCCGTGCTTATTAGCACGCGATGACCGTAGATCTGTCGATCTGTTGATCGGACGACTCAAATCTTCTTCGGTGTTTCTCCACGAATTTATCAACTAACTCGATCTTATAACGTTTTGGGTCTGTTTCCTGTGTTAAGCTGCATGCGCATTCACCAGCGAACATCATCGATCTTCTCATAATAGATCATCATTGATCCATCCTATGATCAATGATGATTCATTTCTTCATTCAATCTCTGTCTGCGTTCAATCAGAGATCAACAAAAACTAGTATTTAACAGATGATTCAGCCTACGATTAAAGGATCCAATCACATAATAAAATCACGCAGAAAAACGATTTGTACACAACACTCCTTTCATTCATAATATTATTTACATATATGTACAGAACATGTCATGCTCTAATCTGTTCTCTCTTCTACTTAGCTTTCTCTACCACTCTATCTCAAAAACTATCTCTCACTCTCCTCGCAGGCTAACATTTATAGCTTAATTACATAATTATGGATTTTTTAAATCCATGATTTTCTCCATAATTCACTCAACTAATTCCTATTCGAGGATCTCATATCCCTAAGATCTCTATGAGATCTACACATATTAATTATCCATGATATTCTCACACAATTGAAATATTTCACAACTAAAAACCTCACACATAGATTTCTCACTCAATCTATACAATATTGCTAAAAATAATTAAAAACATCACCCCCTAAATCAACCAAATGTATAATAATATTCTGAGCAGGATGCTGCTACATCATAATCTCTTTTATGAAACCAATCCATTATATAAACTTGGAATTATTATTTTAAAGTCTCAATGGTTAATACATTGATAGTTTAATAAAGTTGAGACTACTTGTTTGATATTTTAATAGCTAGCAGCTTGTTTTGTGATTGCTAAACATTGTTCAAAATCCCCAATGGTTGTAGCTACATCGCTGCAAGCTATTTGTAAAAACTATTAAATATTTATAGTCATTATGTGCCTAAATTTTTGTATATGCAATGATCAAGATGGATGACAGTTCTACTTATGTATTAGGTTCACTTCTTGGCATTACTGACAAAGAAAAAGAAATTATGTAATCTTATATTCATGATAGTTAACTTGGGTGAAATCACCTTAAGGGTTATGGTTGTAACTGTTTGACAAAATGCCTGAATGGATGTACATTTCATACTTGCAAACTATTTGACATAAAGCTTCAATGGTTGTAGCTATTTACATCTATGAATTGTCTATAAAAATGACTAAGTGAATTTAGGATTTGCAACAAAGGTGTTTCTAGTAATATCTCAAACAATAAGCATGATGATTCCATTGAATTAAAAATCCATGGAAGGCAACTTCGTTAGGTGAAATGTTGTAATCGTTAGATCACATATGAATTCATAATAATTGGAAACCACTCCTTTAGAAGTTGAATTATCTTGTTTTTCTTCCCTTTGTTTTACCAAGGAATTCATAGGCATATTATCTAGAACAAAATCAAATTAGTCACTCTTAAACACTCTTAATTGCAATAGAATGAACAATTAGCTTATTGGAAATTGTGGTTTGTAAAGATTGATATTATTTATCCCACTAAAGACTCTATCATTTAAATGTGATTTTAAGACTCATGGTTGTAAGTTTTGGATCTTGAGGAACCATGACCCTATACTGTTAATGAGAAGTTTAATATTACCATGGCCTAGTTAGTTAGTAGAAACTTGTATGTAGTGTAAAGAATACCAATAAAAATAATAATATAGATATATGACCTTGCATTAACTTTTACGTCTTAAAAACTTAAACTTAAATCGCATTTTGAGTCAGCCTTAGTATAGTACTCATTGTTTGTAAGGTGGATCCTTTCCATCAATCTTCCTCATATTGATCTTTGGAATGTGGTGGGTCTTTATTCCAACGTTAGAATCTATGAAATCATGATTAACTTTTCTTTTGTTCTCGTCATGATTTTCCTCTACTACCTTTTTTCCATTAGGAAGCCTTTCTTGTAGCAACTTTTTCAAACCTTCCTTCAAACCTTCCACATCTGTCTTTAAATCTTCAATGTTTTCATTCTTCGAATCATGATTAACATTTATTTTGTTCTCATTATGTGTTTTCTCTACTACCTTTTGGCCATTAGGAATCCTTTCTTGTAGAAAATTTGCCAAACCTTCCTTCTAACCTTCCATGTATTTATTCCAATCTCCAATGTTGTCTTTCATACCATCGATTCCATTATTCAAACCCTCCATCTTATCTTCTATTACCTTTTGTGAGAGAGAAATTTGCTGCATTTGGTCTCCTAATTTTGATATATCATGTGGTATTTCTTCCTCTTCTTCATGTGCCATAGTAGAGCTTTTGGGTTTCCTACTAGGTGTTGTCATTTTCTTTCTTTGAGGCATCAACTAATGATAATTTTCTTCACTATTCCATTTTAATCACTTCAAACTAATTTTCGAAACAAAACTTATGAAATTTTTAAAAAAGACTACACACCTTTTTTTTTTTTGTAGGAGCTTGTTATTGAATATGATGTATCCCTAAAATTTTGGATATCCACCATCTGAAATTACGAACTATGGTATCCCTCAGAGTCCTCTTTTCAATGCCACCAGTCTTCTCAAAATTGATTCTCCAAGAAACAGTTATGTCGAATCTCGCAAGATGATCTGATTATACAATTTTTCGGTAGAGTGGACTTGTATGAAGTGCCACGTGTCATTGTTTCAACCTTCGGACCTAAAAATGATAGAAAGAAAACTACAGTCTGTCCTCTTTCTGTAATGTCCTATTAAATTTCAATATGGTACTCAGAGATAATGCTATGACAATTTTCCCACGGACACCTATTTGGGATGTAACTCAGGATCCTACAAAAGCCCTACCTTGCTTGGATCATATCTCCGACAATATAGCGAGAAAAGGTCTAAAATTTGAACCCGAGGGTCATCAAGATTTCAGATCAAATGGGTTTTTTGTCAGCTTCTAAAACCCCATAGAAAAAATGTTATAGCGAAAATTCCACGATGACCGGTTTGAAGCAGTGAAACCCTAAAATCCAACCCTTTGATACCAATTGTTATGCAAGAAACTCACATAATAGAAGAAAGAGATAGATGAATGACTTAAAACGTAGCCTCCTCGAGGGGAAAAACTCCTTTACATTACATAAATGAACAATTATTCAATGATTCAAATGAACTAAACCTCCTTTCTATATATAGGAGTCTAAGGAGTCACAATATAATCAAAGTCGACATAACAATAATAATACAAGGGCACAACAATAACAATAGTGGGTTTATATGGGGTATAATAATAACAATGTGGGGACAACAGCGGCACAATAATAACAATAAGAGGATACAATGATAATAGTAATGGTGGAATCACTAGTATTATAGCGACCTAACACAATGTCTCAAATTCTTCCTCACACTCAGAATTCCAAACAAATTCATTATCTTTTGTACGAGTTTTGAAAAGTGGAGAGGCTATTTTTGTGATTTTTTTATGAATCTTCTATAACAACCAGTGAAACCAAGAAAACTTGTAATACCTATTTGACAAGTAGGAATTGAAATTTTAGAAATTACTTCTACCTTAGATGTGTCCACTTTAATTCCATCACTTGAAATATGGTGGCCTAAAACAATTCCCTCGCTAAACATCATAAAACACTTCTCATGAATTAAAGAAATATTTTCTTCTTTACACTTAATGAGAACTTTCTCTAATTTTTGAGGAGTCTCTTCAAAATTATTTCCATAGACCTTATAGTCATCCATGTAAACTTCCACACAATCATGAATTATATCATAAAAGATATCCAAAATTGCTCAATGTTGCAAGTGGATTACATAATCCAAAAGTAAGTACCTATTAGGCATATGTTACTATTGATGGTGTTGGAAATTCATCGACCAAGGTTGTCTCCTTGATGTGAAGTTCCAATTAGAATTCACATCGTTTGGATTAGAATACCCATCTAGAGTATCAACCCAGCTACCATGCATCCTTGTAGATTTGCCTTCGCTACCAAACACAACACAAGCGAGTAATATACAAATCTTTTCAGCCCAACAAGTGAGTATTCCTTGTGAAATGTTCAACATCGAATACTATCAAGGTCCTTATATCAAAAGGGAAGAGAGAAGTGGGCCATTTATAGACAAGTAATAGTACTAATCTAGAAGAGACACATGAGCATATACATATGAATGAATTGTTGATCAACTAATGAAATATTTCACAAGGAATAAATGATTGTTAAAGAAAATAAAATAGATATTCAAAGAGATAAATACAAAAGCCACTGAAATAGTTCAATTTCTTTAGTACATATGAAAACAACGTACATCACAAGCATTCAAAGAATAGTCTTACAAGATTCACATCATATGCATGAAAGCATGTTGGCTCAATGAGAAAGTTAATTAAGTAAACTTTCCAAGATACATCAAGATACTGAACACCACTAACCCCAATAGTGGAGAATTAGAGTAGTCACTCATTCCTCAAAAACAACTATTTTCCTCTTTAATTCCTTGTAGGAGGATCCAAGGTGAAAAATCCCTTGCATGAGCAATGACGATGTATATATAACAAATGGGTGATCATTCACCTCCCTTGTGACTCTTAGACTACCCTCATGACTATTTGAATTCTTTGTGACCTTTCGACTTCCTACATGACTTTTCACATTACATGGGTGGCTCTTGGACTTCCATTGTACATTACATTTTCTAAAATATAATTTACATATTCAAAAAAATGATGTGGTACATGATGACATGAAACTTTGAAAAGACATGACAATACATTGATGACATGGGCTTCAGATGACATAGAAATGCCATGTCACTCTTTGTTATTTCTTTCTTTCTACCATGTTGAGAGATAGAGGATGCTCTTCCTCTTCCTCCTCCTCATGGCGTGGAAATATGGAGTCTTCAATGTGATTTTCATCTTTGTTGTTCTATTGTACTCTAGTTTTCGTTCGTCTTCTCACTTCATCATCATATTATCTCTTTAGCTCCATAGGTGTCTTATAGCATGGTCTCCTACTTATTTTTCTCCATGATCATCTTTTCATGATAAGATAGAGTATCTAGAACTAAAATACACTCACGAAAAGATGACATCAGTCTAAAAACTCTTAATCTAACACGTTTCATTAAATCACTTGTTTGGGTTAGAACCATGTGATTGACTCAGGGATTGCATAATTTCAGAGGCCAAAGTCTGGGACTGAGGCATGAGACTATGAAATGCACACCTCAGGATGGCCAGGGTCAAAGGATTGTGCAATTGAGGGGCACAAGAGCTCAAGGTTAGGGCTTGAGGATTGAGGTTTCCCAATGCATAGTTATAGAAGGCCAAACTTAAGGAGCTGCATAGTTGAGGGACTAAGGAGGTCAAGCTTGAGGCCTGAGCCTTGAATTTTTACAATGCATAGTTATGAGACACTAGGGTAGGTGATTATCCATTTGAGGGGCTTAAGAGCTCATGTTTGAGCGTTGAGGCTTGGAGTTTCCCAATGCACATTTCTGGTAGGAGAAAAATCTTGTAGATCAAGGTTGAGGATTGAGGCTTGTAGTTTCTGAATGCATGTTTATGTATTTTGAATAGTCTTGTAGATTTTGCAGTTATGCATATCAAGGTGTCAGGCTCGAAGCTTGAGGCTTGACACTGCATAGTGCACATTTAAGGTTGATTGGGAGGCAGAAATTATGAAGTTCTATAGATAAAGGGTCAATATTAGGCATTGTTATTACACAGTGTGTAGTTCCAAGAGGTAACATTACAACTTGAGGTTTTAGATTGCACAGTACGTAATTCAGGAGGGTTGAGTGATGCAAGGTTCCTTATTTGGGATGTTTTCAAGACTTGGCTAAGTGTGGGATCATTGTGACCAATGTGAATTATGATGAGGCTCAAGTATGATTACATGCTTAGAATAGTTTATGATGCAACATTGATCACTCATAACACATGAACAACATGCTTACCTCAATGCGGCGACATTACAATGACTTTCCCCACGTGCAACACTACAGATACACTTTGTGACAACAATGACGACACTTGCACGAAAATGCATTAAGCTTCGGGAATGAGTGTAAAATAGGTCTACATGACTAGTAGGACTCATCAACAACAAATTTACCCCTTGAAGAAGGCAAAACTCCACTTAACATGATATGCAATACTTCCCATGCAAAAGTATGACCTTTTTTATATGAACAAGAAGAGCATGAACGACACTTGCAATATGCGAACAATAGTGATAGAAACACATTCTAGAGTGAAGATAACATCAATATGATACTAACTAAAGTGAAAGAAAGAAAAATCGATAGTCAAAATCATGAAAAAAATGCTCGCAAAAGTAAAGGTGCGCAAAAGCAACAGTTGGAAAAACTCACTGAAATATAAGTACAAACATAACCAAAAGTGAGGGACTGCCAATGGCATTGCATAGTGACTGTCAACATAGGCTGAAAATTGAAAAATAACTATCTTGATGGACTATGCTAGGCATGTTGAAGCTTGCATCAAGAACCGAGTTCATGAATTCCTTACAAACTGAGCATGTGTGAGCAACTCACTTCATCATTTACAATCCAAGAAGGGAGATCAAAGAGTTAACAAAATATCAACCAACCAAGAAGTGACTATGGAACGATCGATCTTGAGATCCACAGTAGGCTCCAAAATTCAAGTATAGGAAAATTTTGGAGGGTGTTTGTCACAATGACAACACTTGGCGACACATTAGTAGAACTTTAACTTCTCTTCCTTGGTAAATTATTTGTGTAAGGTCCATTTCATTAGGGAGTAATGATTCATCATTCGGATCACTCTAGCTTCCCCACTTCCTATGTATGTAAACATAGTCCGCTTCACTCCTTATCGGTTGAGGACAAACACATCACCAATTATATCGTAATGTTTCAATACAGGTGAAGGGTAATGTTGCACACGAGATTTAGATTTCCAATGGATAGTTTTTCATATCTAGTTTCTCCATAGGCCTAGATAGTACTCCAACAAAGTCACTTAAGGAAAACAAACATCACTCTACTGTCGGTGAGCCTGGACAGTACCTCAGTGGAGTTGCTTACTTCACCTCCCTCTATAGAAATCCTTTCTCTCCTTTCACCCTTATTTATTTATTTTATATAGTAAGGTGCATAAACACTTATTCATTTCATGGGAGGAAGAGTGATTCTAACTTATTGAGAGAAAAAGAAGTTGTTCCTTCAAAGAAGCTAATGTAAGACCTCTGATATTGGTTTACTCATTTATATTTTCCCCTTGTCATTCTCTACTTGATTGGATCAACATGGATAACATTGAAATGTAAAGAATCATATAGGAATGAGCTTTCCAGAATGAACATGGATATCATGGTTCGACATAGAGCTTTCCTCATGCAAGGATTGTATTTTTCATCAAAACATCATTAAAAAAGGACAACCAAGATGGAGAAGAAGGACCAAAGCTTAGCCAAATGTTGTAGTGTAATAAAGACCTTTTCTATTTTGCCACATTATCTTTGAGCTAAAGGGAACATTGTTCATGTGAATTCTTATTAAACAAAATATGAAAGAAGAGATAAGACATGGACAGAAAACCAAAATCAAAAGGAAAAAAAAAATGGAGTCTAAACCAAGAATAGAATGCGAGACAAAATCTTGAAAATAAACAAAATACTACGAAAAGTGAGCATGGGATGCATGCGCAAGGGAAACTAATATGCAACTAGAAGTACTCCTACCTAACTAGCTATAAGGTCTGGGTCAAGTGTAATGAAACCTCTATTCAAGCCAATGTATTTGTTTCCGACCTACAATCACAAAGATATGACCAATTAAAACTGATAAAAACCAGCGCACATAGAGAATATAAGAGATTTAATAACTTGCAAAACAAATAGAAGGCTTTTCCAGTCATCAAAATGATGTGTCATAGTCACTACTTCCACCCAGCTTCTGATCTTACCTTTTTGACAAGAATTAAAAATAGACAAACCTCGAAAGTTGGTTGTCTATGCACCTTCATCTGTGCCATCCTTCTTAGAAAGCATGAGAAAAGACTGAAACTTGTTTTAGAAAAAGGGCTTGACAAGTAAGATGCTTCCAGATAATCCTAGATTGGATCGTGAAATTCCAAACAATCCTCTTAAGAACCCCAAAATCCTTGAAAATATGAATTTTCAATTAGAAGCACATGGTCAAGATGAGAATCTTAAGAGGGAAAATGGATATGATCATATTCAATCAGCACGTGAAGATAGTGAGGACCTCGCATAATCATCAATGAAGACTGAAGTTCCTCAACTGCTTGGTTAGTATCTAGGTAATGAGATTTTAAACCGTAATGATTAAACGATGTAAAACAATTATCTTTGGATGTGCTGATGGGAATGCAATAAGTTAAATGACAGTAATCAGAGACAGAATAATGATCATATTGGTTGATTAAAGCATAATATTCTGAATTTGTAATTAACAAGGATAAATAAATTTGAATAGTTCTACGCATGCTCTAAACAATAGAACCAACTTCCTTGCATGTTGAATGTGACAAATCATCTTCCCATAACTGGTGACAAACTGTGCAAGCATCGTAATCATAAAAATAAGTGGAAGTTAATTCTAGTATAGAAAATATACGAAACCAATTAGGGTGAAAAAGAGGAACTTGATTCATCAAATAATGCAAGCACTTTCTAACACTAAAAAGGATTCTTGGTTTTATCAAGACATCCAAAAGAGAGACTAGGTGTTGATTACCCACCATAGCACTCAAAAGGT
Organism: Pinus tabuliformis; assembly: GCA_031772625.1. Lineage (NCBI taxonomy): Eukaryota > Viridiplantae > Streptophyta > Pinopsida > Pinales > Pinaceae > Pinus > Pinus tabuliformis. The sequence continues at coordinate 1,214,677,882 of CM062805.1, forward strand.
ATGAATAATTTGGACAAGATAATCTTCAAATCGATCAGCTTCACAATTCTACACATTCATAAAAGGTGTACACCACAAACTTAGGTTCAATACAGGAGATTGGCATGGGGATGAATTCACCACAGTAGTAAGATTAGAAACTGAATCTTAAGACGTGGGAAAATTCTAATGAGAAATCCAAAAATTCATCAAGAATGAGTTTGCATCTACTAAAAAAATGTATTTGAAAGTGTTCAGTGAGAAAATATAGGTCTTACATGGTTCAAGAATTTCACCTGGACCATGAGAAACTGGCATAACTATCAATGAGATTTGAAGTGCCTTGACCTCATGACAAGTCTTGGAACTTTGAAAAGACATATCACAACATTTTGTAAACTAAGTCATATCACAGATTTCATGTGGAAAAATTCTATTGGTTTAGTTAATAGGGTCATCATTACCTGGATGGAAGTTATCTACATCACCGATTTGATCAGATTTTACAACTTCAATAAACATATTATTCAAGCAATAAGATTCTTCTGATAACAAATATGAAGATATATGAATAAGAGAAATCTCATGACCCAATTGATTCAAATAGTTGTGCCCAAGAAAAACAAAATATGATAAGCAATGGAATGGAGGGTACATAATTCCATTGAATTCTTCATCCTAATGGATAATCTCACTACCTTGTTTTAATTGAGAGTGTAACTCATCATATGAAGAACTTGAAAATCATGGAGTATATTCATCACAAGTTGGTGCATTACAAACAACATAGCGCAAGGGATAGTGAGATGAAGAGGAAGTTTCAATAAGAAAATATTCTTTGATCGAATCATATTTTGGATGAGACATTGAAAGATAAATTGTTACACTTGGCATTCATCATTGTATACATCAATGGATTCATCTTTATCAGAATGATTGTTTTTCAACATTTTAGTTTGATGAAGCAAATATATCTCATTTGATTCATTGTCGAGTTTAGTGGATTGAAAATGAACCAAGAATGGGGAAGCATCATCTTCACATAGAGGATTTTGTAAAAGAGAAGACATTTTGAAAGAATGTTCACCTTCCTACTCCCCTACCCGTGGAATGTGACAACCATGCACTTATTGAATGATTGAATTTGGAAGATATTGCTTAGGAAGATCAAGGGACAAGGATTAATTAGAAAGAGATGCTAGAGGAAGAAAGGTATCCAAATTAGATTCAAGATCAAAATGATGAGTAATAATATCATCTCAAGGGATGGAGGAATTATTGTTAACCAGAGGCTCAATGAACCATTTCAGGATTACCTCAATGGGTTTTGAATCGTGAAAAGTGGAAGGAGGATGAAAACATGGATTAGGAATTTTATTTTTAGTTTTCCCAACTTTATTATTGTCACACGGAGGCACTCGCATCGACATTCAAAAGGAATCAAAAGGAATAGCAGGTTCCCCTTACGAAATTAGGGGTTTCTCATGGCTTACAAGAGTTGAGGAAGCAGAAAGATCAAGTATTTTGGGTTCACTTTGCAAATATATATCGACCAAACACTCAAATATTTGTTTAAATAATTCCCAATATGCTTCTTCTTAAGGGAATTCATAACAGAGGCAAAGGAATTGATCAGAAAAATCCTTAATTGATTCATTATGCTTCATTCTTAGTTGATTTATCCTTGTATAAACATCCCTATAATCTTACCTATAAAATGATAAATGAATCTCCTTGATGAGGTGTTCAAGAGACTGAATAGTAGGTGGTGGAGTGTGACACCATCAGCTAACTTGAACTTCAAGGGTGAGGCAAAAGAGAATACAAGCCACATAGTCACAATGATTTTCACTGTATTCACAAAACTTAAGGAAAAGAGATTCATGCCTGGCAATGGATGTAGACAATTCATGGAGGGACTCATCGGGGATTGAATTTTCACTAGGAAAAGTTAGAAAAAATCCTCGGGAGTATGATTTGAGGATGAGCCATTTCAAATAAGAGGTTCAAAACAAACTCAATGGGAACAACTTGTCAACCGTTCGTCCTTCTAGTGCCATTTTCTTGATGATGCTGGAAATCCATCAACCAAGGCATTTTCCCTAATGTGAAGTGCCAATTAGACTTCACACCATTTGGAGTAGGAGCCCCATATGGAGTATCGGCCTGGATGTCATGTATCGTTATCGATTTTCCTTGCCTACAAAGTTCAACACAAGAGAGTAATACACAAGTATTTTCAGATGAAGAGGTTAGTATGCGTTGTAGAATGTTTAGCTGTTGAAATTATCAAGGTCCTTCTACCAAAAGGGAAGGGAAAAGTGGGCCCTTTAAATACAGGTAATAGTACTAATCTATAAAAGCCACACGAGCATATACATATGAATGAATCGTTGACCAACTAGTGAAATATTTCACAAGGAAGGAATGATTTTTAAATAAAATTAAACACACCTTCCACAAGGTAAGTACCAAAGCCATCGAAATATTTCAAATTCTTTAATATAGATGAAAACAACATACATCACAAACATTCAAAGAATATACTTACAATATTCATGCGATATGCAGGAAGTGTGCTAGCCGAACGAGCTTATGAATTAAGTAAAACTTCAAAGATACATCATGACAGTGAAAACCACTAGCCCCAATAATGGAGCGTTAGAGTAGTCACTCGCTCCTCCAAAACAACTATCTTCCTCTCCAATGCCTAGTAAAAGGAGCCAATGTGAAAAGTCTCTTACGTGAGAGATGAGGGTGTATATATATAATTATGGGTGATCATTCACGTCCCTTCTAACTCTTGGACTGCCATCATGATTGTTTGACTTCTCTGTGCCTTTTCAACTTCCTACATGAATTTTCACATTACATGGGTGACTCTTGGACTTCCACTTTACACTACATTTTCCAATATAGAATTTACGTATTCCACAAAATGATATGGCACATGATGACATGACATTTTGATAGGACATGAAAAGACATTGATGACATGGGCTTCACAATGTGATGGAAATGTCAAGAAACTTTTTGTTGCTACTTTCTTTCTGTCCTCTTGAGAGATGGAACATTATTTTCCTCTTCCTCATCCTCATGGCTTGAAAATAAGGATTATTTAATGTGATTTTGATCTTCAATATTTTGTTGTACTCTGGCATTCCTTCATCTTCTCACTTGTTGAGCATCTTATCTCTTCCTCTCCATAGGTTTCTTATAGCATGGTATCATTCTCCTTTTCCTCCATCATCATCCTATCTTGATCAGATAGAGTACCTACAACTAAAATCCACTCATGACAAGATGACATCAGTCCAAAATATCTTAATCTAACATGTTATATGAAAAAACTTGTTAGGGATGGAACTGGGTAACTGGTCAGGTGATTGACTCCGGGATTGCATAGTTCTAGAGGCCAAGGTTCAGTAATGAGGCTTGATATTATGCAATCCATAGTTTAGGATGGCTAGGGTAAAAGGATTATGGAATTTAAGGGCTTAAGAGCTCAAGGATGGGGCTTGAGGTGTGAGTTTCCCCAATGCAAATTTCTAGAAGGACAAGCTTACAAAATTACACAATTTAGTGACTCAGGAGGTCAAGATTGAGGCTTGAGCCTTGAAGTTTCCCAATGCATAGTTTTGAGAGGCCAGGGTAGGTGAATGATTAGTTGATGGGATCAAGAGATCAATGTTGAGGCTTGAGGCTTGGAGTTACCCAATGCGCAATTTTGGTAGGAGAAAAATATGGGAGATTAAGTAGTTAAGGGGTTCAAGAGCTCAAGGTTGAGGCTTGAGGATTGAATTTTCCCAATGTGAATTTATGGAGGGAGAAAAGTCTCATAGATTTCATAGTTGTGTAGCTAAATGTGTGAGGCCAGAAGCTTGAGGCTTGACAATTCAGAGTGTGCAGTTAAGATTGATTGGAAGGAAACAATTGCATAGTTATGGAGCTTAAGGCTCAAGCATGGGAATTCTGAGTGCACAGTGTGTAGTTCCGAGAAACAAGGTCAGTTCTTGAGGGTTGAGACAACGCAGTGCACATTTAAGGAGGATGCCAGGTTGTGCAGTCATGAAGTTTTCAGGACTTAGTTAAGTACAAGATCAGTGAAACCAAAGTGAATAATGATGAAGGTTAAGTATGATCACATGATTAGAACAATTGATGACACAAAACTTATCACTCACAACACATGAACAACATACTTCCCTCAATGCGACAACATTATGACAACTTCCCCACGTGCAACACTAAAGATACACATTGCGACAACATTGAAAACACTTGTGTGACAGTGAAAAAACCTTTGGGAATGAGTGTAAAGCTTTCCTACATGAATAGTAGGACTCATAAACACCAAAGTTACCTATTGAAACAAGAAAAAAATCCACTTAACATGTTAAGCGACACTTCCCATGCCAAAATATGACATTTGTTATATGAACAGTAAAAGTGCGAGTGATGCTTGCAATATGCAAACAATGATGAAAGTGACACATGATAGAGCAAATAAAACATGAAATTGATAGTAATCAAATTGAAATCAAGAAAAGCGACAGTCAAAACCATGAGAATGATTCTCATGAAAGCAAAGGTTCACAAAAGCAACAATTTGAAAAAATCACTGAAATATAAATACAAGCATGGCCAAAGGTGAGGGATTGTCAATGATAGTGCACACTAACTATCAACATGGATTGAACATTGCACAAGGAATATCTTGATGGACTGTGGTAGGAATGGTCAAGCTTGCATGAAGGAATTGTTTCATTAATTCCTAACGAAATGAGCATGTGTGAGCAAGTCATTTTGTCACTTACAATCAAAGAAGGGAGCTCAAATACTTAACATAATATAAACCGACCAAGAAGTCACTATGAAATGACTGATTGCAAGATCCACGACAGGCTGCAAAATTCAAGTTTAGGCAAATTTTGGAGGGTGTCTTTCACAACGAAAACAATTTTTGATGGACATGTAAATTTATTTTTGTCTTGATCTACTATTGTTAGTTGGATTTGATTATACCCACTGAAACCATCAAGAAATTAAAAATATTTCTTCCCTGCTAAGGTATCTAATACTTTATCTAAAAAAGGTAGTGAAAAATGATATTTCAAAGTACATTTATTCAGTTCCCTATAATTAATGCACACTCTCAATTTGACATTATTCTTTAGAACAATCACCAAAGGTGATACCCGTTGACTATTTGATATTGGATAAATGATATTCACATTAACTAACTTTTGTAATTCCTCTTTAACAATTTCTCTTAGTTTAGGATTCATTCTTATTTGAGGTTGTCTAACTGGTTTGACATATTTTTGAATATAAATATGATGCATACAAGTTTTGGGATCAATTCCTTTCATATCAGTATATTCCCATGCATAAACAAAGGAATGTTTTTGTAGCATTTTTATCAATTTTCTCTTTTGAAATTATTCCCAGTTATTATTGATGTTTAATGTTTTGCTTGGAAATATTTCTACTAGAGAATTACCAATATTTACCATAAAATGAAATTCCATTTGATGACATGATAGATGTTCAATATTACATCGTTCTTGAAAAATTGATCTTGTGCATAGTATAAAGAAGAATCATTATTATTCATTAAATTTATTTATTTAACTTCTTCATCTATTTTTGAAAGAGTAAATCTTGGTTGAATATAATCAAAGTCTTCATGATCATCATCTATCCAAACTTCATTTTCTACTTCAGTTATTGTTTTTGCAGGTGGATACGATGTGAATTTCTTAGTAGAATTCCCATTGGATATATGCATATCACCAGATCTACAACTTATGAGTGCATTTGTTTTAGCTAACCAAGGTCTACCAAGGATCAATGAATGTCCTCTTAAATTATTATTGGTAATTAAAGTTATAAAATGAACCAGATATTCCCATGAATCTAAAGAGACAAACACATCTTCCAATATACTATCTGGTTTGATAACATCTATCTCTGATACCTGTAATAATGTAGGGTATATTGAATATTGGGAACATTCAATTGATCCATAGGTTGTTTTCTCATGATGTTGATGGCTTGTCCTAAGACAATCAAGGTGTTTGGTATTTGGATACCATCAATGTGACTATTTACAATAGGGATACTTGGATCTAGATATTTTTGAACTATTGGTTTCCCTGTCATAATATCAACAATTTTTCCTACCAATTGATTTTTTTTGACATATTTTATCTTCCTTCCTGGTTTTATAATGCGCATCTCCTTAATGGTTTTTGAAAATATTCAATATTTGTTTTATAGCTTGGAGAAAAGTGATTTTGATGAAAACAATTTTTAGTTCATCTAGAATATCATATCTGGTAAAATAATTTTCCTTTCTATTCCTTTATCAATTTTGAGACTTTCAGGGAAAGGTGGATCTTGTAAGGAAATAGAACGTTGTTCTTGTTAGGAAACCAACTCGCAAAAAGATATAAAATATAGATAAACGCCTTAGAATTCAGCCTCTTCGAGGCGGAAACCTCCTTTACATTACACAAATGAACAATTCTTGGATGATACGAATGACTAAACCTCCCTTATATATATAGGAGTCTAAGGGGTCATAATATAATCAAGGTGACATAACAGTAATAACATAAGGGCACAATAATAACAATAGTGGGTTTCTATGTGGCACATTAATAACAATATGGGTACAATAGGGGCAAAATAATAACAATTATGGATGCAATGATAATAGTGATGGGCGTATCACTAGTATTAACATGCCCCTCTCCATCTGAAAAGTGTTTTCCTCAATGCATGAGTAGTTTTGGATGCTTATGTATAAAACTCTCATCCTCCCATGTGGAATCTTCAGTGGATAAGTTCTTCCACTTCATGAGATACTCCGAAGTTGATCGATTTCGTAGCTATCAAGTTCTTGTTTCTGTGACTGCTTCCAGTTCCAATATGATTTTTCCTTCCACGTCAAGTTCTGGCAATATTGTTTGAACTGGGAGCTTGTCACCTATAACCTTCTTTAAACATGAAACATGGAAAACTAGGTGCACTCGAGAAGTTGCAGGAGGCTCCAATTTGTATGCCATAGTACCAATCTTTTGCAACACCTTGTACAGACCATAATACTTTGGTGATAGTTTATTATCCTTCTTAATTTGCTTGAGGGACATTTGTTTATATGGTTGTAGCCATAGGAATACCCATTCACCTACATCAAAACTTCTTTCACTATAATGTTGATCTGCCTGCTATTTCATTCTATTATGCACCACGTGAGGTTATCCTTTACGAGTTGGAGAACTTGTTCTTGATGCTCAATGTGATGTTCCACTGCTTGAAACTTAGAATTTTCTCTTAAATATGATGTGATTGATGGTGGATGCTATCCATAAAGTTCCATAAATGGTGTCATTTTTGTTGCATTATGGAAGGAAGTGTTATGCCACCATTTAGCCAGAGGCAACCATTTGACCCATTGTGTCTATTTATTAGATACAAAGCAACAAAGATATCCTTCCAAAAATTTGTTTACTATCTCAGTTTTCCAATAAGATTGAGGATGATAAGATGAGCTATGAGCTAACTGAGTATCGAGACAAGAAAATAATTATGTCCAAAAATTTCCAATAAAAATGGGATCTATGTCACGTACATTAACCTTCGGATTTCCATGTAGCTTTTGAATTGTTTCCATAAATCTAGTAGAAATTGTACTGGCTTTAAATGGATGCGATAATGCACAAAAGTGTGCATACTTGGTAAGTCTGTTAACTACCACCATGATGACACTCTTTCCTTCGAACTTGGGTAAACCTGTGATATAATCCACTGAAACCTCCTCCCAATGTTGGCTTGGAATGGATAAAGTTTGTAATAGACTCGGGGTCTTAATTGTTTCAAATTTATTTTGTTGCCAAACCAAACATTCCACCACACACTTTTGAATATCCGATTTAAGGATATCCCAAAAAATTCCTTCTTAACCGTGTGGTAAGTTTTTAAAAATCCTGAGTGCCCTCCTAAGGGAGAAGTGTGCAATTCCATAAGAATCTTGTCTTTGAGTTTGGAATTCTTACATAGGTATAATCGATCTTTGTACCATAACGAATCATTTTTCCAGCTAAATGTATCAGATGTACTGTGATCTTGTTGTAACTTTTGAATGAGTGCCCACACTTCTTCATCATTCTTCCATTCATCCCTTGCTTCATTTATCCATTCTGTTTGCATAATAGAAATTGTGCACAACAATTCTTTGACATCCTCATCCTTTCTTGAGAGTGCATCTGCCACAACATTTTGTTTCCCTTTTTTGTAGATGATTTGAAAGTCATAACCCAACATCTGTGTGACCCATTTTTTTTTCTCTTCAGAGGATAATCTTTATTATGAAAAGTATTTAAGACTATCATGATTCATTTTTACCTTGAAGTGTCTTCCCATTAGGTAGGGTCGCCATTTCTTAAGTGCATACAGTATTGCCAACATTTCATTCTCATAAATAGCTTTGTGTAAATATTTCCCTTTGATTAGATGACTTTTGGAAGCAATGGGTCTTTCATCTTGCATTAAAGGAGCACCAATTCCATTTCCTGAAGCATCACATTCCACAATAAAGGTTTTTGTGAAGCCCGGTGTAGCTAAGACCGATGCTTGGCACATTGCCTCTTTAAGATGTTTGAAGGCCTTTGTTTCTTTTGGAGTCCATGAAAATGCATATTTCTTCAATGATGTTGTTAGAGGTGCTGGTATTCTCCCATAATTCTTAACAAACTTGCAATAATACCTTGTCGACCCTAGAAATCCTCATAGATGCTTTATGGATGTGGGGATTTTCCATTCCTTAATGGCTTTAATTTTTCTAGGGTCTACCTTAACACCTCCATGAGATATAATATGTCCCAGATATTCCACCTCTTATACTCCAAAGAAGAATTTGGAGCTTTTTGCATATAATTGTTTCTCCTCCAATAGTTTGAGCACCTTGTCAACATGTTCAACATGATCCTTCCAAGACTTGTTGTAGACTAGTATATCATCAAAAATTACTAAGACAAATTTTCTAAGGAAGGGTTTGAAAACGGAATTCATCAAACCTTGAGATGTAGAAGGCACATTGGTAAGGACAAAAGGCATGACCAAAAATTCATAATGACCCTCATGAGTTCTAAATGTTGTTTTCGAAATGTCTTCAGTCTTCATTTTGATTTGATGATATCCTAAATGAAGATCCAACTTGTTGAAGTAAATTGATCCATGCAATTCATCCAATAATTCATCAATTAAAGGAATGGGAAATTTATCTTTAATAGTGAGCTTGTTGAGCTCCCTATAATCCAGACACATGCACCATGATCCATACTTCTTATGCACCAATACTACTAGAGCAGAGAAATAACTCTGACTAGGTTGAATTATACCAGCCTCTACTATTTCTGCAACCATACATTCATTTTCACTCTTTTTGGCATAAGGATATCTGCATGACCTGATGTTTGGAGGAACATTTCCTCCAATCAAATGAATATCATGATCATGATCAAAAATAGGTAGGATCCCTTGGGAGTCTCAAATACCTTGGAATGGTTGTCCAAGACTTTTTGGAGATCTAGCGAAATATATGATTTCGATGTGGGAACCTATAGCGAACATAATTGTAAAATTACACCTCGTTGTTCCTTCTTTAGAAGCTTTATCATACTATTAGAGCTGATTATCTTTCCTGGTTTCCATATAATACCCGTTAATTCAGCTTCCTTTCCTTTTACACAAAATTTCATGAAAAGTTCTTGAAAATTAAAAGCTATTGTACCCAGGGATTGTAGCCATTAGACTTCTGGTACAACATCAGCACCACCCATTGGAATGGAAAGCATTGGGCTATTCAATACATATTCTCCCATGGATAGCTTGATATTTTGACACTTTCCAGAGCAATTTATGGTTCCTCCACCTGCAACCATCACTTGAGACTCTGGTGCTAGATATAGAAAGCAATTCAATTCCTTGGCTATCTTAGAATGAATAAAATTATGGGTACTTCTTGAATCAATCAACACTATTACCTTTTCCTTCTTGATATGTTCTTCTATCTTGATAGTCTGAGTAGTGGTAATTCTAGGTAATTCATTACAAGATATGGCCAGATTAATTTCTTCTTTATATATGTTTTTTTCCTGGAGTCTATCATCTTCTTTTGACATTTCTTGTTCCTTTTCTTCCTCCTCTTCACAATCTATGTAGAATAATTTCTTCTCAGCACACTTATGACCGTTAGTGTATTTTCTATCACAACTGTAACAAATCCCTTTTGCTATTTTTTCTTCCAATTGTTGTGGTGTCAACCTTGTAGGTTGTGGAAGGCTAGGGGCAACAACACTTCCATCTTTATAGTTGTGAGTGGTAGGCTTCCTGGTTGCCATAATTTCTCTTTCCATTTTTCTTGCTAACCTGGATGACTTCTCCAATGAATTAAGTTCCCAAAGGCAAACCTCATGTTGGATATTATCCTTTAAATTCCCTATGAATACATCAATCTTATGCTCCTTTGGAATATCTTTTACAATTATGTTCAATTTTTCGAAGTCCTCAATGTGCTCCATCATTCAACCCTTTTGTTTGAGATTTATCAATTGGCTAAAAAAGGTGTTACTTTTTGTATCCTCATAATGTGCTATCATTTCTTCCATAAAAATTGCCCAAGTGACAATTTGTTTACAAGAGCAAAGCCATCAATACCATACAAACTGATTTGGTTCCAAATATAAAGTTGTAATACGTACCTTTTGTGGTTTTTGCACATTATGGAGATCGAAAAATTGCTCCATCTGTAGTATCCATGTTCTGGGATCCTTGCCATCAAACTTCCTCATATCGATTTTTGGAACATGGTGGGTTTTCAAGCAAACATTAGAGTTTATGAAATCATGATTAACATTTCTTTGTTCTCATCATGAGTTTCCTTTACGACCCTTTCACCATTAGTAACCATTTCTTGTAGTAACTTATTCAAATTTCTCTTCAATTTTCCATCTTAGCATCCATGCCATTCATTTTAGCTTCCATGCCATCCATATTAGCTTCAGTTACCTTTTGTGAGAGTGAAATTTGTTGTACTTGGTCTTGTAATTTTGATATATCATCTTGCATTTCTTCCTCTTCTTCACGAGTCATGCAAGAGCTTTCAGGTTTCCCACTAGCTGTTTCCATTTTATTTTTTTCATGGCATCAATTAATGTTAATAATTCTTCACTATTCCCTTTGACTTCGTTCAAACTAATTTTTCAAAACAATCTTATGAAAAATTTAAAAAAAACTACACACCTTTTTTCTCACTTTGTAAGAGCTCGATATTGAATCTATTGTATCTCTATAATTGCGGATCTCGAGTATCTTAAATCACATCCTACAATATCCCATTGAGTCCTCTTTTTAAGCTCGCAAGTATGATCAAGATTGGATTCTCCAAGGAAGAGTTATGCCAAATCTCCCACTCTGACCTGCTTATAGACCAGTTCATTAGAACGAACTTGTGCAAAGTGCCATGTGTCATTATTTCGATCTTAGTACCTAAAACTGATATAAGAAAAATGACAGGCCATCCTCTTTCTGAAATGTCTGACGAAATGTCCATCTAATTCTCAGAACAAAAGTTATGACGATTTTCCCTAGGTCAACTGTTTCGAATGTAATTCTGGATTCTTCAAAAACCCTAAATTCCTCAGATCATATGTCCGAAAAAATAGTGAGACAAGCTCTGAAATTCAAACCGGAAGTTTAGAATGATTTTGGCTCAAAGGGAATTTTTTGGTATCCTCTGAAACATCAAAAAAAAAAGTATAGCGAAAATTCCACAATGACCTCTTTGGAGTAGCAAAACCCTAGAACCAAAGCTCTAATACCAAATGTTAGGAAACCAGCTCACAAAAAGATAGAAAATATAGATCAACACCTTATAATTCAGCATCTTTGAGGGGGCAACCTCCTTTACATTACAAAAATGAACAATTCTTGGATGATACAATGACTAAACCTCCCTTCTATATATAGGAGTCTAAGGGGTCATAATATAATCAAGCTGACATAACAGTAATAACATAAAGGCACAATAATAACAATAGTGGGTTTATATGGGGCACACAAATAACAATATGGGAAAAATAGGGTTACAATAATAACAATAAGGGATACAATGTGATCTAGGGATCTTTCGCTTATAGATGTATGAAAAGAATCACATATAGAAATTGTAGCTTAACACAAAATTTTAATGTGCATATAAGAAAAGAAGAAGAGAAGACACCAAGACTTCATAACAGAGTTCATCCAACTTGGACTATGTCTCTAGGCCCTACTCGATCAATGGGGAGGCCTTCATTCATTAAATGGCAAGAAAATAAGAGAATACAATCATTAGTACATCAAAAGAGGCTTATACCTCCATTCTTGAAGATGGCTAAGCAAAGGAGAAATCAGATGGAGAAATAGATAGCACCACTGCATCCGGGGCATTGAGAGGGGCTGAAAACATATAATATTTTCCCAAACTAGACAAAATGCTCTATCAGCCCTCCTATGTTGCTCTTGCCTCAAATTACATGCCAGAATCCTCTCCTGCATACCTTTTCCAATCGTCTTGCTTTTATATGTCTCTTTAGGACAAAGGCCACTTAAAAATCATAGTCTATTCATTCAAAATAGAAGCTGTTTAAGTAGAAGGATCAGCGGACACAATAGAACCTTAAAAATAGCCTTTTTTCCACTCAAGCGATATACAAAAAAAATTTGAAAATCATTGAAAAATCTGAAAGGCCAGACCTCAAAATATATCAAATCGGACCTATAAATCCATCGGGTCTAATCCATATCACCAATTGCTATCACTGATGTCATTGGCCCCATATATCAGGAATCTCCGATCACCAATTGCTGATATGTCGATCTACTATTTGCCCATCTGCCGATTAGATCTAGATTGTTGATCTGTTCCTTGATCGGACAGTCCAGATTGCATCGCATGTCGCTATTGCACTGTTTAAAGGCCCTGTCGCGGGGAATCACCGATCGCCGCTTTTCTGATCCGCCGATCACCAATTTGTTGATCCACCGACCACTGATTTAATCCTGGCCATTGATCTGTTTCCCGATCCAACGGTTGTGATTTCATGTCGCTGATCAGGAGATTGCAATTGCAACGGCTTGGAGGTCCTGATCTTGTGCCCTATGTTTGACTGACATGATCTTCCGACATTGATATCGGTGATCACTACATCACAGATCTAAAGTCCCTGATATCGAAGATTGCCTACCTTTCGCTGACCTGATAGATCGGCGATCACTAATCGAGGGTTTTTAACTCCACCCTTTGCATGTTTTCCGATGTGATTTCCTTTTTAAAGGCTAAAAACATATTTTTAGGAGAAAATGCCTCATTTTCCAAAGGAATAAGGCAACCTTCTTTTTGCCATAAATTCATCATCTAGACTCGAATTGGAGTGTCATTCACACCGTTGGAATTAGGGTGATGAGCACTTTGATTTGATGTCAAGATACCTACTTTTCTGCCACTTTGAATTTTGAGCTTTTCTATGCCATTGTATCTAAAGATCCACCTGGATCAATCCTCCCCCTTGAGGAGCTTTTGTAGCACCGAAAGCTTTTCATTAGTCAATTGGCAAGTGAGGGAATTGTTCCCTCACCCTTTCCTTCTCCAACCATTTTGCCTTGCTGGGGTGCATTCCCTTGAACCCAGCTTGAAGGTATTCCATATCTCTTCACCATGAAGCATTGGTCCTTCTATCAAGGATGATGTCTTCAGGTAACTCATTGATATATTCTCGTGCAAAATCATCAACTGTAGGAACTGTGCCCACCTCATCTGTGTCCATGATCAGTGGTGGCCCATATAGCTTTAAGCTCTCTACATTAACTACTGAGTACATCTGCATATATATCGCCAAATCAAGACGAAAGGCATTGTTACCAATCTTCTCCAAAATGGTGAATGGACCATACTGGATTGGTCGCAACTTCTTCCCTTCTCCCTTCATCCTGTGCTTGCTGATGTGGAACCACACTTTGTCACCCATTTGGAATTGATGGTCGACTCAGTGTTTGTCATGTCGAGCCTTGTAACGCTCTTGACTTTTCTTCAACTGCTCTTGTACTTCTTGGTGAATCAATTGGATTTGTTGAATGCTAAGCTTTGTCCCTATCATTACGTCCACTGGAGCCATCTTGCCTTATAAAGACCATATCTAAAGGGTCCTTTGGCAGGTAACCAAAACATGTCTCAAATGGTAAACGCTACATAGATGAATGCACTGCTCAGTTGTAGGAATGTTGTATATATGGGAGAAGTTCATGCCACAACTTGGGATGTTTCCCACAATAGCCTCGTAACAAGTGTACCATGGTGCGGTTGACAACCGCTGTATGTCCATCAGTCTATGGATGGAATGCCATGCTTCTTTTCAGCAGTTTGGTGTCCATCATCTTCTATAAGCTGGTCCAAAACTCTCCAAGAAAGCGAGAGTCCCAATCTGACACAATTGATGTGGGCAGCCCAAAATGGACCCAAACATGCTGAAAGAAAATAAAAGCAGTCTGCTCTGCACTGATCTGCTTTTTACGATGCATAAGAATACACATCTTTCTAAAACATTCCACGATGACATACAAATAGTCATGACTCTTTTGGGACAAAGGCAAACCTCCTACAAAGTCCATTGACACACTTTCCCATGGACGACTCGGAATAGGGAGTGGTGTGTAGAGCCCGAGTTTTCTATTAGAGGGCTTTCAAATAGAGCACATCACACAACCCTTTACATAACGAGTCAGAATATTTTTCATATGAGGCCAAAAACAAAATCTTTGTACATGACATAAAGTATTTTCGACACCAAGGTGTCCAGACACAAGAGAGGTGTGGGCCTCTTGGTTACACGTACTCGTTCCCCTGTGGGAATACACAATTTGCCAAGGTGATATAATAGCTTCCCCTGCAAGTGATAGTTGTCCACCTATGAACCATGGGTCAGTTTTGCATAAATCTCCCTAAAGTCATCATTGTTAGCATAGTGTTTAGCATAACTCTCAAAAGATAATGAAGAATTATGCAAAATAACATAAGGAAAAATAGGAGGGCGAGATAGCATATCGGCCACTTTATTGCTAGTGCCCTTCTTATACTTTTCTACCAGATGAAACTATTGAAGAAAACCCATCCACCTAAAATGACGAGATTGCTGCAACTTGGCTTGTGATTGAAGGTACTGCAAGGGCTGATGATCCGTATGGATGATGTTCTCCTTACCAATCAAGTAGTGTTTCCACTTTTTCACACTCTACAACAACGCATACAGCTCCTTGTCATAAGTGGGATAGTTAATCACAACCCAAGAAAACTTCTCAGAATGGTAACAAATCGGCTTCTTTTTCCACATCAGTATAGCTCCCATGGCATAGCGACTGGCATCTATTTCAATATTGAATGGCGATTGGAGATCTGGTAAGGCTAAGACTGGCGTGGTGCTAATCTTTTCCTTCAATGTTTCGAAGAACTTTTGTTGTCTTTCTCCCCATTGGAAGACCTGTTTCACACTTGTCAATGTGTGCAAAGGTGCTGCAATAATAGAGAAATTGGCAATAAATCTCCTCCAATACTGGTCAACAACTAAAAATATGTCGACCTCGGTTACACTAGTAGGCTTAGGCCAATTTACAATTGCTTCAACTTTAGAGGGATCAATTTTTAACTGACCATGACCAAGAATATGACCTAGGTAACCCAAAGAGGTTTTCCTGAACTCACACTTTGACAACTTCACATAGAGTTTTTATTTTTTCAATACATTAAGCATTTTCTTTACATGACACACATGTTCAACCCAAATTTTACTAAAGACATGTATATCATCTAAATATACAAGAACAAATTCATCAATGAAAGGCCAAAAGAGATTATTTATGATCGTCATAAAAGTGGCTGGAGCGTTGCAAAGCTCGAATGGTATCACCATCCATTCGAACAATGCCTGTTTGGTCTTGAAGACGGTTTTCCATACGTCCTGCTTTGCAATTCGGACCTGGTGATAACCACTGTGCAAATCCAATTTTGTGAAATTAATAGCATTCTTTAACTTATCTAATAAGTCATCAATGCTTGAAAGTGGGTAGTAATTTTTCACCGTGATTCTGTTTAGTGCATGGTAATCCATACACATCCTCCATGTGCCGTATTTCTTTGGGACTAAGACAATCGGTGAGCCACATGGAGAGGTGCTTGGCCTGATGACCCCTTGATCCAACAATTCCTGCACTTTTTTATTGATTTCCTCCATCTCAATAATCGACATCCTATACATGCCAATATTTGGCAAAGAAGCATCGTGCTGCAAATGGATCTCATGTTGGATTTCCCTCTTTAGAGGTAATCCCCTTGGTTCCTGAAATAGCTCAAAATAATTAGAAATTACTTTAGATAATTTATGTTTATGTTCCCGATCACAACCCTGGAAAGCATCAGCTAATTCTGCATTTTTTCCCTTACAACCATCAACATGCAACCCTTACTAGAATTCACCAGCCTTTTCATTTGTCTAGAACTTACAAGGCTAGCAATGATTTTAGTTTGATGAGCCTTTATTATATATTCTACCCCATATTTTCTGATTTGGTATTCATTTTCATGACAAAAAAACACTACCTTTCTATCATACAAGTATGGACTCCCTAACACCATGCCACAAATATCCAATGGGATCACATAATTCTACTTCATCCACTAACTTAGAAGCAATTACAAATTTGACTTTACACTGCTTGGTTACATTCAATTTTTCTTTATCATGTATCCATCCAAGCGGGTAAGGTTTCTGATGTGGTTTTGTTTCTACGCTGAGTTTCTTTACCAAGGATTCTGCGATTAATTTTGCTTGGGATCCAGTATCAAACAGAGTTTCAACTTTAGTGTGACTTACAACAACTCTGATACGAAACAATTCAATTCTCTTTCGATCATTAGGAAGGTACTCATTCACAGAACTAGTTCCTTCATGCGATTCAAAATTAACATGAGGTGTAAGAGTACCTTTTGTTCCCGTGACTGTGATCAACGCTTCATCTGTAGAATTCGATCCAAGGTCTTGTTGCACCATTGCCACTGTCTTCTACTTCCCTTTTTCTCCATACTTCTTTGGACGCTTTTCTGGGTGCTGTTTCCAGTAGTGATCATCATCGTGACCTTCCTTTTTACAATGATTGCAATACGACCATCGTCCTTCTTTTTCTATTGTTGTCTTCTTCTCCTTTCCTTTCCATTTCGCTTTGGATTTACCATTGGGAGGTTTGAATGGTGGTTTTCTGGAATGATCATCTCTTTCATTTTTTCCCCTGTTCTCAATATGAATTGCCTTCATGCTGGCTGAGTCAATAATGGTTGGTTCAAACAACAACAATGAATGCCTAATATAGCTATGCAACGAGCCAATATACTTAGCTGCAACTTTAGTTGTATCAAGTGCAATACCCAAATTCAGTGCTTGCTTTCTAAACTCCTCTGTAAAACTTTGAACATCCTAACCTTTCCCTTGTCTTTAATATTGCCAATTCATTAATGCTTTTTGCTTGTATCCTAAGGGATAAAATTGTTCCTTTAATGCAGAAATAAAATCAAGACATGAGGAAAAGAGTCTACCCACATTCTTACTATGCAATTTACTCTCCCATCAAACGAGAGTGGTGCTACTCAACCGTAGAGAGTCAAGCTGAATCTTTACCTCATCCTCAACGATTTGTTGAATCCTATAGTAGACCTCAATCTGCCGAATCAATTTATTAAGCTTTTCTACATTGCTTTCATCATTAAATATGGGAAGATCAAATTTCACATCTAATTTAAAGAAAGGTTTCTTAGATGCATCCTTTGAATTTCTACGATTATGATGGTGAGAGGAAGTAGAACCTTCACTCCAAGAAGGAGAAGGAGGGGGTTCTTCTCCACCATTCCCATGTGTTGAACTTTGTTCTTCTGGGTTTCTCTCTTCTTCTTTCTCCAGCCTTAAAACCATCTTACTGACATTCCCTGCCATTGAGTAGAAGGTCTTTATGAAATTATGCTCCTCTTCAAGATGAGCCTTGTCTTCCATGTTTCTCCTTTGATGTGCATGCCCTGCTTTGGGATCGAAAGGTTCTAGTTCCCCTTTGCCTCTTTGGAGCATGTTTCTTGTTAGCATACAAACATGCAATTCACATCTAAATATCCTTGCTTTGCTACCACTTGATCCAGAGATCTTTCGCTTATAGATGTATGAAAAGAATCACATATAGAAATTGCAGCTTAACACAGAATTTTAATGTGCACACAAGAAAAGAAGAAGAAACACACAAAGGTATGACAAGAAGACACCAAGACTTGATAACGGAGTTTGTCCAACATGGATTACATCTCTGGGCCCTGCGTGATCAATGGGGAGACCTTCATTCATTAAATGGCATGAAAAGAAGACAATACAATAATCAGTACATCAAAGGAGGCTTATACCTCCATTCTTGAAGATGGCTGAGAAAAGGAGAAATCAGATGGAGAAATGGATAGCACCACTGCATCCAGGGCATTGAGAGGGGATGAAAACATATAAGATTTTCCCAAATCAGACAAAATGCTCTATTGGCCCTCTTGCGCTGCTCCTGCCTCAAACGACATGCCAAAATCATCTCCCCTGTACCTTTTCAATCATGAGCCTTTTACATGTCTCTTTAGGACAAAGTCCACTTAAAAATCGAAGTTTGTTCGTTCAGAATAGAATCTATTTAAGTAGAAGGGTTGGCGGGCACAACAAAACCTTAAAAATAGCCTTTTTTCTGCTCAAGCGATATACAAAAAAAATTTGAAAATCATTGAAAAATCCAAAAGGCCGGACCTCAAAATATATCAAATCAGACCTATAAATCCATCGGGTCTGATCCATATTGCCAATTGCTATCACTGATGTCATCAACCCCGTATATCAGGAATCTCCGATTGCTGATACACCAATCCACCGATCGCTGATCAGCCAAATATATCTGGACTATTGATTTATTCCTTGATCAGATGGTCTAGATTGCATCACATGTCGTTATCACACTATTCAAAGGCCCTGTCACGGGGATATGCCAATCACCGATTTGTCAATCAATCGATCACTGATTTAATCCTGGTCATTGATCTGTTTCCTGATCTAACAACTGTGATTGCACGTTGTTGATCAACAAATCACAATCGCAACGGCCCGGAGGTCCGAGTCTTTTACCCTGTGTTTCGCTGACCTGATCCGCCAACGCTGATATTAGCGATCGTTACATCACATGTTTGAATTCCTGATATTGCCAATTTCTTACCTTCCTCTGACTTGATAGATCGGCAATCAGTGGCTCGGGGTTGTTAAGTCCACCCTTTGCACGTTTTTTGATGCGATTTCCTTTTCAAAGGCTAAAAACCCATTTTTAGGAGAAAATGGCTCATTTTCCAAAGGAACAAGGCAGACTTCTTTCTACCATAACTTCATCATACGGACTCAGATTGGGGTATCGTTCACACCGTTGGAATGAGGGTGTCAAGCACTTCGATCTGATGTCAAGATACCTACTTTTCTACCACTTTGAGTTTTGAGATTTTCCATGCCATTGTATCTGAAGATCCACCTAGATCGCAATGACAATAGTAATTGGGGAATCACTAGTATTATAGTGACCTAATAGTTCTACTAGAGGAATTGTAGGAGATAGGTTTATTTGTTATTGATACAAATTTATAGGAACATCTTCCTTTCGAGGAGCATTTTCTTGATAAAAAAGTGTTTATTTTTCAAGAACCTCATCCTCTTTATATTTTGAGATGAAAATTCATAGTGACTTCTTTTGAAAAACCATACCATATTTAAGTTGAACATAATTTAGACCTAATGGGGCTATCATACAACCTTGAAATTTTGACCTCCTATATTGTAGACAACTGGTTTATTTTTATTATTTAGATTCCGAAGTGGTTGAGCAGGTACTTGGTTGGATTTTTGAGAAGATGGAGTGGATCGTAATGAAAGTGGTTGATTTGGTGGTTGGGCTTGGAATTGAGGAGATTGGTTTGGTTGAGGAGGGTAATATTGAGGTGGGAAAGCGGAATAATATTGTTGGAATTGAGGATATTGAAGATTTCTACCATAAGAACTCTGCCAACCCTATGCCCAAGATGGATTTTGGGGTTGAGGAGGCCAAGGTTTCCAAGGCATAGGTGTAGCCCAATTATTTTGTGGTTGTGCATATGGTTGATATTGCGTGTTAAAACCTTGTGTCATACATGGTTCTTTCTTTCTCCATGCTATTTTAGAAACAAAGAAAAGTGATTTAGCTTAGCTTGTTCCTACTTGATCCTTAATAACATCTTTAAGACCAGGTATTGAAGGAGATTCCCTTTTATCATTATTTTTAACACATACAACAAAAATTTATACACTATCATGAGGAAATTTTCTCAGATCATGCTTCTTCTTACACCTAAGAATAAAGATATATAATGCAACCTTTTAAACTTTTTGATTATTTTATATTTTGAGGCTATCCAGTTTTTCACTAATATTCCTAAGGGTGTATTTTTTAAATTTATCAAGCAAATTTCCTAATTCTTCTCTACTTGCTTTTCCAGTTGCAGATTTCCTAACTCTTGCCATGGTTCGATCTCTTGTATTTTGACCAAATCTAGCTTTACCTCTTGAAATGTGTTTACATAACTCTGTTACACTAAAAAATGTCACCATGACTATTTACAGTTAGTATGGCTCTATCAACAGTCATGCTATCCTCTTAGGCAAGTCTTATGCCTCTGCTCTCCATGTCAAACTCCAAAAAGAGAGAAAGTCTTTATAAATGTATTTATCTCTGGGTACGCAGGTTCTCTCAACCTTACCTGCGGGTACGCACCCAATGTTCACAAAAGCTGCGTCTTTGGACGCTCTGTATGTAAAGGGGCAGGTGCGTCCCCCTGTAAAGGTCAAAATGCGCAAGTTTCATCTTTAAAAAGTTACTTGTGGTCATTTCTAGAGCATTCTAGAAGGTTGTTCGACGTGTATTGAGCGCCTCCAGATGGTTCATGTACCCCTACCAAAGAGGAACTTATCCCATCAATAAGGGAGCTATCCCATCCAAAGAGGGGATTATCCCATTGATGGTGGACCTGAATAACTTCCTCTTGAGCACTATAAATACAGGCATTGGGCCAGAAGGAGGGGAGGTTGGAAGCTATACATTTCTAAGGGTAGATGCTGCTGGAATTAGGACTCCCATTTAGAAGCTTGTGAGGAGAGATTGCCATCTTTGCTTGTTCTATTTGGAAGTGGGTGAGCTTTGTCAAAGTAAAGGAGAACTCTTGATGGACCCTGGGAGGGACTTGCACAACACCAAGGCTCAGGTTGTATTTGTTCCTTTTGTTACCTATTAATGCAAATGAGTCCATTCTTCTCAATAACTTGTTATTTATGAGTTGTTTCATGTACTCCTTGGTCTATGTGTTAAATATGTTTTATTCTATGAGATTATCAAGTGCTATTTAATCGTTTGATTGTTAGTGGATGCAGGTTTCAAAGTGAAGGAGGAGCTCATCCGGATCAGCGGAGCTGGACTACTACAACAGCGTTGGATTACAGGTAGGATCTAAACACTTGATTTCTTATATAGTAAATGCATGTTTAGAGAAGGATTGTTCTTGTTTGTCTTGTTTGTCACTAGAGAGTCTTAGGCTCCTAGGGAGGTTGATTGTGTCCGCACAATCGACTCTTTCCGCCTGACAAATTGGCGACTCCGCTGGGGAATCCATTGATGTGAAAGTCTTTTCCTTTGTATGAACTTTGCTCTGAGAAAATTGGTTTATTTTTCTGGTTTTTGGCTCTGTGACTTTGTTTTTGGGTGGGTTAGCTTAGGGTTAGTTTCATTTTAGTTTTTCTTGAATTTTCCAGTAGGACGCACCCTCTGAGTATTGCACAGTGCGTCCCTGGACGCACTGTCGCTGTATGCACAGAGCGGGCCCGCACCTGTTTTAACGGGTTGCCTGCGTCCCCTGCTAAAATTTGAGAAAATTCCATTTTTTGCATTTTTTCTCTTAGATTTTGTTTTTTCTCAGTTTTTACTGCCCAGATTCATTAGTCTCTTGTCAAAGATCTTCACCTGAACTTGTTTCGATAGCATTGAGTGTTTTAGTGGATTTCATAGAAGTTTAAGCCCTAGGGTTTGATTTTTGAGTAGGTCTTGTAGTGACTTTGGCGGTAGAAGTTGTCAAGCCTTAGATCTCTCTGGTTTTGTCAGCATTCTTAGAAGTCAGACCTGTCATAAAGTCTACCTGTGAGAGAAACTTACCTTTGAGTTGTTTCTTTGGCAAATTTCGAAGTGCTTGTTGATTGAGTATTGAATTCCATTTTACAAAAAGAACAAAAAGATTTGAGTTTTGTTTTGACTAGTCTTTTGATTCTGCATTAGCTGGTCCTTGACTTGATTTTGGTCAAGTAAAACAACCTAGAATCATCTTTGTAGGCTTTTGCCTCGTTAGGTTTGCTTAGAGTAATTTCCTTTTTGATTTGCTTGTGAGTGAAGTTTTCATAGATTTTATAGCTTTTGAGATTGATTTTTGTTAAAATAGATTTATATGCTTTATTAAATAAAGAAAATACAAAAACATCTCCTTTGAAAAGTTTTGTTTCAAGTAGCTTTGAAGAGTTTTGAAAGAAAAAGAGTTTTTCGTGCACGTAAGGAGTGGTCATGTTTGTATGCTTGGAAAGATAAAGAGAATTGTTTCTTTGATTGTCTTTACTAAGAAAGTTGTTTTCTATAAAACTTGCATCTCTCAACTCTCTTAGTTAAGAATTTCATTGAAAGAGAAAAATAGCGTAAATCATCTTAGGTGCATCTTTGTAGTGGTTTGAGTCGAGTCTACACACCATTGGTTTCACTTCCGCTACCTTTTGTCTTTAAGAAAAACCATAAAATTAACGCTTAAAGTAAAATCAACGTAGTAACTTTTATTTACTAGGGCTCTGAAACACCAATTTAGATCAGGCTAGTGTCTTGGAGTAGGAGAGTAATTAACTCTCCAAGACAACAAAACCAAACAAGTAGCTTATCTTGTGATAGAATAAATCCAATTGTCTCATTTGTACTCTAGGAAAGCTCCTCTTAAAGGAGAAGCACGAGCTCGTGTCCGAACCAGTGAGGGGATCAATCCCCCCTCGTTGGGAACGACGCCAGACACGCACGTATTACAAACGGTAAACCTCGGATTAACCATTGTCGAGGAGCCAGGGGTCACTTGTCGGTAAACCTTGGATTATTGTCAAGGAACCGGCAAGGGGATTGAGCTTGATACTCTGCCCTTGCGTGCTGTCGGAGTGTAGACTGTTCCCCCAGGTGCATTTGTTGCGGTTGGTAACCTTAGTGACCATTATCTTTAGGATTCTACCGAGGTGACGGTGGAGGGAAGATCCCACTGTACCTGGAGCAGACGTCGGCTAGACTCCCTTGGATTTTCCGGGGGGTTCACTTCACTCGAGACGGTTAAAGTGGAGGAACTTGTGCCGGTCTATTCATTAAGCAGGTTGCTGGGGTAACTGTTCCACCCGCGACTTCTGTACTGAATCCAGCGATGTTGGGCTTCATCACCAACTAGCGTTTTCGGTCTGGAAGGCTACTGTTTGTGCTTGGTTTGACGCCCTAGATTCTTTAGGCGTGTGATTCAAATTTGTTTGGTTCTTTAGAGACTATAGGTGGTTTGATTTGAGATTTTACTTTGTTTTCGTGTGTAGTAGTTCAAAGTTTTTAGCTGTGGCGGAATTACCGAGACAGTCCCGTAGACTTCGGGGCCAGTCTCCTGAAGTTGTTTCTGTGGCCGAATTGTTGAGAAGATCCGTAGACTTAGGGGATCACCTCCTCGAGACGACCCCGGTAATCTAGAAGGTTTAAAGGTCCTTGTAACTCCTCCTAGTGGCAGTAGAGTAGGTTCACCTGAAGAAGGAGAATCTTCCTTGGTAGTCCATCCAGATTACCAAAGTCTAGAGACAGGTTATAATCCCGAAGCTGTTACAGTTTCCGAACTTGTTGGTAGTTTTTCGTCTGCTAGTGATACAGGCGAAGAACCTGAAATATCTGAACCTGTTACTCCGACTTCTAGTGTTCCAGATTCACCGAGAATAGAACGAGTTATCACCGAAAATCTTCCTACTGGTCTGATTGCTATTGAAGAACTTGCTCCAGAGGAAGAAATAGGCGTCTCTAACCTTGAAGATCAACTTACTATTGATCTAAGGGAGCGTGAATCTATTTTTTACAGTCCTCCTAGAAGTACTACTTGGTACCTTTCGTTAACCAATTATTTAGACAACTCAGGGATAGGTTTTTCTACACCTCGTACTCCTTTTCCACCTGGAGGTATTTATACTCCTGTAAATATGTCTGGTCAGTCGTCCGTGTTTACTCAAAGTCCTGAATCTTTCTTACACGGCGGTCCTTCTGTTCCCACCGGGTATCAATCACTTTCTGGTACCTTTGGGGGGGCATCTCCTCAACCCGTTGATCATGGGTTATTAGTTGGAAACAATGGTAATATACCATTGGGTGTAGGAGACATTTACATGATGTCAGGTTCAGTTCCCGTTTCCCAACCTCAAGGTGGCCAATTACCGCCTGGGGGGCAACCTCAGTTAACGCCTGGGGGGCAACCTCAAGGTACAAAAATCGTGTCTGGGGGGCAACCTCAAGGTCAGTATGCACCTATGGTGCAATACATGCCTCAAGGTCAACCCCAGCCTCAATATGTACCCCAGGGTCAACCTCAGTATCAATATCAACCTCAAGGATGGCAACCTCAAGGATGGCAACCTCAAGGGTATCAACCCCAAGGGTATCAACCTCAAGGGTATCAACCTCAAGGTCAAGGTCAACCCCAGTATCTGTATTCACCTCAAGGTTATCAACCTCAAGGTCAATACTCAGGTCAAGGTTATCAACCACCTCAAGGTCAGTCATATGTTCCAGGTATGGGAACTGCACCTTTCAATTATCAATCCTATCCTCAATCCGGTTATGGATCTCAGTATCCTCAACCTGTTACGGGTCAATACCCCGGAATGTTAGTGTGGGATCCATCACAGGGTCAACAGGTGTTGCAGCCAAGTTTACAGTTGGTACCTCAAGCTGGACAACCCGTAGTTTCTGGTCCACCCCAGCAACCGCAACCTGTCCAGTCAAATGTTCAAACTTCTGTAACTTCGGTAGTTACTCAGCCGCCAATCGCACCTAGTACTCCATCTCAAACGGCTGCTGCAACTACCGCTACATCTGCCGCACTTACTTCTGGAGTATCGACAGCTCCGGTTTCTACTGTCTCTGCAACCACGCCTCAGACATCTTTACCGTTGTCTGGATCTACGATTCAAACCACGGTCCAGATGCCTACAGGTCAGCCTGGTATAAGTACGGTTGTCACTACTCAACCTCAATTTGTTCAACAACCGTACCAGGGACAGTACCAACCTGGGCAAGCTGTCCAACAGCCGGTTTACCAGTATCAACCGTATCCTGGGTACACCTATCAACAACCTCAACAACCCCAGTACGGTCCGGTTAATCCTGGTTTTCCAGGAGGATATAATATCCCAAATGCGACTCCTGTTCCTAGTTATCCTGGATATCCTCCTCCTGGGACTGGTCTTGTGACCCAGAGTTTTAGAGATCCTAACCGGCAGTTACCGTTTATCGCAACTTTGGATTTACCAGACTTGACGCGCCTAACGAACGATCCAATTCAATATCTTCAGTTCTGGCCGCCAATGCCAAATAAGTTGCCCAGTGATATACCCAAGTTCGAAGGTAAGTCTGGAGAGGATCCGTCCAATCATGTGATGACTTACCACCTCTGGTGTGCTTCAAATTCTATCTCGGATGATTCGATCCGCTTACGTCTTTTCCAGCGTACACTCATTGGTCTCGCGGCCAAGTGGTACATTGAGTTACCACGGGCCTCTTTTTACAATTTTAGCCAGTTAGCTACCTCGTTCTTAACTCACTTTCAGTTGCCGGTCAGATACGATAACGGCACGGAGTTATTAACTTCACTAAAACAATCGACGTCCACGTATATTTATGATCACATTCATGAGTGGAGGCGTCGAAGAAGGTTAGTGAAAGTTTTTATCCCGGACCAAATCTTAGCTGAATGGTTTGTTAAATCATTATTACCGAAGATTACTGAAGATGTAGCTAAGGCCGGAGTAGTTACTGAGGAGCAAGTCATTGCTCAGGCGCAATACCTTGACTTAGTTTATACTCAGTCGGGTACGTTACACGAGAAGATTCCGGATCTTCCAAAATCGAATCAAATTGCTGCTGCTCCTTCGGGATCTCATGCCGCTGATGGTATGATTGGTATCGTGAATACAAAGAGCAAGAAGAAGTCTTCCAAGGCTTCAACTACTCCTATAATCACTTTGCCCGATTCCCCGACAGGAGAGTCTTCTCCTGAGCTTACCGCCGATATTCACGCTGTAGAGTCATCTACGGCCAAATCAAAAAACGGTGGAAAGAAGAAAGGAAAGAAGAAGGCTAAAGCAGACAAGGCTCCGAAGGAGAAAACGGAAAAGTCGGAAACCAATGACGAAAAGCGCAAACCTCGATATCCTTGTCTTATTTGTGAAGAGGATCATTTTACAAGAGATTGCCCTCATCGGGCCGAGGTTGTGAAAATAGTCAAAGGTTCTCCCACTCCTGCTGTGTTAAAAAATCCATTTCCAGAGCAGGAGAATAAGATGATAGGTTCTTCCTCGAATGCCAGTGAAGAACCCATTTTGATGATGTCTCATGTGAGGATTGCGACTCGATCGCAAGATTATGGTAGTAAGAATCCTGTTGATGGTAAGGAAGCAGAATCTTCTCACTCTAACCCATCAACCTCAGCTCCTGGTTCCGATCCACTACAGATCGAGAAACCTAACCCGGACCTAGTGATTAAACCGCCCGCCAAGGGTGTACTTCGAAGGTCTGCTTTCAATCCACATGCGAGAGCGGCCCAGAATTACAACATTGTTGAGGACTTAGCTGTTTCACCCTCAGCAATGTCGGCTTTAGAAGTGCTGCAATCATGCCCAGCACAACGAAAATTACTTTTGTCGGCTATCAGAGCTGTTGATGTTCAGGACCCGAACCTGATAATCTTCGATCTAGAAAATAGTACACCGCGTCTACCCCATCAAATGGCTTTGCAAATTCCAGTGATAGTCAAAAACAGGCCTATTCATCGGACTGTGATTGATGAGGGAGCTTCTACGTGTATTATGTCGATTCAATGTTGGAGATCGCTTGGTTCTCCTTCATTGAACCAATCCCCGACCATCCTTAAGGCCTTTGATGGCCGTGGGTTCCGTCCGTTTGGTATTCTACAGGAATTGCCTATAGGGGTAGAAGGTAAAACCGTTAGTCTGGATGTGGAAGTGGTTGATGCCCCTCTAGACTACAACCTTCTTTTGGGTCGAAGTTGGTCATATGCTATGACAACGGTCGTTTCATCGGTCTTCAGAGTAATTAAGTTTCCATATAACGGTAAGATCGTGACTATTGATCAGCTGACATACTTTTCATCTGACCCAGCCTCTTCAGAGAGTATCCAGCATGTCGGTAAGACGACAATCCCTTATAGGGACGTTGGCGTAGGTTTAGTTAAAGATTCCGGTTTACTGGGAACTTTTCCTTTCCCTCCAATCAACGCAGACCCTTCATTTGCATCAATTCATATGATTACATCAGACAACATTATTTATGATGATCCTTGGATTGTCCCATCTGAATCTGAGATAGACTCATTCGGTGATGCTATGCCTTTGAGTCCATATGAAATTGCTTATGAAGCTGTCATGTCTTTTACCGACTCGCGTTCAACCCAGCTCGACCAAATGAATGTGGTCAGTGAAGAATCACTTTTCACCTCAACCTTAGAACGGATAGCATTTCCCGAAGTCGTGTCATCTGACGAGAAACTTCGCAAAATCCTAAGTGTAGACGATCTACCATGGGAAGATCTCCATCACAGATCTTCGTTTTTACCTAAGGATGATGTTTTTGAAAATGATTTTTCATCTATCTTTACCGCTGAATATGTCGAAGACGCTCAGAATCCAACGAAACATTCTGATTCAGAGTTGAATTTAGGGAATATTTCTCGCACTATTCCCATTGATATTTCAGTGAAGCCCGGAATTGAGGAAAACATTCATATAGGTGCCTCATGTACAGAAGATGAAATCCAAACTTACAAGGCCCTATTCCAAGAATTCCGCGATGTGTTTGCCTGGTCTTACGAGGAAATGCCGGGAATCGATCCTGCCATTGTTGTTCATGAAATAAAGACCTACCCGGATGCTAAACCCGTCCGGCAATGGTTGCGTCAGATTCACCCTCGGAAAGCGGCTGCGATTAAAGCAGAAGTCGAAAAGCTGTTGAAAGCAGGTTTCATTTATCCGATCCCGTTAACGGATTGGGTATCGAATATTGTTCCGGTCAACAAGAAACAAGGAACAATAAGAATCTGTATCGATTATAGGGATATAAATCGAGCTTGTCCAAAAGACAACTATCCTACGCCTTATATCGATCAAATTATTGATGATTGTGCCGGAAGTGAAATGTTTTCCTTTATGGATGGTTTTTCGGGCTATAATCAAATCAATATTCTACCTGCCGACCAACCAAAAACGGCATTCATTTGTCCATGGGGGACATTTGCTTATTGCAAATTACCTTTTGGACTTAAGAATGCCGGGGCCACTTTTCAACGGGCGATGTCTTATGCATTTCATGACATCAAGCACATTGTGCAACCGTACCTCGATGATTTGCCTGCTCATTCTTTACATCGAGCTGATCACCTTGTCCACTTACGAGCAATCTTTATGAGGTGTAGGCATTATCGAATTCGGTTGAATCCCCACAAGTGTGTTTTCTGTATAGAGACGGGTCGATTGCTGGGATTTGTTGTTTCAAAAGCCGGCATTCGCGTCGATCCCTCGAAGGTCGAAGCTATCATCAAATTGCCTCCTCCTTCGAGTTTGCGCCAACTCCAAAGTTTGCAAGGGAAAGCGAACTTTTTACGCCGATTCATTCCAAACTACGCCGAGGTCACTAAAGGTTTTACACGGTTGTTGAAACAGAACGCACAATTCTTTTGGGACGAGATTGCCCAACAATCTTTTGATGCACTAAAACACACGTTGACCCATGCACCGTTGTTGCATCCTCCCAACTACAACCAGGACTACTTCTTATACCTCGCAGCTTCGCATTCCACTATTGGAATGGTGTTAGTTCAAGAAGATGATTTCGGAGCGGAACATGTGATATATTATCTTAGTAGGACCTTAAATCCCACTGAGCTGAAATATTCGCATGTGGAGAAATTGGCCCTGGCAGCCGTTCAAGCTGTCCAGCGTTTTCGTCACTACATTCTTCTCCGTAAAACTACAGTTATTTCGGATTGCAACCCTATGATTTATATTTTGACAAAACAACTACTAGGGGGCAAGTACTCTAAATGGATCATTATCCTGCAAGAGTTTGACTTGGAGTTTGAGAAGTCCAAGTCTAAGAAATCCTTAGTTTTTGCGGAATTGATGTGTGATTTCCCGCGTGCTGACACAGAAACTGTGGCAGAGGAGTCCATTGCGGACGAATCTTTGTTTCTTATCAGTACTTTAGATCCGTGGTACGGGGATATAATCATCTATCTCCAAACCCAAACCTTTCGGCCTGAAGCTTCAAAGTCGGAACGTCGAAAAATTCGGTTTCAATCCCAGCAATACAAAATTATTGGAGATACACTTTATCGCCGGGGGGCAGACTTAGTTTTTCGACGTTGTTTAACTCACGAAGAGGCTGAGAGGGTTTTGAATGATTGTCACTCTGGAGCATGTGGCGGTCATATGTCTGGGTATGCCACAGCTCAGAAGGTGTTGCGCGCTGGCTACTTCTGGCCCTCCATGTTCAAAGATTGTATCATTGCAGTCCGGAAGTGCCACAACTGTCAAGTGTTTGATCGCAAGATGCACGCACCACCTGCTCCTCTCCACCCTATAATTGCCGTTGGTCCATTCGCCAAATGGGGTATCGATTTTATTACTTGTAACCCTCACTCGGCCGGGGGGCATGCGTATATCATCCTCGCGGTTGATTATTTTACTAAATGGGCCGAGGCGATGCCTACATTCGACGCAAGCGGCAAAACAGCTGCAGTTTTCGTATTCAATCATATTATAACTAGGTTTGGTGTCCCACAAGCAATCATTACTGACCATGGGAGCCATTTTCGAAACATCATGATGACTGAGCTTACAAGCCAGCTTGGTTTGCGCCACGATAGCTCTACTCCTTATTATCCGCAAGCCAACGGTTTGGTTGAGTCTATCAACAAAGTTCTGGTTATCATGATCCGACGAACCATTGGTATTCATCGGTCGAATTGGCACAACATGTTATTTTCAGCGCTATGGGCATACCGAACCTCAGTGAAAACTTCAACAGGGTTCACTCCTTTCCAGCTAGTTTATGGCTTGGAAGCTGTGTTACCCATTGAATGCGAAATCCCATCACTTCAAATGGCTGTCGAATTACTTCCAGCTACTTCCGAAGAGGAGAAACGTTTATTGTACTTAGCTAAATTAGATGAGACTCGACGTGACGCTGCATTGGCAATCGAGACTCACGCGAAGCGAATGAAAGCTCAGTATGATAGAAATGTGACCCCTCGAAGTTTTTCGGAGGGAGACCTAGTGCTATTATATGATCAAGCTAACGATAAGCTAGGTGCTGGAAAATTCGTTCCTATGTGGCATGGACCCTACATTGTAAAGCGAAAGCTAGCAAAAGGGGCCTATGAGCTGGTAGATTTTGATGGGGACTCTTTGGGTAAACCCAGAAATGGACTTTACCTAAAGAGGTATTATGCTTAAATGGTGGGTATGGAGAATTTTTAGTTAGGTTAGGTTTTCTTTCTAGCTAGTGTGTTTGTTAGTTTAGTTAGTGTGCTTAGCTTAGAGAGTGTGTTTTTCGTCGTTATTCTGGCTTATCTTGGTTTTACTCTTGATATTGCAGATGTCGACGCCTCTCCAAACATACATCGGATTTGCTGATGGTGCTTGTCGTAGTACACGGAATATCTCTTCCGCAGCTTGGGTTATCTATTCGCCCTCTGACGAGTTAGTTTCTATGCATGGGGTAAGCCTCGGTCAAACGACGAACAACATTGCAGAATACAGTGCAGTGGTTGAATTATTGTCTGAATCTATTACATTTGGAATTCGACGTTTGATAGTGAGGTTAGATTCTGAACT
This sequence comes from Pinus tabuliformis, assembly GCA_031772625.1. NCBI lineage: Eukaryota > Viridiplantae > Streptophyta > Pinopsida > Pinales > Pinaceae > Pinus > Pinus tabuliformis. Next base: position 1,214,709,240 of record CM062805.1, read on the forward strand.
TGTTGTATTACAGCTTAATAGAGTATATGCCATTAGAAATCCTGTGTTATTAAGATTGTTTTTGAGAGTGCGTCTCTTGGAACGTGAATTTGATTACATTGAATATCAGCATATTCCAAGGTCTTTAAATACATTAGCAGATGCAATTGCTTCTCGAATGTTGGACAGACATTTACAATAATCATGCAAGTAAATTTAAAAACATTTCATCACATATGTTAAACAAGATAAGCCGGTAATAATGATATATATATAGATAGGAGTGTGTCAAAAAATATACATCGTCTTCGATCATAGGTTGAAAAACACCTTATGATCGGCAAAAATGATAAGTACAAAAAGCCAAAAATGTCATATGTGTCTACAAAAGTGACTAGCCAATCACTGGTGGTGCTCCCTATACGACACCACTGCACGGGCTACCTTACACAAAAACCTTCTAAACGGTCCAGGGACTGCGACTACATAGCGCTGAAGTCTGATAGGAATATCATCTATGGTAGTCTCAGGTATATCCACCGTCAGACGCTCTAGATCCTGCTCCAACTCAGCTAGTGACTCTGCAGCCGCGTCCTGTGGGGCCGGTACCGGTGCAACTGGATGTCTCCTCTCAAAAGGCCGGAGGTTGGCTTGGCGCTGTGGATCAACATCTGCATTTTGAAAATTTTTACTGTCAGTTTTGAGACGATATATATAAAAAACAAAAAAAATATATATAATTTGAAAACTTGTGAAAAATGAAGTACCTCTGTCGTCCCATTGTTCTCCCTGTGGAAGAACCATGTCCGGATCACCTCGAAAATCTACTCCGGCATACGGAAAGTCCTGGATCGAAAAAACCTGGTCCTCTAACCAGTGAAAATAACTACCAGGGAATCGAACAATCGCCGCGCCCTCGTCAGGATGCCGGGCCATCACCGTAACCCATCGTATCAGCTTTGGCTCCCGAGGACCCAAGATTTCAACAGTGAGTTGCTGAGGGATCAGCATCGGAACTCTCTCTAAGGCAAAGATCACAACTAGAGGCCCATATCCAAAGGTCTTCAGTTGTCCGTTCTTTGCCCTAGTCAGTTGGCTCTTCATATTAGCCGACACAGCATCACACCAGTTGAAAATGGTGCCTTGGAAACAGTCAATCGCCATCCGCATTTGGGACCGGTGGCAATATGTAAAGCGGCTGCACCGCAAATTCTGGTAACCGTGAAAGCTATAACCTTGAGTTCACGCAGAGAGATGTGTTTGATTTCTACGCCTTTCGCATGGTGTGAATTGGGTGTGCACCAATCTGCCCGGAGACTAGCAAGGGATTGGCCACCCGGCCTAGTCCCGGCTAGATTGAGTTGCTCGCCCCTATTTGGCAAGCCAGTGAGAAAGTATATGTCAGAGGGCTCTATCTCGAGCTGGTGTCCTCCGATGTAAAAGCATTGCTCATGAATGTTCCATCTCTCAACCAGCCACTCCAAGAATCTCACCTGAGCCCTCATGCCAGGTATGGCCCAGTATTTATATAGTCCGCATGCTTTTAGGGCATCAATGGAAGGTTGATGATTAATTGCGGCTAAATCAACGTCCTCGTGCTCTCTTTCTCTCCAATCCAACATGGTGAGTGCCCTACACACCAAGAAACAAAGATTAGAATTAGTTTGGGAAAATTCAGATGGTTATTTTTGGGGTTTGGGTTTTCAATTTCCGCCTTTCGCGGGGGACGCACCCCGCGTTTAGAACACAGAGCGTCGGGATGCAGCTGGCCTGAAGGTGGGCTGCGTCCCCCGACCTTTTTCCTGTGTGGGAAAAAGTCGGGGGACGCAGGTCACCCTAAGGGCACCTGCGTACCCCGCAGAGCGATTTTTGAAACCCAAAACCCCCCAAAAATCAAAACTAAAACCTAAAACAAACTTTTAATCGGATGAAATTGAAAAGGAGGATGTTGTGAAATACCTGGAAGAGACGGCGTTCGATTCTGACGGTCGGATTCTCCGCAGCGACCACGGGAAGTTTCTTGCCAAAAGCCCTTTTCTCAACCTCAACAGTAAAATGGTAAAAATGACATGGTAAAAAGTCTTTTTATAGGTTTTTTGGATGAATGAATGCTAGGTTTGTTTATTTTTCACCTTGGAAGGATATTTTTCAATGCATTTTTGCCTATCTTAAACAGGTATGAGTAATGTGTCGTTTTTGTGCAGGACAAAGGGATTTAGAGGGAAAATTGTCATTTTTCACGAACCAAAATATCAGAGTCATCTTTTAAGCCCTTTTCTGACTCCTAAAATATGAAAAGATTGCCGAGCGTTTCTTTTACACTCGTTAAAACGGAATTAAAAGACGGTCCCCTTATAGCCCTTTTCTGACCGTAAAAACAGGAAAAGATTGTCGGGTTTTTGTCGTTTCAAACTCGATATTGGAAATAAAACGACGTGTCCTTGATCGCTTTTTACTTTTCAGGTCAGTGGCACTAATTATGAAAGTACTCCTTGGTCGCAAGATCAAGCGGTTCCCCCAGGTATTATTTTATACTTTTTCGGGCTTGAGGGACACAAATCTACGAAAAAGTTCAACTTGGAGTCTTCTTAAGTTTTTCAGACTCTCTAAAATTGAAAAACGCCGAGTTTCTCCTATACTGGGCTCGTTAAACATTTCACAGTAAAGGACCTGTTCAATTACAAACAGGAACGAACCACTCCTTCCTAGGGTTCGAATCAAAACTAGGTTGGACTCATCCGAAGGATGAGCTTATAATCAAGCATATGATATCCTCCTCAAGCTTGTTAAAAATAAAGAGGTACTTGCCAGAAATGGTGGGGGAAAAGAGAGAAGAATGAGCCTATTTGTTATCTTTTGTCTCAGAAGAAACTTTATTACCACTCTTGGACACGACACTTTTCATTCACCTGGGTTGGGAAATTCTTTTACCTCACAGTTGATCAAACTACTTTGAAAGTCTTCAGCCGGGTTCCGGGGATTAACTTTGAGTTATTCATCACCAAGCCATCTGTCGTGTCGTTATGTGTTCAAGAGGTCTGCAAGCAAAACTTTCATCTGCAAAATACTTGTCATCCATTTGACCATCCCTGAGTCAGTCCTTACAGCAACATTTCTTCAACTTGAACAATGATTTCGTGTTGTGGGCTTGCCTGCAACGGGTCGCTTTCTATCGACATCAGCACATTATCTAGAGAGATGACTTAGAAATCGTCAGTACCTTGAAGTCTGCATGCATCAATGGCAGGTTTCTCGCCTTTGACGTCAGTTTATATCATTGACTTTCGATCGAAGGATTCCGTGAAATGTTCGACATCAACTCATTCATTCACATCTCATGGATTGTACTGGGTACTTTGAGAACCATTGACATTACTGGTGGTCTCTCTCACACTTGTTAACAGTTTACATCATCGACTGGTAATCAAGTGGTTTCTACCATGTTCGACATCAGCTCATTTATTCGCATGGCTAGAATCGTACCAATTCGGGAAGTAGAAATGAAGACCCTGGATCTAGTTTCCACCATCCAGGCTGCGAGGAGTTTTGTATTCATTATCTAAGTAGACTAATCATAAACAGATGGCTGCGCCCATACTGTGTCTACAAAAGTCTATGATTATGATGTACTGCAAGATCATTCCTGTATCAGAGTAGTTAGTCTGTTAGTTAAAGTTTTGATCTGAGTATGGGAATGCCTACCTCAGTGATGATATAATCTTATACATGTATTTTGTGTTGAAAATTGCAGGTTCTGACCAGGCTCTCCACGAGATAATCCTTGAAATGATAAAGCGCTTCACCCTTCCTAGATAATACAAAACCCTAATCTATTACAGGCTTCGCACTTTAGGGGGCAATCTGTTACACTAAAAAATGTCACCATGACTATTTACAGTTAGTATGGCTCTATCAACAGTCATGCTATCCTCTTAGGCAAGTCTTATGCCTCTGCTCTCCATGTCAAACTCCAAAAAGAGAGAAAGTCTTTATAAATGTATTTATCTCTGGGTACGCAGGTTCTCTCAACCTTACCTACGGGTACGCACCCAATGTTCACAAAAGCTGCGTCTTTGGACGCTCTGTATGTAAAGGGGCAGGTGCGTCCCCCTGTAAAGGTCAAAATGCGCAAGTTTCATCTTTAAAAAGTTACTTGTGGTCATTTCTAGAGCATTCTAGAAGGTTGTTTGACGTGTATTGAGCGCCTCCAGATGGTTCATGTACCCCTACCAAAGAGGAACTTATCCCATCAATAAGGGAGCTATCCCATCCAAAGAGGGGATTATCCCATTGATGGTGGACCTGAATAACTTCCTCTTGAGCACTATAAATACAGGCATTGGGCCAGAAGGAGGGGAGGTTGGAAGCTATACATTTCTAAGGGTAGATGCTGCTGGAATTAGGACTCCCATTTAGAAGCTTGTGAGGAGAGATTGCCATCTTTGCTTGTTCTATTTGGAAGTGGGTGAGCTTTGTCAAAGTAAAGGAGAACTCTTGATGGACCCTGGGAGGGACTTGCACAACACCAAGGCTCAGGTTGTATTTGTTCCTTTTGTTACCTATTAATGCAAATGAGTCCATTCTTCTCAATAACTTGTTATTTATGAGTTGTTTCATGTACTCCTTGGTCTATGTGTTAAATATGTTTTATTCTATGAGATTATCAAGTGCTATTTAATCGTTTGATTGTTAGTGGATGCAGGTTTCAAAGTGAAGGAGGAGCTCATCCGGATCAGCGGAGCTGGACTACTACAACAGCGTTGGATTACAGGTAGGATCTAAACACTTGATTTCTTATATAGTAAATGCATGTTTAGAGAAGGATTATTCTTGTTTGTCTTGTTTGTCACTAGAGAGTCTTAGGCTCCTAGGGAGGTTGATTGTGTCCGCACAATCGACTCTTTCCGCCTGACAAACTCACAAATTTATACAAATGAAAGTTGGGAAACATCTCCTCTTCCCATTAATTTTATGAGGTCAATTCATTCATCTCCTATAGGTTTTAGCAAAATATTTTTTAATGTTTCCTCAACTAATTCAGGCATCCTAGTCCTTTTAACATTGTAGGAAAATATTTCTACTAAGTCTTCAAGGCTTTCATCCTCCTTTTGCATCATCTTAAAAACTCCATTCTTAAGGTTGTTGATGGCGGGATTGCAGGCGTTAGGGACAGTCTCCCTATTCTTCCAGTAAGTTCCTCAATGTCTTCATCAATTCCCTGTTCTTCAGGCCTGAGCGCCTCAGTCATCAAACTTATATAAAAAAAACAGTCCCACCGTGCCTTTGACGGAATTCTTAAAGAGATACTCCATTGGGCTATGTGCACATCATATATATATCTGCTTTACACACATATATCCACACCACTTTTATCATCAACAAAGCTCGCATATATCTAATATATCGACCTTACCAAAGACAATGGGATAACCATATGCTGGACTCATTTATAAACATGATATATTATATATATACGGCACTCCTCTTCGGATCGGCGGTAGAATATAGTGACCGATGGTTATACAAATATCCGCCATCCATACCGTTCACTTCACGCGCATCAAATTCAACGTCAATGTAACTATATATATTCAGGGCATGTTCAATTCAAATGGTGGCTTGATTATACACCGGCCTTACTACCGACAAGGCTCCCATATATATTTATAACGGTGTTCTTCTTATGGCTCTCGGTCAATTACAAACATACCGCGTTCAAACTATAAGCTTCCACCTGTGATCGCTGGTCAATAATCTTCAATCGATGCATACAAGGCACACAATGGACAACGTTAAAATGAAACAGGGACGCAATTCTAGTGTGGACAGGTTGCTCTTCAAAGGAGATCACATCATAATAGCAGATTCAGCAATCTATATTACATAATGCCAAGCACTAACAGTTAACAATTACACCCTTCACGCGCTGAAAAGAACGCCAAAAAAACAGAGTAACATACAGCAGTTTATATGGTGGAAACTAGAACCATCAGCAAGCAACCTTTATTCCATCGTTTATCAATATATATTCATTACAGAGGACTGACTTGTCTCTCCCAGAGCGCATAGGTTTCTTCTTTAAAAATATGCTCAAGGCGCTCTTTCCTAAATTTTCTGCCTTTTGTTTTATGATCAAAATAGTCATTTTTATCCTTATCTTTTACAAAAGCCAGCTTTTCCCTTTTTCCCATAATGATTTAAAGCATGAAGCTTTATTCTCCCTCTTATCCTAATTTTAACTGAAAAACATAGAAATTCTATCCCAAGTTTTTCTCCTAAACTATTTCCCCCCATATCCTTTTATTTATAAAGGAATATTTACATAATCTGCTTTATTAAAATAACAAAATACTAAAAATTATCACACCCCCCTTTTCATGGTCTTGATGCTCCCGCATCAGACTCCCAAGGTAGAAAAATTTCATGATCTCCTGATCATGTGTTCAGATCTATGGTTCCCTGGATCCCATATCTTGTGCTGCCATTTTCCACTAGTCATTGATGTTGTTGTTCTTCTCCAGGTCTCCACACTTTATGCTGCATCGCCGCACTGACTAAGCCTTCATAACCTTCTGCTATCTTTCTTTCGCTGCTTCTCCTTTGTTTTACTGTTGTTGGCCTCTTCAAGGATACTGTCGTCATCAGTTTTCTGATGTTTTCAATCTCTTGGTCCAATAAATCTCCCAGTTGTTGATTTCTTACTGTCTGCTGACTTCTTACCTCTATGCTGGTCTCTGTTCTGACAGCCACCCGATCATCCACACCCTCTTGTCTTCTGGAACAGAGAACTTCTTTTCCCTTCAACTGACTGTTCAGCTGAGTCAAATGTTTCTCCGCACCGGCAACAATACCTGCATTCATAGAACAATTTTTAAAATAAAAACCATAAGGCTTCAGTGCCTCTTCTGCTGCTGTCAATGTTGTCTCAACTATCGCCATAACTGCTCTAGCTTTCATTATAGATGTTGCTGCCTCCCAAACTTCCTGACCCTCTGCAACATTCTTTGGCTCACCACCTTCTTTGACAATCTTTAGTAATTGTCCAACATCATCTTGATTGATTTTTCCAATCAAAGCAAGGTCTTCAAACATTGTAGCCTCATCTTCTAACATTGTAGCAGTTCTCTCTTGGCTATTTAAGCAAGCCAACTCTTTATTGTCACCCATGGAAACAAGTTTCTGCATAACTGTCTTATCCTCATTCTGCAACAGTTCTTCTTCCCTTAAGACCATTCCAAGTGATGGATTGTCTTCTTCATCACCTGCACTCACAAAACATTTGTTAAAATTAAAAACATAAGGCTGTTGTGCCTTATCTTCTTTTGGCAATAATTCAAGTGGTTGCTCTGTTTTGTCCTTCTCTTCTGCCAGCATATCAGCATGCTGATCCGAATTCTTGACACTATCCATGATGCCTTCTTGCTCTTGTCCCTTGTATTGAACTTTTTCACTTGCAATCTCTCTGTCATATCTTGGATTCTCCAACCAGTACTCTAAGAATGCAATTTCCTTATAGCACTGTTGCAGCATTTCCTCATCACTTACAGTCCATGCATTCACACACAAACTGTCAGTTGGAAAATCACAGAGTTCAACAGTTTCAACTGTTGCTTCACTTATCGGTGCTACAAACTGATCTACTTCTTCTACATCCATAAGAACTTTTTCTTGTGCTGTAACAGCTTCACGAGATTGCATATCCTCCTCAGCCCTTATCATCTGCTCCAGGTATTCCTTTTTCCGAAGTAACAGAGTCCTTGAATTAGTCTTTTGTCCCGACTCATCTTCTTCTTGCAGAGGCAACAATGTATGATTGATACCATCCTTCCCAAATTTATAAGTGTTTCTCTTCCCATCATGCATGGCTCCTCTGTCATATTGCCAAGGCCTTCCAAGCAATATGTGACACATGTCCATAGGCATCACATCACAAACAATTTTGTCTTTGTACTTGCCCACTTGAAATTCCACCTCACACTGTTCACTTACCAACAGTTGATGTCCCTTTTGTAACCATGACACCTTATACGGTGTTGGATGCTTTGTTGTTTTTAGCTTCAATTTCTCCACTACATCTGTAGAGACCAAATTGTCAGTACTGCCACTATCAATAACCATCTGGCAACATTTCCCTTGGACTTTGCACACTGTCCTGAATAAAGCTTTCCTTTGTGGCGGTTCAGCAGCCACCTCCTTCATTAACCACCAGAGATTCTCCTCTTTCTGGTGCATCTTCTTCTTCTGTTACCACTGCTGCTGGTGCTTCTTCTTCAGTTGGAGCAACAACTGCATTCCTCTGCTTTATGTCTGCATTCTCTGGGCACTCAAAAGCTCTGTGTCCCAGCTTGTTACATCTGTAACATCTTATTTCTCTGCCTTCTCTTCCTCTGCCTCCTCTTCCTCTGGAAAAACTCCCTCTGCCTCCTGCATCACCTTCTCTAGGTGCATGCTGGGTTGAGCTACTGCTAGCTCCTTCTTTAGGTGTTGTAGATCCTCCTCTACCACCTTGACTTCCTTTTCCTCTGAAAGTCTCTTTCCCTCTGGCAGACTGCTTCCTTATGAGTTTTTCCTCAGCTTTCAGCGCCAGCTAATAAGCTTCCTCTACTGTTTTAGGAGACAACAAACTGATCTCATCCTAAATGTCCATTCTGAGGCCATTCATGTATCTAGCCACCTTCTCATCTGTGTCTTGGGCTTCACCAGCTCTTATGGTTATTTTATAAAACTCTTCTGTATACTCTTTCACTGTTAAAGCTCTCTGTCTAAGATTTTGCATTTGTCTAAACAATGTTTGCTGATAATTACTCGGCAAGAACTTACCTCTTAACTTTGCTACCATTCGGCTCCAGTTCTTGATTGGCTGCTTACCAAGTCTCTTCCTTTCCGCCTGCACACCATCCCACCAAAGTGCTGCATGGCATTTTAATTTGGTGACAACAAACTTCACTTTCTTCTCATCCTCTGTTTCTTCGTAATCGAAGAATTTCTCCATGCTGTTGAACCAGTCGATCAATTCCTCTGGATTCAATCTTCCTTGATATACTGGTACTAATTGGTTCCATGGCCTGGCTGTGGATTTTAACACTGACTGGAAGAATCTCATCTCAGGAGTAACCTGTACAGCTTCCTCCTCTTCAGCAGCTTCAACTTCAGGCTCACTGACATCTCCATCATCTATATTTCGACATGTAGTTAAAGCATCCACTCTAGCTCGCAGCTCCTCCATCGATTCAAATAATTCAGCATTGGCAGCAGGTCGTCCTCTTCCACCATGTCCTCGTCCTCTTCCAACTCTGAAGGCCATCCTTCTTCTGCTCCTGAGATTCAATTCAATGTCAGTCGTTGGCTCTGATACCACTAATGATGGCGGGATTGCAGGCGTTAGGGACAGTCTCCCTATTCTTCCAGTAAGTTCCTCAACGTCTTCGTCAATTCCCTGTTCTTCAGGCCTGAGCGCCTCAGTCATCAAACTTATATAAAAAAAACAGTCCCACCGTGCCTTTGACAGAATTCTTAAAGAGATACTCCATTGGGCTATGCGCACATCATATATATATCTACTTTACACACATATATCCACAACACTTTTATCATCAATAAAGCTCACATATATCTAATATATCGACCTTACCAAAGACAACGGGATAACCATATGCTGGACTCATTTATAAACATGATATATTATATATATACAGCACTCCTCTTCGGATCGGCGGTAGAATATAGTGACCGATGGTTATACAAATATCCGCCCTCCATACCGTTCACTTCACGCGCATCAAATTCAACGTCAATGTAGCTACATATATTCAGGGCGCGTTCAATTCAAATGGTGGCTTGATTATACATCGGCCTTACTAACGACAAGGCTCCCATATATATTTATAACGCTGTTCTTCTTATGGCTCTCGATCAATTACAAACATACTGCGTTCAAACTATAAGCTTCCACCTGTGATCGCTGGTCGATAATCTTCAATCGATGCATACAAGGCACACCATGGACAGCGTTAAAACAAAACAGGGACGCAAATCTAGTGTGGACAGGTTGCTCTTCAAAGGAGATCACAGCATAATAGCAGATTCGGCAATCTATATTACATAATGCCAAGCACTAACAGTTAACAATTACACCCTTCACACGCTGGAAAAGAATGCCAAAAAAAACAGAGTAACATACAACAGTTTATATGGTGGAAACTAGAACAATCAGCAAGCAACCTTTATTCCATCGTTTATCAATATATATTCATTACAGAGGACTGACTTGTCTCTCCCAGAGCGCATAGGTTTCTTCTTTAAAAATATGCTCAAGGCGCTCTTTCCTAAATTTTCTGCCTTTTGTTTTATGATCAAAATAGTCATTGTTATCCTTATCTTTTACAAAAGCCAGCTTTTCCCTTTTTCCCATAATGATTTAAAGCATGAAGCTTTATTCTCCCTCTTATCCTAATTTTAACTGAAAAACATAGAAATTCTATCCCAAGTGTTTCTCCTAAACTATTTCCCCCCATATCCTTTTATTTATAAAGGAATATTTACATAACCTGCTTTATTAAAATAACAAAATACTAAAAATTATCACACCCCCCTTTTCATGGTCTTGATGCTCCCGCATCAGTTGTGGGGCATACAATAATATTTATATTTTTCTATGAACACTATTTTCATTTCTTCCCATGTTTTGATACTATGTGTTGCTAGACCCGTAAATCATTTAGGCCCTCCATATTTTAGAGTAGCTGGAAATAGTTTTAACTTTAGAGTATCAATAAACTAGTCATAGGACCTACATAATACTTCAAACTAAGAAAGGAATCCTTCTGGATCCTCAACTGTTAGGCCATGAACATGAGGAAGAATATAATGTTAGAAATTTTCCTTTGTGGTTGTGGTATCATCATGAAAGATAGGAAATCTATAAGGATCCAGTTCTTCCCTACCTCCTATACCACCTCATCCTCCACCTCCTCCTTTATTTCCACCTTTTCCTCTTCCACATTCAATCCTAAGTTGACCATTTACATTTTTTACGTATCCTTCCCATTCCCCTTCCATTGTAGATTATTCAGATCTAATATAGGGTTCAATAATAGGATTATCTATCTCTTCCTTTAGTTCCTCTACTAATGGTATTTCAGAATAAACTTCCTCTTCTTCACTAGGTACCTCTAACTCTTATCCTAAGAGTTGTTCTCCTATTGAGGAGAGAAATAATAATCCTTCAGGTGTGTATATAGGTTCTTAAACTACAACTTTACTGGAAGAAGTTGGTGAATCCCTAGGTTGTATTTTAGATCTATGCACCTCAACAAGTCTATGTATACCATCTATGGATGGAATACAAGCGTTAGTGGATGGTGTGGCACTATGCGGTCTAGTAGATGTGAGTGATGATGTTGGTTTTGAACTCTTTCCTCTACCTCTACTTACAAATCTACCCCTAGAATTCATTTCTTTATTCATTCATTCTAGATGATTTTTATCATGCTTTAATTATGCATCTACAATATTGAGTTCATAATTTGATATGCAAGAAATAAAAAAATGAATTCCTATATACACTTGGTAAAAATGCCAAAATTTTGGGTAATTCAATTGATGGTTAAATTACTTCGTTAATTGTCAACCAAGGTTCATGTACTTATGATGTGCATGTGCACAATATATGCTAGGAATTATATTATTGGTTTTAAAAGAAAAAAATGATCTAAATATGGATGGATTCTAATTAACTTAAAATATTCCCATGCACCTATTATTTCCATTCAAATTACTCTTTCAATGTAAATCAAACTTCAAGGAAAATATCAAATAAAGATTCTAGTTACTAAACTAAATTTTAATTTTAATCTATTGCAACACAAATTCAAGATTACTCTATTTGTGCTAAACTGAAACAAGAATCAAAACTCATTCTCATTGGTAATGAGTTGAGAAATATACTCTAATTGGAAAATGGAAATTCTACTTCTAATTGCAAGGAATCAAAGAATTCTAGCTACATTTGCAAATTGAAATTCTATTCTTCTTGACAAAAAGAAATAAACTGAAACCAAATGTCTTCAACAAATATCAAATTGAACTGTAACTTCAAAGGATTACTAGTGTGCACATTTATACTTCAAAATTTCTCTATTCATCATTCACAAAATCACAAACATAAATAAAAAAAAATTACTGAATGAAAATCTTGAATAGAATGTACTATGGAAAGCATATATTTTTATATTATTTGCACACTCAACCTATTGAAAATAATGAAAAATTAAAGTAGAAATTGATGAAAAAAAATACCAATTAAAAGACTCCACAAACTACTGTCAAGAAAGAGCTATTTATCAAATGATTTGAAACAAACATAATCGAAAACTATTCTAATCTTACAACTCTCTAGGGGACCCTCCTATTGAGTGAAAGTACACAATTGAATATTAAATCACTTTCCCACACATTGGTCATGCAGAAAAAAGTATTTATATTAATTTTTGAAGTCTTCAACACAAATGATTGCAGAAATGAACATAAATGATGATTGTATATAGCCTTGCCTCAATTCTTTTTATATTCCCTTATTAAATAATTGTCTTAAGAGTCAGAAGACAAGAGGTAACTTTTCTAATCTAACAAGTAGAAGTAAAATCGAAATTAAAACCTTTCTTCTCATGATCTTCTACTGAAAAATAAAATCATGAGGGATTCAATTGGAAATATCAACTTCAAACTTTCTTGATCACTTCCACAATCGCTTGAACCTTCCACAAATATCCTTCAAAGTCTACTCATTGTTGGAGTGTCACAACGAGAGTTGACTTATAGTTTTATTTTCAGATATATTGAACCATGTGACTTGCAAGATCACCATGATAGGTGGATATCCATGTATTAACCATTGTCCATCTTCTTGTGGCTTTTATTTGTTATCTAATGTACTAGAACCTATCTAGCCATGAATATAGATGCGTAATTCTTGGTTAGTTGCAGATTGAATGTGATTCGGTAGATATATGAATGTTTAAAATTAATTTAATAATGAAATAATAGATTATAAATCATGGATTATTGATAGAATTTTGGATGTTTGAGCATGTCTAATATGACATTTTAGCTTGAGACTGCAAAAAAACTATTATGGAAAAATATGGAAAGGAAGGAAAAAGGGTTGTCAAGAAGAGCACAAACTTGGAAATTTAGAACTATTGAGTGGATCAACTTTAATTATAAATATAGGGTCATACAAGCTTAAGAGTATCGATACTATATGTCCAACATGAAATATATTCTACTTAGGTTGTTCTAATGCAACTAAGGATAAGTCAAATGGACAAAGACCACTATGCTACAAGTAATGCTTAGAAAATTCAGTGAACAATAAAGAGATTTATTCTATATTTTGGGAAAGAAAACAACTGAAAGGAACCATTTTCTATTGTATAAAACCAAATGACAAAAGATAAATCCTAATCTGCTTGTAGGAGGATAAATGATAAGTAATTCAGGGACTCAAGCATCCTACCCACATAACATAATTCCTACGACCATGACCCCCTTCGTAGTGTCTGCGATTTGAGGTAAAGAGTAGTTTCTATAATCCTAGGGTAACATACACAAGGTGGCTAGAACAAGCTGATCTAGTACCTGAGATAGATGAAGATACTCTGTCTTTGGTTTTTTGGGAGGGAACTCATCTGCACAAGAGTTCTTCACCTCTTGTTACCAAGGTTTGGGTGAAGCTCAGGAGTAATGCTAACTATCTCTTTACAAAATGGATTTCTCTTATATTCCTTTGATACTATATGGTATCGACAGGTGGATGTGAATATTGGAAAAAGTTTAACTGCTTCTTAATCTCATAGAGTTTTTTATCTTTTAGGTGTGTTATTTTTGTTACTGAGACTTATATATATATATATATATATATATATATATATATATATATATATATATATATATATATATATACATCACTTAATAAAATTTTGCAATATATATATTATTCACTGTGGTTTCCACCAGACCTCGTCATTAGTTTAATGGCTTTGAGGCCTTCCTCCACTTCATGTGGAGGAATTTATGAGTGAATCAGATTTCATTTACTCAGGAGAGACAGTCTCTAGTTTCAAACCCATACTGACCCAAAGTGTATTATTCCTGAGGTCCCTTTTACTGAATTCTATTACCTCCTTAAAATCATCGACTCACATATCCTCTTGGGCCTATTGTGCTTCAGATAACACCATTTCCTACAATATCTTCATCAATTTCTACTACGACCATTCTGATGATTGCTGGCAAGTAATGATATTTTTTCGACACTTTTTCTCCACCACCATTCAACCCACCTCTACTAACTTCTAAACATTTTTTTGGTTATCCTAATGTTTAGCATATGATTAATCCAAGGGGAAAACAACCCAGTCTAAACCTTAAGACAACTCCTTTTCCATTTAGGTAGTGGCTCCGACTGGGGATAATGGGACAAGTTTCCCTATGAAAATCTATTGAGTGAATGTGTAATGCTTATTGTGGAGTGAAATAGATGGATATGTAGTAATTAATTAAATGGAAAAATATATGAATTAATCTACTCCATAAACTAGGATTGTTTAAATTGTATCTAGATGCGATCTATAATGACTTTCCTTAGTAAATGACAATATAGATTTCTCAAACACCAATGGAAATGAAACTATTTCAAGATGATTCGTTTGATTAAATACTTAATCAAAATAATGTGTAAACTCATATCGCATTTAGGATATCAAAAGAAAATTGCTTAACATGTATAAAAATATCAATGGTAGCATGATCAGTAGTGAATACATGTAGCATTGTTCTTTAAATATCAATTAATAAGCAATATGAAAAGATAAATTTACTATTTACTTATGAACAAAATAGACGTACAATGATAGAAATACCAGATACACTTCACTCAGCTCATAAACGAAATAATGGAAATTTATTACTTCCCACAAAGATGATTCCAGGAGTACAGTAATGCAACTTCTCAAATTTTTTTATGAAAATTCCTAGACAATGTTCCACTCATTCTATTGAGAAAATGATGAAAGTACAATAGTGCAAGGTTTCATAAGACTTTATTCATATATTTCAAGACCTTTATTTGATACAATAAGATTGATTAAATAGCAAAACAAAACTAAATCTGTTGTGTAAAGAGTTGAGGGACTTTAAACAGATCCCTTCCACAAAACTTAAAAGAAAATAGTAATTTGGTAGAAGTTTCTGAAAGTGAGCCCCAAGGGTTAGCTCAATCGGTCAAGCCGGGGCCTCGCCAATGGGAGGTCATAGGGTCGAAACCCGAAAGCTCTTGGGGTCAGGTTAGTCAATAGGCGAGGGTTGTGACCCCCTTTGGGTGGGGTCCACCCTAGCATTGTTCGATCCTGGACGTAGCGGACCCACTGACCATGGGTATCCATGAACCAGTAGTGAAAAAAGAAGAAGAAGTTTCTGAAAGTGATTTACTGTCTTCATCAGCTTCGTTTATTCCATCAAATTCTTTGGATTTTTGTCTGCCTGTTTGAACTAATATCCCACTTATCAGTATAGTTATCTTCCTCTTTCATGAACCTGAACAAGAAAAAGAAGAATTGATAAGTTGTAAATAAATGAAATTGATAAGCAAGTTTTATTTGAAACAAATCACTTTTGCGGGAAATCAGGAAAAAATTAGAGCTTAATAAATCTGAACACAACCATCATGTAGAGTAATGCAGAGTGAGGTCTGTGGTAAGACAAGTCATACTTGATGGTATTATCACAATCAGAAATCAGAGTTTGAGGCAGATCATAAAACAATAGCCATCAGATTAGAATTAGGGGCAGAACTTAGAAAAATCACAATCGGATTAGACCAGGAGTATTCCAAATAAAATCCAAATGGGCCTTCTTAAATCACATTGCAATCACAATAGGAATGGGCAGAAAAGGAAGGAATGGCTTAAGTTCTGTGACTTTTACAATAGCCATGGACGCGAGACTTTTATGAATTGACATGTAATTCTTATCAGGTTTGGGGCTTATCGCAAATATAAATCAACATCAAAAGAATTGAGACTATGATTCTTGTGATTACATGGATGAAGGGGATTTATAATTTGGAGTGAATAATCTCATTGGGTCCAGCGATTGCAATCGCAAATCGGTTGGGGTGAAGGATTTTTTATAAGTTGTGTCCCTATGAAGCTTGAGATTGTGGGGTCCCAAGGTGATGTGGCAGTGATGTCATGAATGACATCATGACGTGATGTGGTAGGTGACATGGTAGATGACATAGCATATGACATGGAACTGATGTCACTGCTGATGTCATATCACAATTGGAAATCAGGATAATAGCACAATCGACATTAGCATGAGGAATGATTTTTAGGACTTTCCGATTGTGATATAAGTCCCAAATGCGATATTAATATAAATTGTAGTGAATAATCCTGGCGACTCTAGGCCTTATTACATATTAGAATCAATTCGGAGCAGGGTAGGACTAAAGCCTTTGAAATTTGTGATAGCCTATGGATGTGTAATTTTATTGACTATCATTAGCTTTCTCTTCGAGTTCGAGCCTTATCACATATCGCAATCAACAATGTGTAGTGGGGCAGAACCTTTAGACTCTTGGAAACTGTGATAGCTCTGGACATGGGATTTTAATAAAAGGGATTTTATAATCCCGTCGGGTTCGGGTTTAATCACATATCGCAATCGGGGAAAGGTGGAGTATGGACTTATGCTCTTTTTTAACCTTTGGGATAATCACAGATGCAAGGTTTTATGATTTGTATTGGATAATCCATGCAAGTCCAGTTTATATCACAATCGCAATGGAGTTGATGGAGGGGTCTTGAGCCTTTGGAAACTTTGTTTATTTATAATGTGGGGGAGGCTTAGCCTTTAGAAACTTTGCATTGCTAGATATAGCGAAGTGTAGGAGTTTGTAAGGATTTAAGCTTTGGGAATTAAAACTATGATTATTTTGTTTTGTTTTGTTTTTGTTTTTTTTTAATTAAATAAGCCATAATGTTTAATACTTAACGTTTATTTCTTTAAATCCTAAGTATAAGTCTTGGTTCTCGGGGCTATTTAATTCGTTTTTTGGGATAATCAAGGTTTAATACTTGGGGTTTAATTAAAAAGCATAAGTATTAAACTTTAATTATAAGATTTTTCTAAAAATGAAGGGTTCCTATTCTAATATAATAAATTTCATAGGAAATTTATAATGTATTAAAATGGGGGATGTTGAATAGTACAACAATTGGAAATTCACTGGAAGAATCAGTTACCTCTGATAAATGAAATTTTCCAAAAAATCAGTAAAAATAACCTAAGAGGTCAAAACTATTTTCGAAATATTTAGATAAAATATTACTCTGACTATAAAACTTATTAAATTGTAATTTATTTTAAAGACCTTTCGTGAATAAAAAACTCCTATTTACTTGTTGTTAGGGTCCTATAGTGATAGAATTCATAATTTTGAATTGGCTAAGGTTAAGCCTTGTAATATTGTGCATACCTTTTCTTTCTGCAAATGTTTTCCATAATAAAAATTAAAAAATGTAAAGAGGGTATGTCCTAAAAGAAATATCAAAGAATAAAAGGAATAAGAAAAGATCAAAAATTGAAAATATATGAACCACAAAAACAGAAATATATCATGAAAGTGTGCAAGTCTAAATTCCACTACTATTTTACTCCTTTACTATTTTAAAACAATAGTTGTGTACATCTTGTCATACATGCCACAACCCATGGTAGTCAAACTGTTTAATCTTGGTTATTTCATGCTTTCAGTTTTATGTTTATAGTTAGAGAATACAATTTGACCAAACAAGTTAATATTGGCAGATCATTAGATAGGTAGAGAAAATAAAAGGAGCTCATTAGTTTAATATGAGCCCTTGGATAATATAAGATTAGAATTAGATAGTTTACTTTTCAAAATAAAAATGAATGATAGGGGTGTTCTAGCCTAAATGCACCCAAATAAAATGAAGAAAAAATGGTAGGGTAAGTAATGGGTAAGTAGAAGAAAGGTTGTTTAACTATAAAGTTGATTGGATAAAAGCACATTTATCATGCTTGATTATATGTTTCAATGTGCATGAGCATTTAAGAAGCCAAAAAAAATGTTTTACAAGTTCATTTAATTTACTCCTCTTCGTTCTTTTCACCCCTTTACTTACTAATTTCCCCATCCACAAGTAAGTTCTAGTACTTAAAATCCTTCAAGTTATAAAGGCTCAGAGCATTTCTCTTACTTTTGGTGGGAGTAGACCCTCGACTTAATGACTTATGGACATCAAGTGTTAGAATTCCCTTCATAAAATTCATTTCCCTTCATTACCCTAATAAAACCCCTTTTCCTAAGGATAAACTTCATTTGCCTAGGAAAAGTAAATAACCCCAAGTTAAAATTCCATTTCACTCAAAATACCCACAAAAAGATTTTTTCCTAAGTATAAGTGTATGTAAAGGAAAAGCACAAATATTACATTATACTTAGTATTATTTTCAATCCGCTCATTTCAGTTCATATTAATTTCTAACTTAATAATATAGCTCCCGATATACTCTTTTTCCTCATATATAAATAAATCCCTGTATATATTACCCCTACCCTTAGTTTAACTCTAAACTATATTTTTACACTATCCCTTTGATAAAACCCTCTGAAGTCCCCAATTCTCCGTAAAGTTAAGATATCCCTTCATTAAACCCCGTCCGATTATTTAATCCCATGTTTAACTCATAAATAATTCCAAACCACCACGGATTAAAGCATCCCCCCCGTGAACCCTTTGCCCATTTCATCCATGCAAATTTTTCACCTGACTGCCATCCAATCGTCAACACCCAAATTCAATGGTCTACAACCATATTGGGTTCACTCGATGTGCGACCTTTACCCAGCTCATAAAGTGGTATTTCCCGAGCCCCCTTCTACTACGTGTCAAGCGTTAAGGTAGATAGAGTGACCTCGCCAAAATATCGCCTCCTCCATAAAATCGGTGCAATGGCCTCTGATACTGCCTCCCCACTAAACCCAAAACCACTCACTATTCATAATATAAGATTCCGCGCCAATTTACCCATTACCTGTTAAAACACTGAAAACCCTCATTTTCATGCATTTTGCTCATTTACACAGCGAAACCTATCAAACCCTTCTAGCACCACCCTGAGCCTCTGAGACATGATCTCACCATGGAGTCCCTCCCAAACATCTTCTGGGCTCTATCCATGGTTATTCCCAGTTTCAGTACGACCTCCGGTCACCTTCTCATAGACCTATGTTTTATTAACAAATTGTTGTATTTTGCAGGTAACTAGCAGAAGACCATATCTTGGATAAACAATTTTGATACTAGTGACAAAACTTGTTTACTCCATGACTTGAAAGGAAATATATTTAAATTTTGGCATTATGACACAGGTTTGGCACTATGGAACAGGTGTTGTCCTTGATGGCAACTCACTCAAAGGGCAGATCACAGTTCAGGCTCTCAAAATGAAAGAAAATCAGGTATACGCAAGTTCCTCTTAACAAAATCGCGTATACGCGCGGGTGTACCGATCAAAAGGCGCTTATACGTATGCACACACTTTCATGCAAAGAAAAGCACGTACATGTGGGAAAACATATGATGGGTCCATGGTAATTAGTTCGACATATTTGAACCTATGGTTTTGGTCCTTGGTATTGCATCCAAAGTGTTGAACCTAGGTATTGAGTCCCTAGTATTGGATCTCTATGGTTTTGGACCATGGTTTGAGTAAGGCCAAAGTCTATAAAAAGGGAAGGAGATCATTTGGAAAGGATCAACTGAAGCATTGAATATCTTATGAAGAGAAAGATCTAGAATACTATCATTGGGTTATGGTGCATAACTAGATCTGAATCAAGGAGGAAGCTGAGCGCAAGGAGAAGGATAAGTTCTATTGAGGGGTCAAGATCTTAAGGTAGTTTGAAGAGAAGTATCTTTGTGAAATATTTGATCTGTTATATTTGACGCATGACATGATCTATAAAAATGATAATCTAGTTATAACTAATGTCTGAATAAGTAAAAATATAAATTATCCTTTATAGATCTGTACGCAGGTTCAGTGTAGCAGAGGCGCGTATACACACTTGTTATCTAACGTAAGACAACGTATACACTGGATGGCCTTGATACAGAAGTGTATGCACGCAGGCTCTATATATTGAAGTAGTGTATATCTCATGAAATATGTTTTAGCTACTTTTGTTTATTGCTACAGTATTCTGGGTTCAGGATTGGTGTTTGGTTACTGGTACTGTTTTTTGGTTACAGCATTCTGAGAAGTTATTGGTTGATTCAGTAGTTGTTTGTACAAAGGAGGTTGGTTAATGCATATATACTTGATGTTTGATTGATATTCATGGATCCAGTATGAAAATTTACGAAACGTGGTCCCTGGAAGAAAAGAGAAGGTTGTAGCCTTCTGTATGTCAGCACCTACATGCTAGTACCTCAGCTAGTATAAGAGCTAAGGGGGTTGTAGCTCCCTTCCAGGAGAAGCTGGGGAACAAGAGAAGGTTGTAGCCTTCTACAGGTAGCAGCCTGTGTACTGGTATAAGGCTACACCAGTACAGAAACATTGTAAAAAGAAGTTTCTAATTGAAAGAAGATAGAGATGAATTGCAGCAGGTGGTTTTCACCCACATTGGGTTTCGACCTTATATCTTGTGTTCTTATGTGTGATTGCCTGTTCTGTTTTACTGTTCCTGGTTACTATTCATATGGTTTGATGCACAGATTAATGATCAACATCTGAAGAATAATTTAAATTACAAGTCTGCTCATATACGTTTTTTTTCTTAACTAAAGTTGCGTACATACGCGACATTTACTAACTGAAGTAGCGTATACAAATCTGATTGTGAAATGAAAAATAATTGACATGATAATACTGATTCACCCCCCCTCTCAGTATTATTTCCAACAATTGGAATCAGAGCAGGTCCTTCAGAAGAAGCTTGATCGCTTGAAGGAAGATCTATCATCATGAGAAACTACGAAAAAGAAGCATCAATCAGGCCACCAATTTTTGATGGAAGCAACTTCGTCTATTGGAAGGTAATAATCACTACCTATCTTCAATCCCTTGGTACAGAAGTTTGGGATATTGTGGAAACAGGATACACTTTTCCATCAGAAATTCCTATAGATACGGCTGCTAAGAAGCAGTATGAAACAAATGCAAAGGCTGTCAATACTCTATTAGGGAGCCTATCTCAATCAGAATTTGTCAAGGTTATGCAGCTCAAAACCTCAAGAGAAATATGGGACAAGATCATTCTTAGCTATGACGGAGATGAACAGGTAAAACGAGCAAAACTACAAACTCTCAGAATTCAATATGAAAATCTCAGAATGTACAGTGATAAAAGTGTGGCTAACTATTTCCTACGTATAGATGAGATTGTTAATTCTATGAAAAATTTGTGTGAAGAAATAAAAGAAGTTGTTTTGGTTGAAAAGGTTCTAAGATCTTTGTCTTCTAAGTTTGAATCAAAAGTTTCCGCCATAGAAGAAAAATAGAATCTACAAAGCCTTACCATGTCACAGCTACACGGAATCCTAACCTCTTACAAAATGAGAAAAGGGGGACCATCAGACAAGAGAGAAGCTACATTCAAAGCCTTAGGAAAAGGAGATTACAATGACTCAGGACATATGTCGGAAGAAGAGGAAGAGTCAAATTTTGTCAAGAACCTTCAATGGGGTTTTGGAAGATTCAGAGGTAAGCTACCTTTCAAATGTTTTGCTTGTACAAGAGTCAGTCACTATGCTGCCAAGTGTCCTCATAAAGATAAGCTTGAAAAAGGTAAGGAACCAATTAGATGGAATAGAAAACAGAATGTAAGTAAGAAGAGCTATTACACACATGAAGATAGTGATGGAATTTCAAATAGCGATGAAGATGAACAAGGTAATGATTATAGACTTTTGATGGCTTTTGAAAATGATGATTTCTTGGATGCTATAGATGAAGGAAGTCTTTATGAAGAAATTCCTAAACTCAAAATTTGCTTAAAAGAGAAAAATATGATTATAGATACTCTAACATCCCAACTTGCTGAAATGGAGAAACACAATGAAAGGTTAGAATGTGAAATTGTGGGACTTAGAAAGGACATTGAGAAAACACAAGCTCTTAACCTTAGAATTGCTAAAGGATTTGAAACTTTAGATGATATTATCAAAGTGTAGCATTCTCCTCTAATCAAGATAGGTCTTGGGTATACCAAAGAAACCTCTCAAGCACAGAAGCCATCTACCTCCAAAAGTTATCTTGAAGCTGCAAGGAGAAGTGAGCAGGTTGAAAATCGACAACAAAGGCCCAATGGAGATCACCAGGTAAATCAGGGACAATTTACTTCAAAAATGAACAGAAATCACCAAGTAAATCGAGGGCAATCTACTTCAAGGATGAACAAAAGCTAAAACCAACCACAGGTAAATTATTCTCAATTTACCTTAAGAATGAATGGCTATTACAATGGAAGGTTTGATGATCGTAGGAATTTCTTCAATGGCCAATGTTTCTCCTGTCATAACTTTGGACATAAAGCAGCTCAATGCATTGCCTACAAGACCATCATGACCAGAGAAGCACGAAATCAAAGGAGTGTGACTGGAATCATGAAAAGAACCTACAATAACTTTTCTTCTCTTGAAAATGAAATAGAATTTTCTATCTGTAACAAATTTTGTCATGAAGATTCTGAATGCAGGAGTAGGTTTCGACAAACAACTCAAAAGGAGCAAGCTTCATTGAGCCCTAAAACATGGAGGAAGAAAGAACTGCAACCAGAAAGATGTGGTATAGCCTTATATGTGGAAGGATAGGAAAATCAGTGGTACATCGACAATGGATGCTCAAAACATATGACAGGTGATAAAGAAAAACTTCAATCATATAGCGCCTTAGAAAAGGAAAAGAAGGTCTCATTTGGAAATGAAACCCCCGCATTCATAAAAGGTAAAGGTTCAGTTATTTTGAAAGAAAAGGTCGAAATTGGGAATGTTATGTATGTTGATGGCTTAAAGCATAATCTATTAAGTGTCAGTCAAATGTGTGATCAAGGAAATGAGGTAATATTTCGATCAAATGGATGTATTGTTCATGAGCTTGATATAGGAGAAACAGTGATCAAAGGCATAAGAACTCCAGATAATTTATGCATACTCAAGGGAGGACAACAGGAATGCTATCTTAGCAAGAATGATGAACACTGGCTATGGTATAGAAGATTGGGGCATCTAAGCTTCTCTCAGATAAGGAAAGCATGTAAATATCGGGCGGTTTGTGATCTCCCTGACATCAGAATTCCAGACAATACAATATGCAAATCATGTCAGTTTGGTAAGCAAACCAGAACTGATTTCCTAGAGAAGGAAGGATCAGCTAGCAGGCCTCTTGAACTTGTCCATACTGATGTATGTGGACCATCTAGGAAAAGGTCACCTTGAGGAGAATAATATTTTATATTGTTCATTGACGACTTTTCAAGGATGTGTTGGTTAGGACTTATGAAGCATAAAGACGAAGCTTTTGAAAAATTCAAAGCATTCAAAGCCTTAGTTGAAAACGAATCAGATCACAGAATGAAATGCCTCAGTTCTGATAGAGGTGCGAAATTTACCTCGAATGAGTTTTTGATTTTTGTGAAGAACATGGAATAAGAAGGGAATTCTCTACTGCAAGGAATCCTCAGGAAAATGGAGTAGTGGAAAGGATGAACAGAACATTTCAACAAATGGTTCATGTTATGCTTGATGAGTCTGGAACTCCCGCAACCTTCTGGGGTGAAGCAGCATTTGCTACAGTTACTATTCTCAACAAGACAAACGTCCAGGCAAACAACACTCAGACTCCTCACGAACTTTGGTATGGTAAGACTCCCACGGTAAAATACTTCAAAATGTTTTGGAGCAAATGTTACATCAAAAGGACTGATGAAAACCTTGGCAAGTTTGAACCTAGAGCAAATGAAGGCATTTTCCTTGGTTACTCTCCCCATAGCAAAGCATATAAGTGTTACAATAAAAGACTTGGAAAAATTGTTGAAAGCATTGATGTAGTGGTTGATGAAGAATGAAACATTCCAAGGCAAGTAAAATCTGAAGAGTTAGAAGATGATGAGGACTATCCTTCTACAACAAATCAGACTCATGATGAAGAAGAAACCCATGAGGCACCAGAAGAATAAATAAGGATAGAAGAAAAGACTCCATCCAGGTATGTTCAAAAGAATCATCTAGAAACTCAAATTTGGGGGCAAAAGGAGGCAGGTGTACAAACAAGAAGAACCATTTTAGAAGATTAAAGTTATCTAGCATTACTCTCCACCATTGAACCACAAAATGTAAGAGAGGCATGCAAAGATGAATGCTGGGTGAAGGCCATGGAGGAAGAACTTGAGCAGATTGAAAAAAATAACACTTGGGAGTTGGTTCCTAGACCAAAAGATAAGAATGTCATAGGAATAAAATGGATATTCAAAAATAAGCTAAATGAAAATGGAGATGTGATTAGGAATAAGGCCAGACTTGTTTGTAAAGGGTATGCTCAATAGGAAGGCATAGACTTTGAAGAAATTTTTGCACTAGTTGCCAAAATTGAGGCCATAAGGATGTTCCTTGCTCTTTCTAGCTTTCAGAAGTTCAAAGTATTTCAAATGGACGTGAACTCTACTTTTCTAAATGGAGACTTGGATGAAGAAGTGTATATTGACCAACCAGATGGGTTTATCCTTACAAATGATCCAAAGCTTGTATGCAGACTCAAAAATTCTCTCTATGGTCTTAAATAGGCTCCAAGGGCTTGGTATTATCGCTTGGATAAGTACCTCCATCAACAACGTCTTACAAAAGGTTCCACAGATAGAAATCTATATATAAAAGTTGACAATGATAAGTTGCTAATACTTGTTGTGTATGTTGATAATATCACTTTTGGTAGCAATGAAGAAGACATGAGTCAAAATTTTGCCTTGGTAATGCAAAAAGAGTTTGAAATGTCCATGCTTGGTGAGCTCACATATTTTCTTGGTTTACAAGTCAAACAAAACAAATACGACATTTTTCTGTCACAAACCAAGTATCTCAAGTGGATCTTGAAGAAACATGGGATGGAGGATTCAAAACCCCTATGGTAACAGGATGTAGCCTCAGTGCAAATGATGAATCAGCAGAAGTGCATCAACCAACCTATAGATCCATGATTGGTAGTCTGCTCTATCTAACAGGTACCCGACCAGATATTATGCATGCAGTGGGAATAGTTGGAAGGTTTCAGGAAAATCCAAAGGAAACTCATCTTCGGGCAATTAAGAGAATTTTTAAGTATCTTCAAGGAACTCAAAACTATGGCTTATGGTATCCTAGAAATACAGATCTCACACTTCATGCATATACAGATGCGGATTGGGCAGGAAGTGTGGATGACAGAAAAAGCACTAGTGGTGGTGCATTCTTCATGGGTCCTAGGTTAGTATCTTGGTTCAGCAAGAAACAGAGTTCAATTGCATTATCTACAGCTGAAGCAGAATATGTAGCTGCTACATCTTGCTGCACACAACTCCTCTGGATGATGCAAACATTACAAGACATGCAAATCACTTGTACTCCACCTATCCCCATTCTATGTGATAATACAAGTGCAATCAGCATTTCAAAAAATCCAGTCATGCATTCAAAGACCAAGCACATACCTATCAAATATCATTTTCTCCGAGAACAAGTGCTTGAACAAAAGGTCAAGTTGGAGTATGTTCCCTCTAAGGAACAGGTTGCTGATATACTCACCAAACCACTGCCCAGGGAGACATTTGAATACCTCAGACAGAAGCTGGGAGTAGTTGATGCATCATCTTGCTGTTGAAACTTGTCTGTTCCAGAGAAAGGTGGTTGTACACGAGTTTAATGAGGAGGATCCATGTACATACACCAGTTTATTTGAATACAGTCACGTATATGATTCTTTGAAGGAAAGCAGTGTGGTTAGACTCAGGTTGGAAAGAGTCTGATATGGGTCTGGCAGAGACTATCTGGCACAGGTTCAGAGGGAGCATATATTCTTCTAATAATGCATTGTTGGCATTATCTTAGAAGATATTGGTTTACATTCACAACTGTTTTGGTTTCAGTTGGAGAGGGAGATTATGGCTTCTGATCTAAATGATGATTGACAGATGTTGCTGATGATTTTCATAGTAATTTTGTCTCTACGTCATGTATATCTTTTGTTATCAAGGTCATGTAACGACCTATTTTGGTTTCCCCACTATGCTAGGGATGAATGATGTAATGTTCTTATTTTTCATGTGTAATCTTCTGGTGTATCCCCACTTGGTTGGGTGGATGAGTCAATTATGGTATATCGCCACTTGGTTGGGAGATGGATGTATGTATGAGTCTTTGGTGATAGGAAGGTCTTCTATAATGTATAAAGTCATGTTTCTTGTGTAGATCATCTTCTTACAGACCTTGCCTACAGTCAGGGGGAGCTTGGACAACACAGCAGAGCAGAGGATTCAATATGTATTCAGGGGGAGCATAACCCTTTGCCCTTGATGTCAAAGGGGGACAATGTTTTGAGTGACTTGGGTTTGCCATCAAGTCCAAAGGGGGAGATTGTTGCCATTATGACACAGGTTTGGCACTATGGCACATGTGTTGTCCTTGATGGCAACTCACTCAAAGGGCAGATCACAGTTCAGGCTCTCAAAATGAAAGAAAATCGGGTATACACAAGTTCATGTTAACAAAATCGCGTATACACGCAGGTGTATCGATCAAAAGGTGCATATACGTATGCATGCACTTTCATGCAACGAAAAGCACATACATGTGGGAAAAATTATGATGGTTCCATGGTATTTAGTTCGACATATTTGAACCTATGGTTTTGGTCCTTGGTATTGCATCCAAAGTGCTGAACCCAAGTATTGAGTCCCTAGTATTAGATTTCTATGGTTTTGGACCATGGTTTGAGTAAGGCCTAAGTCTATAACAAGGGAAGGAGATCATTTGGCAAGGATCAACTGAAGCATTGAATATCTTATGAAGAGCAATATCTATAATACTGTCATTGGGTTATGGTGCATAACTAGATCTGAATCAAGGAGAAACCTGAGTGCAAGGAGAAGGATAAGTTCTATTGAGGGGTAAAGATCTTAAGGCGGTTTGAAGAGAAGTATCTTTGTGAAATCTTTGATCTGTTATATTTGACGCATGACATGATCTATAAAAATGATAATCTGGGTATAACTAATGTCTGGATAAGTAAAAAGATAAATTATCTTTTATAGATCTGTACGCAGGTTCAGCGCAGCAGAGGCATGTATAGACAATTGTTATATAACGTAAAACAATGTATACGCTGGATGGTCTTGATACAGAAGTGTATGCACGTAGGTTCCATATATTGAAGTAGCCTATATCTCATGAAATATGTTTTAGCTACTTCTGTTTATTGTTGCAATATTCTGGGTTCAGGATTGGTGTTTGGTTACTGGTATTGTTTTCTGGTTACAACATTCTGAGAAGTTATTGGTTGATTCAATAGTTGTTTGTACAAAGGAGGTTGGTTAATGTAGATATACTTGATGTTTGATTGATATTCACGGATCCAGTATGAAAATTTATGAAACATGGTCCCTGGAAGAAAAGAGAAGGTTGTAGCCTTCTGTAGGTCAGCACCTACGTACCAGTACATCAGCTAGTACAGGAGCTAAGGGGGTTGTAGCTCCCTTCCAGGAGAAGCTGGAGAACGAGAGAAGGTTGTAGCCTTCTGCAGGTAGCAGCCTGCATACTGGTGTAAGGATGCACCAGTACAAAAACATTGTAAAAAGAAGTTTCTAATTGAAAGAAGATAGAGACGAATTGCAGTAGGTGGTTTTCACCCACATTGGGTTTCCACCTTATATCTTGTGTTCTTATGTGTGATTGCCTATTCTGTTTTACTGTTCCTAGTTACTATTCATATGGTTTGATGCACAGATTAATGATCAACATCTGAAGAATAATTTAAATTACAAGTCTGCTCATATACGTTTGTTTTCTTAACTGAAGTTGCGTACATACGCGGTATTTACTAATTGAAGTAGCATATACAAATCTAATTGTGAAATGAAAAATAATTGACCTCATAATACTGATTCACGCCCCCTCTCAGTATTATTTCCAACATTAAAAACCTTCATTTAGAAGAAGAAAATAGTTACACACAAAACGGAGAAAGAAATCATTCACATAGAGACATTGACTGTTAAAAAATAGGAACCAGACATCGCATACAGTCAAAATACAAACAGATAAAACATACAGAAAGTAGATCAATATCCATTACCATATGCTGATACATATAAAAAACTAAATAATTTACTATTGATACACAGTAAAAGGTAAAAATGTACAGTAAAAGTAAAAACATAGTAAAGGATATTGACAGATCACCAAAGTAAAAGTGTATCAGATGAAAGAGTATCAGTAAAAGTGTATCAGATTGAAAAATCAATGTGAAGATAGATGAAAGAATTGAGCAGTGAAGGTAAATAGTAAAAGTAAACATGGAGGTAGTAAGGGTTAAACAGAGATGAAGACACTTTCACTAGCAACAATGAAGTTTATCCAAAGTAAAGGTTAAAAAGATTAAAAGAAAATTAAGTTTAAAAGATGAAATCATAGCAGGAATGGTACATTTTCCAGAAATCTCCTATTTAAGTCATAATTGTGTAGAAACTATTGTTTCCAATCGAAGACGCATTTTGTGAAACAGGAGGAGATTTGTGTTCCTAAAATGACATTATACAACAACCTATCTCACTTTGTACACATGTATTACAAAAAGGGGGATATATGCATATCTTGACAACCTATTTTTCGGACTATGCAAAGTCCTATTTTTTACATGAAGTTGCAGAGAATATTGTGAACAACCAAAGTTGAAATTTGGGAAACTAAAAGATGTTTATTTCGACAACATACTTTTCTACAATAACCTCTTTCACTTCTTACATATCTATCACAGATTGAGATATACAAAGGTATCACCGGACCCTAAGTTTGCAAAATTTCTGGGGCATAATGCATAAAGGAAGGACTTAGTTAGTGACTCGGAAGCCTCATCACCAATTAAGAGTTGCTATGAAATTCAAGTTTCTCTTATTTTTCACCACCAATCCATAAATATAGTGCTAAATAGACTGATTAGTTTTCAGTATCCTTTATTTAAGTTCTATTAATATAAAACAGTTTGAGATATTTGTAAAACCAATCTTGATATTTTTTCAAGATATTTTAGTTTAGAATTTGTATAAATACTTCTTCATTTGAAGTATTTTGAGGTGGATTATATTAGACATTTCTATAGACTTCTTTGTCAAGAAGAACCAGAAGGTTATTGTATCAGTTGATGAGCCAACAAGCTAGATTAATTAATAAAGATTAGACTGTTCCAAGGCTTCATGTGTTGAGCGAGTTTCAAACAAGTATTTTCATGCGTTTTTGTCATTTTCTCAAATTTATTCATAATCTGATATGTGTTTCAATCTAAATTCTATAACTAGAAATATATTTCAGAGCTTATTTAAATCACAATCTATTTTAACAGTTAAGCATTTGAATGTTTTCTTCTAATACTTGAATTGAAGAATTCTTAGTTGCTCTTTGGTTTAAATTGATTTCATGAATAATCTAGGATAAAGGATTCTTAACTACCCTTTGATTTTGATTAACCCTTCCTTCCTCAATCACTATCTGGGTGTAACAACCCTTAACTTCTCTCTCACCCTGAGTGAAACCCTTTCACCCCTTTGTCTCAAACATCTGAAATACACTTTACTATCTTTCCCTTGGAACATCCCCTTTAGTGAGTTTATCCAGTCTTGCTTCCTTATTAGTTGACTCCATAGCCCAATGGTCTAAAAGACATCAATTTATCCATCTATTTAAGAGATCCCACCACCCAATTTCAAACAAAATAAAAACCCCTTGAACAATCATAGCTAGCCCAAGACATGTTAACTAAAACAAAGTTAAATCTTAAAGAGAGAGCCCTCTCTGAGCATCAGGAAGGCTAGGTCCTGATCTCCAAAAGTGGATAGTGGTTACCTTTGGCTTTTCCTTCTTATTACCTCAAAGGAATTATTAGAATGATAACATTTATGGCAACCATACTAGGGACGACTAACATTTCCCTCAGAAATATTTTACAGGTTCAGATATGATCTATGATGTTGGACAGTGATCAGACACATAAAGGTTAAAATCATCTACCTGGCGACTCCAAATCAATTTCATAATCAATACTCCACTGGAGGAATGAACCTCAAAGAAAAATATGAAAAGATCAAGATTTTAACTTGGATTGTTATCCAAGACATTATGTTGTTTCTCATCAAGAAAGGTTTTCAATGTATATTGTATTTTAGACAAGATCTTAGATTAATTTTTTATTATTTTCCTTTGAAAATTGTAAATATATATCCTCCTTATCCATTTGAGTAGTATTCTTCTAAATCTTATCATGATCATTTTCTCATTGAGGAGCATCAAACAATCAAGAATAATCATACAATCCCTGTACCTTGTAAAGTTACTAATAGATATAAGCCCCTCATGTTACCTCCTATACTCCATGATTTCCCTGATAACTATCACAAATATCTCCCCAGTTTTGATGGAGAAAATGGTATCACTTCCCAAAGATATATTCAAGGGCTTGAGAATTGTTTGGACTTATTTGAGATTGATGAAGATGATTTTATTATTAGGATTTTTTCTCTTTCTTTGCAAATTAAAGAGCTGGTTCAAGAATCTACCTATGGAAAGCATCACAAATTTCCAACAGTTTGTCAAATTTTTCCTTGATAGACAGATAATCAAAGTCAATATTTTTGTTATCAAAGAAGAATATAATCAGTTGAAAAGACATCCAAATGAAACAATACAACAATTTTCTGACAGATTTAATTAGATCTATTATTCAATGCCAACAAATATAAGACCTCCTCCTGATTCCGCTCTCTTGCATTATCCAAAAGCACTTGATCTAGAGATAGAATTTTAGTTAAGAGGAAGAAACCCCTCAACACTGGAACAAATGCAGAACATTGCAGTAGATGTGGAAGTTAATATACAAATTAGTAGAGAAAAATTGAAAGCGGGAGTGGAGAAGAACAACATTGCAGAGGTAAAAATCTACATTTTGGTAAGAAAAATAGAGGAAATAATACATGATATCATCATGAAAGATAATTTTTTTGTTTAAAAGAACCATGACACATTTATTTCACAAAAAGAAGAGGTTTATAGCCATGAAAAAATTCCTACTAATTCCAACTACCATGGATCAGAGGATCGATGTATAGAGCAATATGTGGAGAGGCAATCTGCTGATCTAATGTGTACGTTTGATGACAATACTTATTTTAATGATTTTCCTAAATATGATCAGTATGATGATAATTATGTTCTTCAAATCCAAACTAACTTTACAGATCAATCAGAAACTAGTTTGGGAAATAAAGAAAATCAATTTCAGCAACTTGAAAATAGTGATCATCTTATTCATATTAGCTATGAAAGTGAGGAGGAAAGAGAAAAAATTTTGGAAATAAGTGAAGATTCTTTGTCTCTTTGTTTTGTTTCATTTTAGTTCATCAGAGAAAACTTTAAAGCAATAAAAAATTAGCAGTCTTTAGGTATTGATATTGAAAACAAAGAAGACAATGAAAATCTTAATCATGATTCTTCAATTTCACAAGTGTAGTTATCAAATTCTATTGAGACGTATGATCAGATGACAGAGGAAATTTCTATACCACTATGTTGTGAATCATTTTAGTTTTTAAAGGAAATATGGTCTAATATCTCCAAAGAAAAGGATGAACAACATGCAGAAATCCACGAAGTCCCATTAAAACCCATATGTAATAGGTTGCAGCTATCCTTCCATGTATTTTATGATCCAATAGTTGATATGTTAGATGATGAATGTAATTAGAATTTTTCTCCATTAATTAACTATGAGATTCAAAATCAAGATGATAAAGGTTTCACTAGACAAACATTTCAATCAGTAGAAATATCATCACAAATCTTATCTAAAAATCTGCAGGGTGATAAAGATGAAAATGACATTTCACTTTCATGGCATGGAGGCCATCCAGAACAATTGTACAGTTGCCCAGATTAGTTAAACATTAGTGTATATATTTTGGAAGATCCTTTTGTATAGTTTCTAGAGTCAATAAAAAAAATCAAGTATTTCCTTATCTTCTCATTTGTTGACAAGGTTATAATTGGCTTTAGAATCTCAGTTTTAATCACAAACGAGAACAAGCAACAAAATTCACCAATGTATATGATGCTTGAATGGTTGCATTGGCTATTTCATTTTACCCAACCAGTAGTTGGACCGCTGATTAGAGTAAGTAGGTAGGACTTCAGTTTGAATAAATTAAGTTTTTCAGTAGGAAGTTTACCTCGGATCAGATTTCAGTACATCATGTGTTAGATTTCAATTTGCAGAAAAGGCTATGATTTCAATTCAAGATTTTCAGTCATAGAAATTATAAAAATAAGGCAGAAATGAGAGAATAATAGTTTACAATGTAACTTCAGTCACAATTCAAAGGCTACTGATCTTAAAGTTCTTGACATTTCACTAGGAAATGCCACCCCCAAGTGCTGCCATTGTTAGGGTCCTATAGTGATAGGATTCATAATTTTGAATTGGCTAAGGTTAAGCCTTGTAATATTGTACAGACCTTTGCTTTCTACAAATGTTTTCCATATTATAAATTAAAAAATGTAAAGAGGGTATGTCCTAAAAGAAATATCAAAGGACAAAAAGAATAAGAAAAGATAAAAAAAAGAAAATATATGAACCCCAAAAACAAAAATAGATTATGAAAGTGTGCAAGTATAAATGTCACTACTATTTTACTTCTTTACTATTTTAAAATAATAGTTGTGTGTATATTTTCATACACGCCACAACCCATGGTAGTCAAATTGTTTAATCTTGGTTATTTCATGCTTTCAATTTTATGTTTATAGTTAGAGGATAAAATCTAACCAAACAGCTTAATCTTGGTAGATCATTAGATAGGTAGAGAAAATAAAAGGAGATCATCAGTTTAATCTAAGCCCTTGGCTGATATAAGGTTAAAATTAGATAGTTTACTTTTCAAAAGAAAAATGAATGATAAGGGTCTGCTAGCCAAAATGCACCAAAATAAAATGAAGAAAAAATGGTAGGGTAAGTAATGGGTAAGTAGAAGAAAGGTTGCTGAACTATAAATTTGATTGGATAAAAGCACATTTGTCATGCTTGCTTATATGTTTCAGTGTGCATGAGCATTTAAGAAGGCAAAAACAATGGTTTACAAGCATTTAATTAACTCCTCTTCATTCTTTCCACCCCTTTACTTACTAATTTCCCCATCCACAAGTAAGTTCTAGTACATAAAATCCTTCAAGTCATATAAGCTCAGAGCATTTATTTGACTATTGGTTGGACCTGACCCTTGGCTTAATGACTTATGGACGTTAAGTGTTAGAATTCCCTTCATAAAATTCATTTCCCTTCATTCCCCTAATAAATCCAGTTTTCCTAAGGATAAACTTCATTTGCCTAGGAAAAGTAAATAATCCCAAGTTAAAATTCCATTTCACTCAAAATATCCACAAAAATATTTTTTCCTAAGTATAAGTGCGTAAAGGAAAAGCACAAATATTACATTATACTTAGTATTATTTTCATTCCACTCATTTCAGTTCATATTAATTTCTAACTTAATAATATATTACCACTACCCTTAGTTTAACTATAAACTATATTTCTACCCTATCCCCCCGACGAAACCCTCTTAACTCAGCAATTCTCCATAAAGTTAAGATAATCCCTTCATTAAACCCCGTCTGATCCTTTAATGCCATGTTTAACTCATAAATAATCACAAATCGCCATGGATTAAAGCTCGCCCCCCCCCCCCCCAAAACCTCTGCCCATTTCATCCGTGCAAATTTGTCACCCGACTGCCATCCAATCTTCAACACCCAAATCCAACGGTCTACAGCCATATCGGGTTGACTCGATGTCTGACCTTTACCTTCCCGATAAAGTGGTATTGCCCAGGTCACCATATGATATGTGTCAAGTGTTAAAGTATATCAGGTGACCTTGCTAAAATACCACCTCCTCCATAAAATTAGTGTGATGGCCTCTAATACTGCCTCCCCACTAAATCCGAAACCATTCACTATTCATAATATAAAATTTCATGCCAATTTACCCATGACCTATTAAAACCCCTAAAACCCGCATTTTCATGCATTTTACTTAGTTACACAGCGAAACCTATCAAACCCTTTCGGTGCCACCCTCAGTCTCTGAGAGATGATTTCATCATGGATTCCCTCCTCAACACTTTCCGGACTCTGCCCATAGTTATTCCCAATTTTAGTACAGCCTCGAGTCAACTCCTCGCAAACCTGTGTTTTATTAACAAATTGTTGTATTTTTCAGGTAATTAGCAGAAGACCGGAGCTTGGATAAACAATTTTGATACTAGTCACAAATCTTATTTACTCAAGGAATCGAAAGGAAATCTATTTAAAAACATTCATTGAGAAGAAGAAAATAGTTATACACAGAACATTGAAAGAAATCATTCACACAAAGACATTGACTATTAAAACAAAGGAACTAGACAAAGCATACAGTCAAAAGACAAACATATCAAACATACAGAAAGTAGACCAATATCCATTACCATATGCTGATACTTATAAAAAGCTAAATAATTTACTGTTGAAGTACACAGTAAAAAGTTGAAACGTACAGTAAAAATAAAAACACAGTAAAGGATATTGACAAGTCATTAAAGTAAAAATGTATCAGATGAACGAGTATCAGTAAAAGTTTATCAAATTGAAAAATCAAAGTGAAGATAGATGAAGAAATATAGTAGTCAAGGTAAACAATAAAAGTAAACATGGAGGCAGTAACAGTTGAATGGAGATGAAGACACTTTCACCAGCAACAATGAAGTTTATCCAAAGTAAAATTAAAAGAAAATTAAGGATAAAGATGAAATCAGAGCAAGAATGGTACATTTTCCAGAAATTTCTTGTTTAAGTGATACTTGTGTAGAAACTATTGTGGCCAGTCTATGATGGATTTTGAGAACCTGGAGGATGTTTGTGTTCCTAAAATGCCAGTCTACAAAAATCTATCTCACTTGTTACACAAATATTACAAAAAGGGGGATAAATTCATACCTTCACAACCTATTTTTCAGATTGTGCAAAGTCTCATTTTTTACATCACTTTATAGAATAATGCGAACATATGGAGTTGAATTTTGGGAAACTGAAAGTGGTTTATCTCAAAAACGTACTTATTTACAGTAATGTCTTGTACTTTTTACATATCTATCTCAGATTGAGATATAAAAGGGTATCATTGCACCCTAATTTTGCAGAATTTCTGGGGTAGAATGCACAAACGAAGGACTTAGTTAGTGACTTGGAAGCCTCATCATTAATTAGAGTTGCTATCAAATTCAAATTTCTCTTCTTTGTCACAATCAATCCATAAATATAGTGCCAAATAGATTCATTATTTTTGAGTGTCTTTTATTTAAGTTCTATTAATGTAAAATAGTTTGAGATATCTGTAAAAACCAATCTTGATATTTTTTCAAGATATTTCAGTTTAGAATTTGTATAAATACTTCTTCATTGGAAGTATTTTGAGGTGGATTCTATTAGACCTTTATATATACTTTTTGATCAATAATAACAACAAGATTATTGTATCAGTTGATGAGCCAGCAAGATGGATTGATTAATAAAAATCAGACTTTTCCAAGGATTCATGTGTTGAGCGAGTTTCAAACAAATATTTTCATGTGTTTTTTGTTGGCATTATGATACAGGTGATACAAGTGTTGTCCTTGATGGCAACTCACTTGCCATCAATAACAAAGATTTAATGATGAGAGAAAGGTATACGTAGGTTCACCTTGATAAAGGAGTGTATACACACAAGTTAATAGACCAAAAAGTGCATATAACATCCACACAGTTTCACAGAAGGAAAGGCGTGTAAATGTTGCAAAATTAAGTTTTGGTCCGTGCTATTTGGTCCATGATATTTTGATCCATGGTATTTGTCCAAGGTATCCGATTTGAACTATTGACCCCAGGTATTGTTCCTAAGTGGTTTTGGACCATGGTATTGGGAAAGGCCTAAAACTATAAAAGGAGGAAAAGATCATTAGGCTAAGGTACTCAAGAATTGAATATTTGATGAGGAGCAAGATCTAGTGTACAGGTTATTGCGTTATAGTGCATAGCTAGATCTGAACCAAGGATGAAACTTAGCGCTTGATGAAGGATAAGATCTAATGATGGGTCAAGATCTTAAGGCTTGAAGTGAAGTATCTTTACGTGGTTTGATCATTTATCTAAATAACTGGCACATGTTGTAGTCTGCAAATATGATGATCTGGGTATAAATGAAGTTTGGAATTGTTGTAATGTTTAAATCATCATTTACAGATCTGTATGCAGGTTCACTTTAGTAAAGGCACATATACACACCAGTTCTACATATCAAAACAACATATACATTGTCAATTTCATTTACAGATCTGTACGCGGGTTCGCCTTGCTAAAAGAGCGTATGTACGCAAGTTCGACAAATGGAAGTGGCGTATACCTTATAAAATATGTTTTAGTTGCTTCTGTTTGCTGTTGCAATGTTCTAGGTTCTGGCTTGGGTTCTGGTGACTGTAGTCTGGTTACAACATTTTGAAAAATCAGATTGAAGAGTTGTCAAAGTGATTAATTGATTCAGTTGTGGTTGGTGCAAAGGAGATTGGTTGATGCAAATATATTTGATGATTGAATGATGTTTTGATGGATCCAGTCTGAAAATTTATGAAACGTGGTCCCTGGAAGAAAAGAGAAGGTTGTAGCCTTCTGTAGGCCAGCACCTACATACTAGTAAACATATCAGCTAGTACAAGAGCTAGGGGGTTGTAGCTCTCTTCTAGGAGAAGCTAGAGAATGAGAGAAGGTTGTAGCCTTCTGCAAGTAGAAGCTTGCATACTGGTGTAAGTCTGCACCAATACAAAAATTATAAAAAGAATTTTCTTATTATTAAAAAGAAAGAAACTATTGCAGCAGGTGGTTTTCACCCACATTGGGTTTCCACCTTATATCTTGTGTTCATATCTGTGATTGTATGTTCTGCTTTTACTGCACCTCATTATTTTTTATATGGTTCTGATGCACTGATTAATCATCAACATATGATGAATTAATCGAATCATAAGTTTGCAGGATGTACGCTAGTTGTCTTAAACACAGTTGTGTACACACGCGATTTCCATTAACTGAAGTAGCGTATATGAATCTGATTATGGAAACGAAAAATTATTGACTTGCTAATATTGATTCACCCCCCCTCTCAGTGTTATTTCCAACAATTGGTATCAGAGCAGGTCCTTAAGGAGAAGCTTGATCGCTTGAAGGAAGATCCATCATCATGAGTAATCAAGAAAGAGAGGGATCCATCAAACCACCAATCTTTGTCAGAAGCAACTTCATTTATTGGAAGGTAAGAACCACAACCTATCTTCAATCTCTTGGAACAGATGTCTAGGAAATTGTGGAAGGAGGATATACATTTCCATTAGCAATTCCTACAGATGCAGTAGGTAAAAAGAAATATGAAACCAATGCCAAGGCTGTCACTACATTATTGGGAAGTTTGTCACAATCAAAATTCATCAAAGTTATGCAACTCAAATACACCAAATAAATATGTGACAAAATCGTTCTAAGCTATGAAGGAGACTCTCAGGTAAAATGTGCAAAACTGCAAACTCTCAGAATTCAATATGAAACTATCAAAATGCACAATGATGAAAGTATAGCTAGTTACTTCTTACGTATAGATGAGATTGTTAATTGCATGAAGAATTTGGGTGAAGAGATAAAGGAAGTTACTTTAGTAGAAAAGGTTTTAAGATCCTTGTCTGCTAAGTTTGAATCAAAAGTATCTACCATAGAAGAAAAGCAGGATCCTAAGACTATTGCTATGACACAATTGCACGAGGTCTTAACCGCTTTCGAGATGACAAAAGGAGGTACATCATATATGAGAGAAGCCACATTTAAAGCTTTAGGAAAAGAAGAACTCAATGAATTAGGACATATTTCAGAATGAGAAGAAGCAAACTTTGTCAAGAACCTTCAACGGGGTACCGGAAGATTTAGAGGTAAACTACCTTTCAAATGTTTTGCTTGTGGAAGAGTCGGTCATTATGCTGCCAAATGTCCTCATAAAGATAAGTTTGATAAAGGTAAGGAATCCACAAAATGGAATATAAAACAAAATGTATGTAAGAAGAGCTACCATACGCATGAAGATAGTAATAGTTTATCAAATAGTGATGAATATGAAAATAGTAATGACTATAGACTTCTGATGGCTTTTGAAGATTATGATTTCTTGGATGCTTTAGATGAATATGACCTTTATGAAGAAATCTCTAAATTCAAAATATATATAGAAGAAAAGAATATGATTATAGATACTTTGACATTCCAACTTGCTGAAAGAGAAAAACACAATGGAAAACCAGAATGTGAAATTGTGGGTCTAAGAAAGAATATTGAGAAAACAAAATCTCTCAATATTAGATTTGCTAAAGGATTAGAAACCTTAAATGTAATTATCAAAGTGTAGTGTTCTCCTCTGATAAAGATAGGTCTTGGATATACTGAAGAAGCATCTCAAGCACATAAGCTGTCAACCTCCACTAAAAGCTATCTTGATGCAGCAAAGAATAGTGAACAGTTTGTCAATCATCAGCAAAGGCATAAAGCAGATCACCAGGTAAATGAGGTTCAATTTACTTGAAGGATGAACAAAAGCTACAACCAACCTTAGGTAAATCATACTCAATCTTCTTCAAGAATCAATATCAATAGAAACTACAATCACCAAGTCAGTAGATTCAATAATCGCAGGAAATGCTTTAATGGCCAATGTTTATCATGTCTTAGCTTTGGATACAAAGTTTCTCAATGTGTTTCTTACAAGAATATCATGACTAGAGAAGCACGAAATCAAAGGAATGTGACAGGGATCATGAAAAGGACCTACAATAAATTTTCTCTTCTTGAAAGTGAAATAGAATACTCTACCTGTAACAACTTCTGTCATGAAGAATCTAAATGCAGGAGTAAATTTTGGCAAACATCTCAGAAGGAGCAAACTTCATTAAGTCCCAAAATATGGAGAAAGAAAGAACCGCAACCAGAAAGATGTGGTATAGCCTTGTATGCAAAAGGACAAGAAAATTAGTGGTATATCGACAGTGGATGCTCAAAACACATGACAGGTGACAAAGAAAAACTTCATTCATATAATGCATTAGAAAAGGAAAAGAAGGTCTCATTTGGAAATGACGCCCTTGCTGTCATAAAAGGTAAAGGCTCTGTTCTCTTAAAATAAAAAATTAAAGCTGGGAATGTTATGTATGTTGATGGTCTAAGGCATAACCTGTTGAGTGTCAGTCAAATGTGTGATCAACGAAATGAAGTAGTATTTCGATCAAATGGATGTGTTGTTTGTGAGCTTGGTATAGGAGAAACCATGATCAAAGGTATAAGGACTCAAAACAACTTATATATACTCAATGAAGGACAACAACAATGCTACCTAAGAAAAAATGATGAACATTGGCTATGGCACAGAAGATTAGGGCATCTAAGCTTCTCTCAAATAACAAAATCTTGTAGATTCTAGGCTGTTTGTGATCTTCCTAATATCAACATTGTAGAAAATACAATATGCAAATCATGTCAATTTGGTAAGCAAACCAGAACACACTTCCTTAAAAAGGAAGGATCAGCTAGTAAGCCTCTTGAACTTGTTCATACTGATTTATGTGGACCATCAAGGAAAAAGTCACCTTGTGGAGAAGAATACTTTATATTGTTCATTGACGATTTTTCCAGAATGTGTTGGATAGGACTTCTAAAGCATAAAGATGAAGCATTTGAAAATTTCAAAGCCTTCAAATCTTTGGTTTAAAATGAATCAGATCGCAAAATCAAATGCCTTAGATCTGATTGACGAGGGGAATTTACCTTGGATGAATTCTTTGAATTTTGTGAAGAACATGTAATAAAGAGGCAATTCTCCATTGCAAGGACTCCTCAGCAAAATGGAGTGGTAGAAAGGATGAACAGAACTGTTCAACAAATGGCTGTGTTATGCTATATAATTCTGGAGCTCCTGCAACCTTCTGGGGTGAAGCTGCATTCACTGCCATGACTATACTCAACAAAGAAAATGTTCGGGTAAACAGCACTCAAACTCCACATGAACTTTGGTATGGTAAGACTCCTATAGCAAAATACTTCAAAGTTTTTGGAAGCAAATCTTACATCAAAAGGACTGATGAAAAACTTGGTAAGTTTGAACCCATAGAAAATGAAGGTGTTCTCCTTGGTTACTCTTCTCGAAGTAAAGGATATAAATGTTATAATAAAAGACGTCGGAAAATTATTGAAATTATTGATGTTGTGTTTGATGAAGCATGCAAAAATCCAAAACAAATGAAAACCAAAGATTATGAAGAAGATGAGGATTACCCTCCCACATCAAATTAGACTAATTCTGAAGAAGAAGCCAATGGAGTACCAGAAGAAGAAATAATGGTAGAAGAAAAGACTCCATCTAGGTATGTTCAGAAAAATCATCCAGAGACTCAAATTTTGGGACAAAAAGAGGCAGGTGTGCAGGCAAGAAGAACTGTTACAGAAGCTTCAAGCTATCTAGAATTTCTATCCTCCATCGAACCTCAAAATGTAAATGAAGCATGCAAAGATGAATGTTGGGTCAAGGCCGTGAATGAAGAACTTGAGCAAATTCAAAAGAATAATTCTTGGGAATTAGTTCCTAGACCTCATGATAAGAATATCATAGGAACTAAATGGATATTCAAAAACAAGCTAAACGAAAATGGAGAAGTTATTAGAAACAAGGTCAGACTTGTCTGTAAAGGATATTCTCAACAACAAGGTATAGATTTTGGAGAAACTTTTGCACCTGTTGCTAGACTTGAAGCCATAAGAATGTTCCTTGCTCTTTCTAGTTTTCAGAAATTCAAAGTATACCAAATGGATGTAAAATCTACCTTTCTTAATGGAGACTTAGAAGAATAGGTCTATATTGAGAAACCAAATGGATTCATTCTTGGAAATGATGCAAAACTTGTATGTAGACTCAGAAAGGCTCTCTATGGTCTAAAACAAACTCCAAGGGCCTAGTATTACCGTCTTGACAAATATCTCCATCAACAAGCTTTTTCAAAGGGATCAACTGATAGCAATTTATATACAAATATAGACAATAATAAATTGCTAATACTTGTTGTGTATGTTGATGATATCATTTTTGGTAGCAATGAAGAAGCCATGAGTCAGAATTTTGCTTCAGTAATGCAGCAAGAATTTGAAATGTCCCTCCTTGGTGAGCTTTCATATTTTCTTGGTCTACAAGTTCAACAAAATAAAGATGGTATTTTTCTTACACAAACCAAATATCTCAAACAAATCTTGAAAAAATATGGCATGGAAGATTCTAAACCAATATCTACCCCAATGGTAACAGGATGCAGTCTTAGCTCAAATGATGAATCAACAGGAGTACATCAACCAACTTACAGATCCATGATTGGCAGTTTGCTTTATCTAATAGGTACTCGACCAGACATCATGCATGCAGTAGCAATAGTTGGAAGATTCCAAGAAAGTCCAAAGGAATAACACCTTCAGGCAGTCAAAAGGATTTTCAAATATCTTCAAGGAACACAGAATTTTGGTTTATGGTATCCTAGAGATACAGATCCTACACTTCCTGCATATATAGATGCAGATTGGGCAGGAAGTGTTGATGATAGAAAAAGCACTAGTGGTGGTGCATTCTATATGGGTTCCAGATTACTGTCTTGGTTCAGCAAGAAAAAAATTTCAATTACATTATCTATAGCTGAAGCAGAATATGTGGCTGCTACATCTTGCTACACACAACTCCTTTGGATGATGCAAACATTGCAAGAGTTTCAGATCACATGTACTCCACCCATCTCCATTCTATGTGATAATACAAGTGCCATCAGTATTTCAAAGAATCTAGTCATGCATTCAAAGACCAAGCACATACCCATCAAATATCATTTTATACGTGAACAAATGCTTGAAAAAAAGGTCAAATTGGAGTATGTTCCCTCTAAAGAACATGTTGTTGATATATTCAGCAAACCACTGCACAGAGAGACATTTGAATATCTCAGACAGAAGCTGGTAGTAGTTGATGCATCATCCTGTTGTTAAACCCTATATGTTTTAAAGAAATGTGGTTATAAGTGAGTTTCATGAAGCATAGTCACGTACATATGTTGGTTTTTGTGGATACATTCATGTATATTGTGGTTTGAAGAAAAGCAGTGTGCCAGAATTAGGAAGAAAGGGACCTGATATGGTTTAGTTCAGGGGGAGCATATGCTTCTAATAATGTATTGTTGGCATTATCTTAGAAGATCTTGGTACAGATTCACACAGTTGTTTTT
This sequence comes from Pinus tabuliformis, assembly GCA_031772625.1. NCBI lineage: Eukaryota > Viridiplantae > Streptophyta > Pinopsida > Pinales > Pinaceae > Pinus > Pinus tabuliformis. Next base: position 1,214,751,949 of record CM062805.1, read on the forward strand.
GCTTTAGGTGGAACAGGTTTAGGGGGGAGAACATGGTTGCTAGTTGACAAATGTTGCTGATGACTATCATGGTCTTGCTTAAGATATTCTGTCTTTGTTATATATATGTCATATGTAAAGGTCATAAAAATTTCTAATTTGTAAACCCACTATGCATGGGATGGATGATGTAATGTTTATGTTTTGACATGTATAAACAATTGTATATCCCCAGTTGATTGGGAGATGGATGTATGAGTCTTTGGTGATAGGAAGGTCATTGATGATGTATGTATAGAGTCATGTTATATTTTTGCAGACCTTTCTTATGCTCATGGGGAGCATGGACTTGACCATAAGAGCTCAATCAGCACTTCAGCATATCAAAGACTTTAGCTGGTACTCAAGGCAAGCATGACCCTTTGCCCTTGATGCCAAAGGGGGACAGTGATTTTTTTTGTTGCCATCAAGTACAAAGGGGGAGATTGTTGGCATTATGATACAGGTGATACAGGTGTTGTCCTTGATGGCAACTCACTCAGATGACAGATCATAGTGCAGTAGGTCCATAACAAAGATTTGATGATTCTAGAAAGGTATACGTAGGTTCATCTTGAAAAAGGAGTGTATACATGCGAGTTGACAAAACAAAAGGTTCATATAATGTACACATGTCATTTCACAGAAGGAAAGGCATGTACATGTTGGAAAATTAAGTTTTGGTCCATGGTATTTGGTCCATGGTATTTTGATCCATGGTATTGGTCCAAGGTATCTAGTCCGAAGTATTGACCCCAGGTATTGGTCCTAAGTGGTTTTGAACCATGATATTTAGAAAGGCCTAAAACTATAAAAGGAGGAGAAGATCATTAGGCCAAGGTACTCAAGAATTGAATATATGATGAAGAGCAAGATCTAGTGTACAGGTTATTGGGTTATGGTGCATAGTTGGATCTGAACCAAGGATGAACCTTAGCGCTTGATAAAGGATAAGATCTAATGATGGGTCAAGATCTTAAGGCTTGAAGTGAAGTATCTTTATGTGATTTGATCATTTATCTGAATAACTAGCACATGTTGTAGTCTGTAAATATGATGATCTTGGTATAACTGAAGTCTGGAATTGTTGTAATGTTTAAATCATCATTTATAGATCTGTACGCAAGTTCACTTTAGTAAATGCGCGTATACACACTAGTTTTACATATCAAAACAACGTATACATATTAAATTTGATTTGCATATCTATACGCATGTTCACCTTGAGAAAAGAGCGTATGCACGCAGATTCAACACACGAAAGTAGTGTATGCCTAATAAAATATGTTTTAGCTGCTTTTGTTTTCTATCGCAGTGTTCTGGGTTCTGGCTTGGGTTCTGGTTACTGTATTCTAGTTACAACATTCTGAAATATCATATTGAAGGGTTGCTAACGTGATTAATTGATTCAGTTTTGGTTGGTGCAAAGGAGATTGGTTGATGTAGATATATTTGATGATTGAATGATGTTTTGATGGATCCAGTTTGAAAATTTATGAAACATGGTCCCTGGAAGAAAGGAGAAGGTTGTAGCCTTCTGTAGGCTGGCACCTACGTACTAGTAAACATATCAGCTAGTACAAGAGCTAGGGGTTGTAGCTCCCTTCCAGGAGAAGCTGGAGAATGAGAGGAGGTTGTAGCCTTCTACAGGTAGAAGCCTACGTACTAGTATAAGTCTGCACCAGTACAAAAATTGTAAAAAGAATTTTCTTATTATTAAAAAGAAAGAAACGATTGCAACAGGTGGTTTTCACCCACATTGGGTTTCCACCTTATATCTTGTGTTCATATGTGTGATTGTTTGTTCTATTTTTACTACACCTGGTTCCTATTTATATGGTTATGATCCACTGATTAAATATCAACATATGATGAATTCACTGAATCATAAGTTCGCAGGATATACGCTAGTTGCCTTAAACACAGTTGCGTATACAGACGCGTTCCATTAACTAAAGTAGCGTGTATGAATATGATTATGGAAATGAAAAATTATTGACTTGCTAATACTAATTCACCCCCCCTCTCAGTATTATTTCCAACATTTTTGTCATTTTCTCAAAGTTATTCATAATGTTATATGTGTTTCAATCTAAATGCTATAACTGGAAATATATTTCAGAACTTTTTAAAATCACACTCTGTTTTAGTAGTTAATCATTTGAATGTTTTCTTCTGATATTTAAATTAAAGAATTATTAATTTCTCTTTGGTTTAAATTGATTTCATGAATAATCTAGGTTAACGGATTCTTAACTTCCCTTTGATTTCGATTACCCCTTCCTTCCTCATTCATTATCTGGGTCTGAGAACCCTTAACTGCTCTCTCACCCCAAGTGAAACCCATTCACCCCTCTGTCTCAAACATTTGAAATACACTTTGCTATCTTGCCCTTGGAACATCCCCTTTAGTGAGTTTATCCTGTCTTACTTCCTTATCAATTCACTCCATATCCCAATGGTATGAAAGACATCAATTTATCCATCTGTTTAAGAGATCCCACCACCTAATTTCAAACAAAATCAAAAACCATTGAACAATCATAGCTAGCCTAAAACATCTTAACTAAAACATAGTTAAATCTTAAAGAGAGAGCCCTCTCTGAGCATCAGGAAGGCTAGGTCATGATCTCCAAAAGTGGACAGTGGTTACCTTTGGTTTTTCCTTCTTATTACTTCAAAGGAATTGTCATAATGATAACACTTGTATCAGTCATTAATCAGTTTATAAAAATAAAGTAGGGGGCCTTTTATGACTCAGTTTGTAATGTACTTGTTTGTCTCAGATAGAGCCACTGCTGTGAGTAGGCATTGATAACCTTGAAAGGGTTACCTTTTAACCAACAACAATGTGATATCCCATCCATTTAATAGTGCAATAATTAGAGGTAAATTTTATTTTTCTTTTCCTTTCGTTTTTTATACTAAAAAGCCATTGTGCTGGTGTGGTGGCTAGATAATGACAATGCCATTTAGCGCTAACAATCAAACTAAACAAGCTGGCTCATGATGAGACCCCTTGTCTTATAATTAAAAATCGTAAGCCACTACCATGATTTGGTGTTCAGTTTGGTAACGCCAGTTTAATTGGTTCCCTATGAACATGGTAAGCATGCTCGTGATGAGACATCTTATCTGTTAGATATTTTTATATTTTAGAATTACACTCTAAAAAAATTCTTTTTTGATGGATGGGGAGGATCATTGAGTCCTTAAGAGTTCTGGATGACAATTTCGAGTTGAAAGTGTTTTAGTCATAAGACGGTCTTTACTTTTTAAGAATAACCTTTTTTGACTAAAACTAGAGTAAAAGGATACAATTTTTTAAGTTTTTAAATATTTTATGACTTAATGCAAAAGATTTTCAGAGTTCTATATTTTTTTTTATCTAATTTTCAATTTTGGTAACCACTTCTTAAAAATTCATACATTCAAAATTAAAAAATAAGAATAACTTTAAGAGACATTGAAATGTCAATATAGTACTACTTAACATTTTATTAACAAAATCTACAAAAGGAAAAATAAATTGTAGCGGGATGTACAATGGAAGTGATTTTTTAGAGATTTACTCTTTATTCTATTTTTTTTTTAAGAAATTAAGAACATAATTTCTTTAAAATGAGCCCATTTATGAGAAGAGAATCTCTCTTTCCTCATAAATCTTGAAGTATAAATGTAGATGGGCTTATATGTTCAACAATATGAAATGGATCAAGTCATAATTTCTAAAATTTGTTATGTTTCCCTTCTTCTTCGTGTGCTTTCGCCCACTTTAGAACTAGATCTCCAACTTGGAAGGATATTTATGTGACTGAAATTGCATCAAAAGAAGCTTTCACCGTCTATTGATGTTTGGTGTGTGTGAGTTTGGCCTTTTCCCATTCTTCTTCTAGTTTTAGGATTTGTGAATTTCTTAATTGCAATGAAGGAGAAGGTGTTTCTTCAATAAATTTAACTAGGGCATGAAGGAAGAGCTAAATGTGATGGAATAATGGCTTCCTTCCCATAGACTAGGTTAAATGGAGAAGTGCCTATAGAGGCTTTCTGAGTTATCCTATCAGCCCATAGAGCAAATATTAAATCTTTGTGCCGATTTCTTTTCTTTTTATCTACAATTCTTTTGATTATTCCAAGGAGATTTTTATTAGTGGATTCTTCCGAACTGTTTCCTTGGGGGTAGTAATTAGCAGAATATTTGAGTTTCAAACCTCTCCTAATTTCAAATTCAATCATACTGGTACCCAAAAAATAAGATGCATTATCAAATATAAGTGCAGGAGGAAACCCAAATCTTGTAATGATAAATTGATCAATAAATTGAATAAAAATTTAGAATTGACTACCTTTAGCGGAATTGCTTCCAACCACTTAGTGAAGTAATCTGTAGCAATTAGAATATACATATTTTGTTTAGAAGAATGAGGAACGATCTCACCTACGATATCTAGTCCCCATTGTTCAAAAGTATGTTCGATGTTGACTGGCTGCAGAGGCAAGGCTAGTTTCCTTTGTCTTCAGGAAGCAGTTTGGCATGTTTTTCATTTCCTCACATATGCATGGGTATATTTGAAGAGAGTGGGCCAGTAGTATCCAACATGTAATATCTTGTGTGCAGTAGTATCTCCTCCAAAGTCTCCTCCTGCCGGTTTATCATGAATTTCTTGCAAAATTGTTTGTGCTTCAGAGTTTTCTAAGAATCTTAACAATATGGAATCATAGTTTCTCTTAAATAACATGTTATCAACAATCTCATAATGACTTTATTTTAATTTTAAATCTCTTTTTCTTTTATAATTGAGTTCATAAGGAGCATATCCATTTTTCAAATAAAAAAATAAATTAGCGTGTTGGGAATCATTATCAATTACACTTACCTCAGAAATGTGTTGATTGTTTCCTATGTCCCTTTCGGCTAGTATGTTGGATTCTCCTGTAAGCAGCTTGCAGAAACCTTTCGTTCTAACAATTTTGGCTGGTTTTATTTCGATATCATATTCTTGTAGAGTTTTTACCCAATTTGGTCTCTTTTCTCCTAATTCTTTTTGCATTAGTAATTGCCTCACTACTGGGAATGGGACTATTACTTTCATGTGTGTTTTAAGAGAAAAGGTATAAAATGCTTTACATATTTATATACAACAAATGTATTTTTTTCTACTTTTGAATAATTCAAATCAGTGCCCTGAAAATTTGAACTAAAAAATGAGATAGGTGCTACAATTTTCCGATTATTAATTTGTGTCAAAAAAACGACATAAGACGTTGAAGAAGAAAAAGTGTATAAGATGAAATGATCAGAGAAAGTTAGAGTATTTAATGGAGGAGCATCAATAACTTCCTATTTGGTTAAATCAAATGCTTTCCTTTCATGATGACCCCATTTAAAAACTGCATCTTTCTTAATCATTTGTTGTAACGGAAAAATAATTTGTGAGAAATTAGCAACAAACCTTTTGACAAAATTGATCTGTCCAAAAAAAGATTGCATGATTTTTATGTTATATGGTGGAGAAATTTCTGAAATTTATTTTATTCTATTAGGGTCAATGTAAATTCCATTTTTTTACATAATGAATCCTAAAAGTTTCCCTTCACTAAGAGCAAAAAAGGACTTTTTCAGATTTAATAAAATCCATATTTTCTACAGCGTTGAAAATTTGGTTTTAAGTCCTGCAAATGACTATTTTTGTTCTTTGAATAAACAATAATGCCATCCAAGTAAAAAATTATTGTTTTCTTTAAGAGGCCTTTGAAAGCTATATCCATGGCTCTTTGGAAAGTGGCCCCTCCATTTACCAAATGGCATTTTTTGTTAGGCATAAGTTCCCCATTTGGTTCTGAAAGTAGTCTTTAGCCTATCATCTAGGTGGACCATGATTTGATTATATTTAGAGAAACCATCAAGGAAAGACATATGTTCGGAACGAACAATTGATCGTAAAATCTGTTCCATAGTGGGTATCGAGAAATTATCCTTTTGACTGACGTTATTAAGATTCCTAAAATCTATACAAATGCGGATATCACCGTTTTTCTACCCAACGTGTACCATGTTGGAAACCCATATTGAATGCCTAATAGGAGAAAATGATTTTAGCTTTGAGTTTATTCAATTCTATTTTGATTTGATTTTCTAAGTTCTGATGAATTTTCCTTAATTTTTGTTGGATAGGTTTATCATTTGATATCATCGGAATTGTATGTTGAATGATGCAAGTGTCAAACGTTTTGAGATCTTCGTAACTCCGAGCAAAGACATCCTTCTTTTTCTTTAACAAATTGATAAAAGATAATCTTTCTTGAGATGGGAGACCAAGTCCTAAATTGATGTTCTGAGGTTTAAGATCTGTCCTAAGATTTATCAATTCAAATCTCAAAGTTGAATTATGTAGTTTTGAATTAGTAACTCTTTTAAATGTTCCTTCTAAATCATAGATATCCTCAAGTTTAACTATAGATTTGGGTATGGGATTATCATCAATTTTTTGTTTTAACTAATTGTCGTATTCATCTTCATCAATTATTTGGTCATCATATGATTTTTCAAAATTTAAGAAGCTTAAAATTTCTTCATCATTATTGAATACCTGCCAATTGGTGATATTATTGGGAATGGATGGTCTAAAGATTAATTCTATAGAAAATCTATCAGGACTGTAATATTTGGATGGGATCAACTTTAATGCAGCGTTAGCAAGAAGGCGAGCGCTGACATTCTGAATCCTAGGAATAACATATATGTTAAACACTAAAAAATATGAAGTGAGAGAATGAACCAAATACTGATAATGCTTAAAGTGTGTAGAGATACAATGCATCACATTTCTCACTTGTTTAATTACAATTTTTGAATCTCCATAAACTTGCAGGTATTTAATGCCAAGGATAATTGCTTTATACATACCTTGGACCAATGCTTCATATTCTGCATTATTATTTGTGCATTCGAATTCCAATTTGCTAGTCAGCATTGTCTTCACACCATCAGGATTAATCAATATGAAACATGCTCCTGCTCCATCACTTGATTTCAACCCATCAAAATACAATTTCAAGAATAAAGAATTAACTAATGGTTTTTCTAACATATTTACACATATTGAAAAGTCTAGCTGTGAAAAAATTTCAATTTGAGAAGTTACGAATTACTCAGAAATGGTGACATTTGTGCTTTAAAATTCTGAAAAAATGATTCAGGAGAGTAGTTTCCAAGAATGTTGTTATTAAATACTACTGCCTCATTTTCACCTTCGAAATCTGTTATTGAATGTTTCATATGTTTTTCTCAGTTGATTCTAATTTGATTCATCTTTCCATTAAATGGGAGCCATAAGTGAGACCAATCAGTGGCAAAATAACCGTGTAGTTTTTCTGACCAATCTTTACTAAGAATTAAACTGTAGAAATCTGGGATATCAATAACAAGTTTATTAATTATTTGACAAACTTCAGGATTCGAATATAATCTAATAAGAGTTGAATTCATTTCTCTTATGACTTTGAATTTTGTCTTAGCAAGTTGCACAATGTGAACTGGAGTTTTCTTGGATGACATGTTTAATTTCAGATGAACTGAATACAACATGATATTCGAAGAAGTCCCTAAAACTACCAAGAAGTTATGTACATTTTTACTAAATATTTCAAAAGTCAAAACAAAAGGAGAATGTGAGTTAGACTTGTCACCTATCAGAATAGCATCATAGGAATCGAATAATGGCTGACTAGGAGGTTTACCCATTCCATTAGTTGCTTTGGATACCACAAAAATAGGAAGAGAAGAATTAGGTACTGCATTCAATTCTTTCAGTAAAAATTTCTGTTGTGGTTTAAGTTTAGTGAGTTCATGAAGGGAAATGTTTGATTTTATTTTCTTCATATCCTCAACTATATTGTAATTAATGGTATCTAAAAATACTAAGGTTCTAGGTGAAGATAGAGAATTGGATGAAGATGGAATTACTCAGGGAGAAGTGGAAGTGGATTTTTTAACAACAGCTTTATCTTTAGCAGTGCAAGTTGAAGGCTTTTGCTTTTGAATTGCTTGTATAGGATCAACTGGATCTTTACTTCTTGTTCTAACAGGTAATGCTTCATATCCATTTTCACTATTAGAAATAGGAAGAATAAAATCTCACATTCCATTTAAGTCAGCAATATGTTTATCTTGGGATTAATCGACAAAAAATGCTACTTCTTCCTCATCTTCATCATCAGTTTCTATATTAGAGATCGTGTTTGGATGTTTTGGATTAGGTGGATAATTTCTTGTGAATGGTCTAAAAGGTTTTTTGGAAGAGCATTCAACTACTTGTTTTTTTATCTCTACCATCTCATTAGACAAAGTTTTAAGGACTTGTTGCAAGCCTTCAAGATAGAAGGGATCTTTAGGTGCTTTCTTTTTAGCTTCATCCTTAAATGTAGCTCTTTTTAATTTTCTGCCTTCTTGATCTTTTTTCTTGTCGAGTGAATTTATCCCCTTTTCTAGAGACACAACTTCTTTCATGTTTTCTACAAAGGTATTTTTATTATCTCTATCTACAAAAATTCCTATGTTAGAAGGAAGAGATGAAATATACCATTCAATTTGTACATCAACCCCAAGTCTAGAAATAGTTGGGATTTTCTTTAACAATTTGTTAAATCTAGAATTGAAATATTTTATCGTTTCCCCTGAATTCATTTCTAGATTGGAGAGGTCATTGATAAGAGATGTAGTTGAGTGTTCATCACCAAATTTAGTCAAAAATTGTTCTTCAAAAATATCCCAACTAGTAATAGAATTAGCTAGTAATGAAAAGTACCAAGACCCTGCTGATCTTGTAAGAGTGTACGAGAATAATATAACAAAAACATCTTCTTCAACTACCTCATTAAGATTGATGACTAACATATAATTATGAAGGTGCTCTTCAGAAGATAACACATCATCGGGATTGAATTTTGGAAAACATCTTTTAGGATGTTTTGGTAGAGGATGAAGCGGTGCTGGCATTTGAACAACTCCTCGATTGGACCATGGTCTAGCTGCCATTGTAAAAGGTGGGGAGGTGGATGTGAGGAAAGAAGTATTGGTAGTTTTGATAGTACTTCTTGAGGCAACACTAGTTGTTTGTGTAGAGGAAATGGAAATTGATGAAGTGAATGGTAGAGAGAAAGGAAATGAAAAGGGAAGAAATGGAGATGTTGGTGAATGAGAGAATGAGGTAATATCACTAGTAGATGTTTGGGAATTTGATGTATCGGTTTTTGTTCAACAGGACTGAATTGGAAATTCAAATGGTGAGATTCCAAGTTTTTCACTTTAGGACCGAGTTAAAACACCAGTTCCTTGAAAAATAGAAGTTATTGTTTCTTCATAATATTTGAATGATTCATGCTTTTCTACTGAAATGGATATGTCTTCCAATTTCTTTATCAAAGTTGTAATTTTTGGTGATTCTAGAATATAATCCACATGGAATACCTCAGGAAGTATTCTACGAGACTTGGGAGGTGATTGTACAACTCCTAATCTAAAAGTAGGATATTCTGGAGGGGATCTGGAAGTTGTAGGAGATTTGGAGGGAGAATGACTCTTGGAATGGTATTTTGTTTTCGGATTGGACTCACTTTCCATTCATAGTTTGCATGCCCCCCTTATAGCACCAAAAAGTGTTGAGGCCTTGAAGATTGGTGTTTCAACACATGGGGAAAACCACCTAGTTCGGACCTTAAGGCAACTCCTTTTTCGTTTAGGTAGTGGCTCCAACTAGGGATAATGGGATCAATTTCCCAATGAAAAGTTATTGAGTGAATGTGTAATTCTTATAGCGGATTGAAATAGATGGATTTGCAGTAATGGATTAAATGGAAAAATATATGCATTAATCTACTCTATAACTTGGGATTGTTCAACTTTTATCTAAATGCGATCTGTAATCATTTTCCTTAGTAAATGTCAATATAGATTGTCAACCACCAATGGAAATGAAACTATTTCGAGATGATTAGTTTGATAAAATAGTAAATCAAAATATTGTGTAAACTCATATCACATTTAGGATATCAAAAAAAATTGCTTAACATGTATAAAAATATCAATGGCAGCATGATCAATAGTGAATAGATGTGGCACTGTTCTTTAAATATCAAGTAATAAGAAATCTGAAACGATAAATTTACGATTTACATATGAACAAAACAGAGTTACAATGATAGAAATACTAGAAACACTTCGCTCAGCTCATAAAACAAATAACAACAGTTTATTCCTTCCCACAAAGATGATTCCAGGTGTACAATAATGCAACTTCTCAAAATTCTTTATGAAAATTCCTAAGCAATGTTCCAGTCGTTCTATTGAGAAAAGGATGAAAGTAGAGTAGTGTGAGTTTTTGTAAGCATTTATTCATAAAATTTAGGACTTTTATTTGATAAAACAATAAAGCTTAAATAGCAAAAAACAACTAAATCTATTGTGCAGAGCGTTGAGCATATTTAAACAGATCACCTCAACAATGCCTAAAGGAAAACTCTTTTTTGGTAGAAGTTTCTGAAAGTGATTTGTTTCCTTCATCAATTTCATTTGTTACATCAAATTATTTGGACATTTGTCTGCTTATTTGAACTGATTTGTGACTTATCAGCATAATTGTCTTCCTCTGTCATGAACTTGAACAAGAAAAGCTTGTATCAATAAGGTGTAAATAAGTGAAACTGATAAGTGGGTTTTATTTGAAACAAATCACTTTTGCAGGAAATCAGGAAAAATGTAGAGCATGATAAATCTAAACACAACCATCATGGAGAGTAATGCAGAGTGAGGTCAGTGGTAAGACAAGTCAGACTTTATGGTCTTATCCCAAAAGAAAATCATAGTTTGGGGAATATCATAAATCAATAACAATTGGATTAGAATCAGGATGAAAACTCAGAAAAATTACAATTAGATTAGACTGAGAGTATTCCAAATAAAATCCAAAGGGGCCTTCTTAAATCACATCACATCGCAATCGGAATGGGAGGATAGGACAGGAATGGCTTAAGTTCCGTGACTTTAGTGATAGTTGTGGACGTGAGATTTTTATGAATTGACATGTAATTCTTAACGGGTCTGGGGATTATCGCAAATTGGAATTGACATCAGATGGATTAAGAATTTGATTCTTGTGATTGTGTAGCCATGGGGTATTTATAATTTGGATTTAATAATCTCGCTGAGTTCAGCTATCACAATCACAAATCGGCTAGCATGAAGTATTTGTTATAAGCTATGTCCCTATGAAACTTGTGATTGCGGGGTCTCGAGGTGACGTGGTAGTGATGTCATGAATGACATCATGATGTGATGTGGTAGGTGACTTGCATATGACAAGTTACGTGCTAGGTGACATGGAATATGATGTAGCAGATGACGTGGAACTGACATCACTATTGACGTCATATCACAATTGAGAATCGAGATCGCATCATAATTGACATTAGCATGAGGCATGACTATTAGAACTTTGTGATTGTGATATAAGACTGAGACACAATATTAATATAAATTGTAGTGAATAATCCCGATAGGTCCATGCCTTATCGCATATCGCAACCAGTTTAGAGTGGGGTAGGACTTAAGTTTTTGAATTTTTTTGATAGCCCCTGGATGCAGGAGTTTATGGACTGTCACTAAATTTCTTGTTGGATCTATGCCTTATCGCATATCACAATGGTCAGTGTGTAGTGGGGCATAACCTTTAGACTCTTGGAAACAATGATAGCTCCAGACTTTAATGAAATTGATTTTATAATCCTGTCAGGTCCAGGCTTAATCGCATATCGCAATCAGGGAAAAGTGAGGATGGAATTAATATTTTTTGAACCTTTGAGATAGTCATGGACATGGGGTTTTATGATTGGTATTGCATAATCCCCACAGGTCCAATTTATATCAAAATTGCAATGGAGTTGGCAAAGGGGTATTGAGCCTTTGGAAACTTTGTTTATTTGCGATGTCAGGGAGGCTTAGCCTTTAGAAACTTTGTGATGCGAGATATAGTGAAGTGTCAGAGTTTGTGAGGATTTAAGCTTTGGGAATTAAAATTTTGATTATTTTGTTTTTTTTTTGTTTTTTATAATTAAATAACCCATAATGTTTAATACTTAAGTTTTTTTTTTTAATCTTAAGTATAATTCTTGCTTCTGAGGGATATTTAATTTGTTTTTTTTGCGATAATCAAGTTTTAATACTCGAGTTTTAATTAAAAATCATAAATATTAGAATTTGATTATAATATTTTTCTAAAATTGAAGGGTCCCTATTTTAATATAATAAATTTCATAGGAAATTTATAATATATTAAAATGGGGGATTTTGAATAGTAGAACAGAACCCCAGGTACACCAACTATTGGTGGTGTGCCATAATTTCTACCTCCCACAATCCCACCTTCTGTTGTGTCAGCTCCTAAACCTTGAGCGCTCACCCCATAGGGTGTTATTAATTTTCGAACATTCAACATTTTGTTTGGTTGGAATCTTCTAGAAATTTGAACCCCCCTTGCGCTATAGAGTGGGGGCAATACTTCTGCTACTTATCCAACCAATGGGGGGATTATTTTACCCATGCAATTTGTGGTACAATAGGCTTCGTATTTGATCGATTCTTTTTTTATCATTCGTTATCCTATTGGTGGTGGTCTTGTACCTAATCTAGATTTTGTGGCCACTATTTTCTATTCCTTAGATCATTTGCATCTCCTTGGGTCCTCCCAACTCAAGCATTTGCACCTATTGGGAGAAAAACTTCTCCTAGGGGAAACCAGTTTGTTAGTAGCCTTCCTCATGCTAGGGAATGCCTTAAGGCCCATCACTTTACATGATCCCTCTGACACCCTAAGGAAATTATTATTCTTTGCAATCTATGTACGATGCCAGAAACCAATTGATGGTTTCGCCTCGAGGTCTGTCTATTCATCCAACTCTTCCCTAGTCAAATTTCACATCACCTACTCCATTTCCATTTCTAGCTACTCTTGACATTTTGGATCTATAAAAGTTGACAAATGACCCCATCAGCCATAACTTACTTTGGCCTCTAAACCTACACAATTTTTTTATTGACATTCCTAAGTTTGATCATAAATAGGGAGATGACTCAACAACATACATCACTACATACCACCTTTGGTGTTTTTCTAATTCCATGATTGACGATAGTATCCAACTCACACTATCCGTGTGCACCCTAACTGGAAAAATTTCCAAGTGGTATATTGAATTACCATGCGGATCTATTAATAACTTTAATACCCTCACTATGAAACTATTGAATCATTTCTAGCTACCAATCTATTACAAAACCATAACAAAACTTTTGATAACTTTACGGTAGAACACTTCCACCCACATATCCATTCCTATTCATCAATTGAGACAACCTTGAAGGATAGTAAAGGCCCCCATTTTTGAATACCTGCTTGTTGATTGGTTCTATAAATCACTTCTAACTTCCATCATGAAGGACATTTCCATGTCCAGGGCCATTACAGAAGACTAGGTCATCCATCGTGTGTAGTACCTAGATCTCATTTATTCTCAGTTTAGCATGTTTTATGACCTTATCCATTATGCTCCTCAAACCTCAAATACTCTTATTACATAGAAACCTAGTCATCATGCTGACGACCTTGATGATGCTTTCTCTCGAATCGTTGTCACATATTTCATTGTGAAAATTTCCGAGTTTTCCATTACTACTACCCCAACCTCAACTACATCTGATCACACTACTCCTCCTCCATCCACTGTGATTAACTATGTGATGTCTACATAGCAATCCAGTTGAAAGAAAAATAAGAAAAGGAATAACACATCTCCTTCTGAGGAGTAAACATTTTTTCATAACACTCAAGCAAAAGCACCTGCTATTTCTAAATACAACAAATGAAAAGTTAAAGCAGTGACGTTTCCTGGCAAGATCTGTTCCATGGATTATTTAACCTATAAATGTCCTTGTCTACAATAGTGAACTCATCTTCTTGCACTAACAGATTCTAGGACCACTATTGTCCATAGCAACCCTTTGTCTACCCAACAACAACATCTTGTTGTGAACCCACCCATATTTCTACAAGGGGGAAAGGGTGGTTCTCATCCCCGTTCTTCTGGAGAAGCATCATTAACTGTCTATACTTTTATGGTAGTTGATTTGGAAACTTTAGCCAAGAATTATGGGAAATTTCCTATCCTAGACACTTTAGATACCCTGTCATCTTCTGCTTGGCCTCTACCTAATAACCTACATATCAAGAGGCCCGTTTTTGACCCTATGATTCATCTGTTGAAAGGAACACTTCATCATACCACACAAAATTAGTGTGCCCAAACTGCCCAGAACTATATTTTTTAAAAAGATCTTACGCATGCACCTTGTGCCATGTCCACACTCAAAGTATTAAAAATTTATACCACACAATGGAAAGAATTGCATTCGACTATAGGTGGCATCAACCCTTAGGATTCGAACCTCGTTATCTTTGACATGGATAAAAGCATACGATCCCTTCCCACCAACTTGTGTTCCATGTGTAGGTTCATGAGAAATGAAAATCCATTCATTGTATCATGATTGATGAAGATGCATCTACCTATGTGATGAATACTTCCTATTGGTTTCCCATGGGTTTTCCCATTCTTTCCATGTTGTCAAACTCCTCGAAATTTTTTGATGACCACACTTTCACTCCTAAAGATATATTGCTAGCTTTCCCATCACCCTTGGATGGAAAATTATTTCCGTTGATATTGAAGTTATTGATCGCCCACTTGATCACAACCTTCCACTACGATGTAGTTGGATGTATATAATGAAAGCCATTGTCTCATCGATTTTCTAGTTTATCCCTTTTTCCTAGCTAGGGAAAATAGTGACTTTGGACCAAGTATCCTTCTACACACCCGAGTTTCAACCATTACCTACTATGAACGTTCCTTTAGTGGGTAGTTCTCCTAACACTTTTGCAAGTGTCAGTACCAACCTATTGAAGGTCTCCTCTCTCTTATAGTGTTTCCTTCTTGCAGTATCAGAGGCCTCTTTAACCATTTTTATGGTCCATACTATAGCCACTAGATCTATGGATCCATGGATCCTTTTTACCACTTCCACTATTGAATCTGTTAGAGAACAGATGCCACTGTCATAGGCGAAACTGCCTTAGTAAGCTATTCCATGTACATATGACTCCCCTTCTTCATTGATTTGGGTCCATGATCTTATGAAATCTCGAATTGAAACTCTCTGAACTAATCTTCTCACCATTGTCCTCCCCTCTGATAAGGCTATATATTAAGGATATCATGTTTCTAGATGAGGGGCTTTGGGATGAGTTCCACCCTTTTGTCTCCATCTATTTTCAATCTATGTTGAACATGAATTCTCTCCAAATCATGTCCCTTATTCAATTATATTTTGTTCCTTCCACTTTTACACCTATTTAAGAGTTATACTTGACAGGAAAATTAAGCAACCTCATAGGTGCATAAATCTTTCCAAACATATAGTCTGGTCCTTAGAGTTACTTGGGTCCTTTCTCAAAGGTCCTATGAACCTATGGACTATGATGGGGACCCATTGAGAAAATAATATGCATAGCACCTTTCTATCATGTGCTTTATAAATTTATGTACAAATTCATGTTTCTTTTTGGGTGCTTCTTTCCCATTTTCTTGTTTTTATCAAGTTTTAATTACATCAAAAATCACAAAACTTGGACTTTGGTTTGTTGCATCTAACTAAAAAATTTACATAATTTTCGAAAGCCACAAATCTTAAATGAGCATTATTTTTATGGTATTTTTCTCCCTCGTTAATCCAAAACATCCTCAAGTTCACTTATTCAATCTCATTTAACACCCATGAAGAAGAACAAGCATTTTTTTCTAGCCCTTTTCTCATTTGTGAAGCTAAAAAAACCTCACGTTGCCTTCTTCAAACCCATTAAACTCCCATGAAAAAGATTGAGGCAATATTTTTCTATATTTTTCTTACTTTCTAAAGTAAAAAATACAACATGAGTTTCTTTCATCTAACTCATATCAAATTTTATGAATACTATTGAGTTTACTTTGTTCCCCTTGTACTCATAACAAAATGAGGTGAACATCTATTAAGCATAGGTTTATCACTTTATCCTAACTCAATGGACTAACTATGGAAAAGGAACTACACCACATATACTATTAAATCATTATCACACTTGGTTACTGACCATGACAAATGTACCTCTTTGTGTCTTCTTTCAGCACTTTTTAGACTCTCTAAATGTAAAAGATGTTAGAAAATTTTATATTACATAGCAATGCAACACATAAAATATTACAGAAATATAAACATAGAAAACACATAAAATAAGATAGACAGAGATATACGTGGTTCACCCAATTTGGTCTATGTCCACGGACAAATAGCTAGTGTTGCCTTTTATATTATCTAGCAAAATGAAGAGATACAACCTATAGAAGATCCGTTGTAATTCCCTCTTTTCTCTCAATCTCCTCTCTCTTCCTCGCTCAAAATACACATATACATAGACGTAATAAAATCCCCTCATATATAGCGAGGGGTTTCCTTCTAGGGCAAAAATCGCTTAATTAAACATAACTTCTATTATCATATTTCCACCTAATGAACTGCCAAGATTGACTACGAAATTAAAACATTTTACAAGGCAATTTTACATATATTTTTAGCTTTAGGGGTGTTGCCCCTAATCCACTACCCCCCTAGACACTGCTTGCAACGCAAATTATGGGTGACATTTCCATAGCATTATGAACTAGGGTCTAATGCGACGATACCTTTGAACAAAAAAGATAATCAAGCTCCACACTAAACAAAATACTACTAAGTTCACCTTTCTAGATTTGTTAAACTTAAGAAAATTGGGAAATGATTGGAATAAAAAATGGTTACTACTATTTATATTGGTCAGAATTCTTGGCACAGTTCCACTTTCCATCCATTGAGCATGGCACTTTTCGAACATATTCACCTTTTGTCAAGTTCTCTCTGAACCCAACCATATTATGATTTTTGTCTTAATACCCTGATGTCCCTACATCTTCGAGTCCTACTCCTCTGAGTGCTCTTAAGTCTAATATTATTTGTCTTATTAGTGTCATGCCTTCTATTGTTAAAGGGATAATGTACTATCTATTTACCTTATCAACCATTTTATCATATGACCTATTTCCCTTCAGTTCATACTATTATTTCATACTATCTCCGAAGTCAATCCTTTTTTTTCCATTTCATGTTAATTTATTTAAGACTCCTTGCTTCCTATCTGTTAGAGCCTAGATTGACCTCAGGCTGAAGGAAGGAAATCCTAGGATAACCACAAACCAAGCTTAACCTGGTAGCTAGCCCTACCAGGTCGAGAGAGGGCTCTCTCCTTGTCAATCTCATTTTAGATGACTAAATTAAATATGGATTTTAAGCTAGGTATAGTAGCTCTATGGTTTTTGGTTGATTTGATGGTTTTGTTGTTGGATCAATTGGAGCAGGCAGCTTTGGGTCGGGAAATCAAGTCAGGAATGCAGGGTGTTCTGTGGGGCGAGGTAGGTAGGTGTTTAAGCACTTTGAATTGAGTGAGATGGTAGATCTAAGACTGGTTAGGAGCTGAGGAGGGCATGCAAAGATCATGAGTCCTCTTAAAACAGCTAAAAACATCAAAAACTAAATGTATTCCCAAGGAAGAGCACTGTTACCAATGTATTCTACTTATCTATCTTGATTTCATTTATTTTAGAAGAATGAATTAGATTTTGGCGCACATAACACATGAGGAAAAGTAATGACAGAAGGAGAAACAATGAAAAAACACATTACCACAAGAATCCCACAAAAATAGCTACAAATCCGGGTTTATTTCCTTGCCAAACTGTTGTAGAGATGTACAATGTAGCTCAGAGCATCCAAGAGACTCCAACCCTTGCTAATGGCTGAAAAAAAACATAATATAGACATCAAAACCACCTATGCTAGCCATCAAGGGTCGAATCCAAGAGATAAGGGACTACTACAACCATTTCCCAACAAGGAACAGGAATATTGGCAGTGGAACAACGTGCCACTAAAACCATGGCAACTGATTCATTTACCTCCAAACCACCTCAAAATGATGAATCTACCCTCTAAGGTCATTTTACAATTAAATCTACATAGAATAGCATCATTTACAATCATAAATTCATCCAATATGAGAGAAAAAGTAAACTTGTAGAAAAACTAGGCGAAATTTGGATTTCTGAGCAAACTGGCTCTATAGGTAGCACCACTAGCCAGGTGTGTAGCACCACTTCACAGCTAATTTTGGAGGCCTTCCCCTTAGAAAAATTGAGCCCAAGATAGCTCATTGGAAATGTCTTCCTATCTAGTTTCTAGAACATGTTGAATTTGTGCATTTGGAGGTCATTTCCCCCTAAAAAGTGGAATCTCCTAAGGCTGCTTCTGTGTGTCCAAAAAGAGGTAGAGAGGTCATTTTTTGATGGTTTTTTGACCTTTTGGTGACCAAGTTTTGCTCCAAAATTGCTGAGATTTTATGCGTTCTATGGTCTCATCATACTGTATCGAAATATACAAGCCATTTCTCCAAATATCCCTCCAGTGAAAAGCGTAGTGCCGGTGGTGCTACACACATAGGGCAATTTTCTGTGTTGGGAAATTTCAAAATTTCAAAATGACAAAAACTTATCAAAAATTGCCCAGATTTGGCACAAGGCACCACCATTAGTTGCTTTGATGGGCTAGTGAGGCCTCAGCCAAGGTTTTCAACTTGTCTTGCACCTTTTCGCTCCTTAAGGCATTCCTAAACCTAGCCTTAAGCTTCCTCATTCTTATATTGCAGATCTTGTTACATGTCATGTAGTGATAGGCCATGTGGCGAAGCATCTTATTATCTCTGTTGGCCTTTTCAATCAGCCCCTCAAGGTGTATGTTGACCCTCTCTAGTAATCCTTCCTCCTTTATGAGGCTTCTTGCCTTGTGTGTCTCTCTCACTAGAACTGTGACTAAGGGTTTCTTCTTCCAGCTCATATTCATTGTCCTTCTCCATTGTTTTATAGCTATATTATCTTGTGGTGAGTGAAGAGATAGGTTGAGTGAATGTAAGATGAGTATGAAGAGATCTTAAAGGTAAATAGGTGAGAGAGAATAAGAATGTGAATGGGATTTCAGGGAGTGAGTAGGCTTTTGGGAATAGTGTAGGGTTTGGGAATTAGGGAAAATATATGAGGGAATGATGTCTAGGGAATTTTATATGAGGGAATGGGGTTTAGGGAACAACAAATAGATGAGACAGGACATAAATAAATGATCAAGCTTTTAAATCTACGTGATAGTTTGGTGAAAACTATGGTTTGACTTCTTGAGAGACAAAATCACCAAAGACTAATGCAACAACCCTTTCCAACAAAAATGATTTTGTTACTTACTTGCAAAGAGGTGATTTAGAAGTTTTGAGGTGAAATGGGGTGATTTGGAACAATTTGGAGCTTACCTACTAGTTGCGTAGTCCCTCACCCTGGTGTGTAGCACCCGTTCATTTTTACATTGAGGAAATCTGCCAAGTGCGTAGCGCCAATTAGGTGCATAGCACCGGCCTCTAGTGCACGGCACTTTTTTTGTAGGACAGTTTTGAAGGGCTTTTCGGTGTCCAAATTGGTCATTGTATAGCTCGCTGGAAAGATTTTCGAGTCTACTTTCTAGAACATCTTGAAGTTTTCAATTTGGAGTTCATTTTTCCTGTCAAAAGATCAATCTCCCAAGTCTGGTCAAAATGTGAAAAATGAGGCTACCTAAATGCAGAGTGTTGTTGCAGTCAAATTTTGAAGGTCTTCCTCAACTCCAAAGTGAGCTTATGATAGATCATTGGAAATATATTTTTGTCTACTTATCATTTGACTCATCCAGCAAGTCATTTGGTCATTCCATCTAGGAGAAAAATTGATTTTACCAAGGTCACTTCAGAGGTGCATCAACTCTCTTGTAACGACTGTATTTTTTAGATTTCTCTAAAACCATGACACCTGGGTAAAATGTGAATGAGTTTTTTCTTCCTTGGCCTATTGTGGACAAAAACCTCTCTCACCTTTTTCAAATTCATTTTGTCTTGCTCAGAAGCAAAAACCCTAGGAGAGGGAAATGAGCCTTACCACAGCACAACTGCAGCATGAACAAGGTGTAAAATGACCCATTGGAACCTGAAATGATGATGAAAACCTTTTGAGTGATGGTACACTCAGACGGATGGTGACATGGACTGACATTTGGAAAATTTTGAAAGGAGTGAAAACAAATCCTAGACCTAATACCGAGTGACCAAATTTTAGTTGAAGACTCACTGAAATGACAAAATTTGACCTTGACACACTAAAATCACTTTTTAAGAGCATGTTTGATGACTAGAGGAATGTCTCAAAGACTGACACTAACACTATATTTGACATATCCCTTCCTATTGAATTCAACACATTATCTAGGAATTTGATTGAGAAACATCAAAATACCTTGGGGATTGTAGTCCTCAGTAGATGGTTTATATGCATTTGATCAGGGGTTTTCATTATTTACTCCCAATTGAGAAATTATACATGTGTTTGACCTCAAATCATTTATTCACACTTGCTATATTGTACTATGCATCTTGAAGACCATCATCATTATCAGTGGCCATCATCGATTTGTTAATGGTTTTTATTACTGACTGGTAATAACATGAATTCTCACATGTTCTCCTTCAACTCATTTATTCACATGTGCATAATTAAGCTATTATGTGATGGTGACGAAGATCTTAGGATGAAGCATACATCACTCATCCTTTTCCCCCTCCCAAGCTATGTAATTTTTTTCTGGAGAGAACTTGTCTCAGTCTCACTACTTTCCAACATAGTTCCATACTATACTTACTAGTGGACATGATATCTCATCTTCTATATGGATACAAAATTTATTTTTCTAACTACTGAGCATGGGAATGCCTGACTCAAGACATTATTTACATATGAAATTTGTTTCATCTTGTTTACAAGCATCCTTTTGTTCTGATACTCTGATTAATCTCTCTCCTTAGTTGTTTTATAAATTATTTTATCCATCGCCTTGTTCTCTGACCTCCTACTCTATGGGGCATTTCTTATCCATCAAAATACCTCCTTATCAACTCAAAGGAGATTACCATGCTTTTGGTTGAAATACACCCATTTACACCCCGCTTTTCTAGACTATTTAAGACCATAATGCAAGTTATGTACCATGATGATAAAGGTATCCTAGTCTATACCACATTGTCTCTTCATCTAACATGTGTTACGAAATCCTCATTTAGTTAGTAGGAAAAAAGATAAAGATAACTCACTATGACAATTTTGTTAACATGAAGAAACTCTCATATGGTGGAATGTGATCACTTTATCCTCATCTACAATTTTTTATAAATGAACAAAGCTCTTAAAAGTGGATAAAAGCATTAAATATCTTAAAAGTGGATTAAACCTCTTAAAATTGTACAAAGAATACAAATGCTAGGAAAATCCAGAAAGCATTACAAGGAAAAAAACATCACTGACCCTATATATTTTTTTCAAATTGAACTAAGAAAGAATTTGCTAATCTTCATAGCTTCTGCTTGCCTATATATTGGAGGCTTGGCCATTGAGAAAGGGATCAGTGTTCATTACAATGTTATACTGTCAAGAGATACCTTAAGAGAGAAAGAGAGAGAGATTTTAGAGCTAGGAGATGAAAGAGTTGTTGCTACAACTATATATATTAGTTGTAATATACTTCTCATTTGACTCATTAGTATAGATTGATTTTCCTCTCTTCCAAATTGTTGTTCATGATCTTTGTTGTTATGTCTAAATAATCATTGTTCGGAAACTTGACTTAATGGTTTATTCAGTAATGATCGTTGTCCATTTATTACAATTTTGATTGATGATATTATTATGCTATGAAGGTTGTGTTTGGCTTATTTTTATGTGCAAGATCAACATTTGGAGCTAGCTAGGAGCACTTCGTAGTTGCACTAGACACTCCAATACATCTACGTGCAAGGAATCACTAGTTCACCTTCCACTCATGTTTTCAATATTTGATTTATAGTTTGCATTATTGAAAGGTTCAAGGCTCAAAAGAATCCTTCCCTTACTCTATCTTCCCTAGCTTTCCAAGAAAAAATAAGAGTGTTTCTTGTTTTTCCAACAAAGCATAAATCCCTATAGCACATGTTTCATACCTTGACCCTATTTGTGTTCAATATTGGTTATATATAATACTTGGCTCATGGTAATCCAATGTATTTTTGGAGTCACTGTCCAACCTAACAATGACCCAATACTAAAAAAAATGGGAGCGATAGAGCCCATGGCTAAGAGAAAATAAGACGTTTTCTTGTTCTTAGTTTTTTATCCATTTGGAAAAAGGAATTACTGCAATGGGGGTGAATCAATAATTAAAATTTTAAAATTATTTAAATAATGAATGATCTATTAACAATACATATATAACAAGAAATAATTCACGTGAAATTTTTATACAATGTTTTTAGATGGAAACCCTTATGGGAGAAAAACCACTAAAGTGTGTTTTCATTATGATATAAATATAAAGAACCAATTTTTTTTTACATCAATTTTTGTGATCACCCACTCATGGGATACCAGAACCCCCTTAGATTAGTAAGCACCAACTTTCTAGAGGCAACAACCTCTTATTTATGCATACACTAACTTGTTGTAGCTAAGCAGATCTATATTTCATACATTTTCATACTTATAACTCTAGCAACAATCTTCAATTCTCTTACAAATCAATTTCATTGCTCTCTTATAGCCACCTATGGTCCTGCAATTATCTTTTTCCTCACCACACTCTTTGTTCTTCTATTGGTGCACCCACTCTCTAAGTAGCACCACACTTCTGCAACAAATTCACACACTCTCTCATAGGAACCATTACAAAGAACACACACTCTAGCTCTCTACACTCATATATTGTATGCCCTTCCTTTCTATCTCACTAAATATTTTTTCTTAAATCTCATTACACACTACTCAAAAATAAGAGTGCCATTAACTGACATAGTTTTGGGGAATTCACATCATTAACTTATCTATAGCTCGAGGAAGTACTTCATATAGACTTATTGCAAATTAGCTATAATATAGCCTTTTATTTTTGAGTCCTGTAATTTTGGCACTCTATTGTAGTCTCAGAGTGTCAATTCACTTCTTCAATTTCTATGAATGACACTTTACTTCACAACTTGTCCACCTGAGTTGTAGTCAAACCAACATGCAGTCTTAATCTAGCATTCCATTCTCTATAAGATATTATATGTCACTTGTCATTAGTAATCAAATTTATCATTAAACAAATCATGCACTATGCAGTTTATGCAACCAATTCTTTTGTTTTAATAATTGTATGTGGCACCAAATTTTAACTATTTGTGCCCGAAATATTTAGCATCTTTTACCTCATATGATTGATTGATACGAGCTCATCCTTAAATAGTGTGATTTGGATGTCTAGGCATTCATCTCCTTTTACAACCTCCATCACATCATAATTCCGAGATGATCGATCCTTTGGAAAAACTTGTGTTTGGGGTCCACTACTATGATTTATCTTTTTTTTTTTGTTATAATTTAACATGGGAAATCACTTCCAAACATAACTCTTGGCACAGATCCCAATGTTGTGCCAAAACATTGGCTAACATCATTCTACGTCATGATAATGTCATCATGCCACATGGTAGACTCTGAGTGGTTTCACATGTCATACCGATTTGGCCCACTTGCCCACCTAAAAAAACCAAAACAAACCAATGAAATGTCACACTATTGAGATGGCACATCATCACTCTAGTCCATCCAACACCACCTATACACCACATTGTTGATCTCGTCATACTGCCACATCATCAACTTGAAGGGAGGGGAGATCTGGATCTAGGATGTTTTCCTTATTTTCCTATTATATATACTAAGGTAATTTAATGTCTGAATTGCACTAGAATCTTGACACAACAGGAAAATTGGCAACGAATATAGATTTGAACCCATTCATCCAGTGGCCAAACATTTCACCCCTAGATACCTTGATGTAAGAACTAGTCTAAAATCTA
The DNA here is from genome assembly GCA_031772625.1 of Pinus tabuliformis. Lineage (NCBI taxonomy): Eukaryota > Viridiplantae > Streptophyta > Pinopsida > Pinales > Pinaceae > Pinus > Pinus tabuliformis. The sequence continues at coordinate 1,214,776,134 of CM062805.1, forward strand.
TCTCATTCATTCACACATTACTTATTTGCATCCCAAAATGCCCAGACTTTGGAACATGGCTGAACTTCATTTCTGATGGCTCTACTACATACCTTAAAAATGCATTATCTCATCAATCATTGAAAGTTTTCCTAAGCTACATATATCATTGGAAATGTCTCTAAGAGGAATCTCCAACTATGCACCTTGCAAGAGTATCTAACTTGACCTTCTACAGACAAAATTCTTTACTATTATTTCCTGCAACTCCCTTAAGACTTGTTCAAGGGAGAAATCAAAGATAACTAATAAGGTTCTCAATAATGGCCTCAAAAACAAAAAATAATCATCATAATCATAGATTTTAAATATTTTTCACTTATCTTACTACTATGATGGTTCTAAACTAAAGACCTAAAAAACAAGTAGGATCCCCTTGATCCTAATACTCTTTGACATCAATGACCACACTATGATAGTAATAACAACACTATGCTCAACAATCTGCCCCATTAGAATTGATGGAAACATTAACAAACATTTTTGAGGAATGGATGGTAACAACATGTAACAAAACCCCCCCCCAATACTTGTCAGATTTGATTCTAGTTTAATTCTTTTCTTCTATGTGGAATTGATACACCTGACTTCTCAACGTCAATGTTTTACTGATTCATAGATGACTGTCATTTGGACGCTACTCCCCCTTGCACTATTCCCTCTATGTTATCCCTTAGTTGTTTTCCCTTTATTACCAAGTTTGAGCTCCCTTTGTTGTTGTATGCCCTCAATGCCAATGTTTGGGCCACTCATATTCTCCCACTTTGAATCAATGGTAAATGGTATACTAGATTAAAATATATCCCTCTAATACCATCCATACCTATAATAATATATAGAGCTACCGTGAAATTTCTCCCCTTGCAGACACACATACATACCAAACAACTTTGTATTCCGTCGTTCTTCTCTTGTAGGTGACTCGTCAAATATTCAAAGAGGTTAATTTGTTGCAAGACCTCAAACAAACTAGGTCATTTTTCTACGGAGGAAATCACTTCCAATATGTGTTTGAGGTACTCGAATGGTTCCCTAGGAAGTGGCTTTGGGAAAATATTTGCATTTTTCTCATTAGTGACCGCATGTTCCAATCTAACAACATAATCAATAAATTGATCTCTCAAGAAATGATAACTATAATATTTTAGTTATTGAATGAATAACAATGTCATTGGAAATACAAATGGCAATAGTATTATCACACATAATAGGGATTGGATCCTAAAACTCAACTATGATAACCTTCAATGTCTACTTCGTCAAATAAATTGACTACAACAAGTACCTCCAACTATGTACTTAGCTTCAACTACATATAAAGTAATTGAATTATGTTTCTTTATTACACATGACATCAAGTTGTTTCCCAAAAGGAATGCTTCTCCACTTGTACGTTTCCTATCATCAATGCTTCTAGCCCAATCAACATTAGTATAATATCAGAAAGTAAACTCCTTACCCCTCTAATACCACATACCAAAGTCCATTGTGCCTTGAAAGCATTTGAAAATCCTATTTACTGCATTGACATGGATCTCTTTTGGATTTTCCTAGAATCTAGCAACCATCCCTATGACTTTCATTATATCAGCCGTTGATGTAGTTAAATACAACAAACTTCCAATCACGGAGTTATAGGTATTTTGATTTATAGTTGGGGAATCATACTCTTTTCTCAGTTTATAACTAGTCATTATAAGTGTACAAATAGGCTTTAGGGGAATTTTGAGGTCTAAAATAGCCCTCCTAAGAAAAATTTACAACAAAAATAAACTTTATAAGAACCAATAGGATTCAAGATGATTATTTCAACCATGGGGGATGATTCACCATTTTTGGATTAAAAAAGTAAAGAGATTGAAAAATAATAAAATAATAAAACTACCTTTTCAACTCGTATTATCAACTTATCTCCCTAAGGTTTTACTCAAATTTAGAGTGGTAGTACCCATTGAATGAAAAATTAAATTCCTCATCCAAGGAGTACCAATGTTGCATACTTTTGATGGACCCTGCTACACGAAAAAGAGAAATACATGAAAAAAAAGTGATTGCAATCACATTTTTCATGTATTTGTCATTTTTCATGTAGTAGGGTCCATCTAAAGTATGCAACATGGGTAATCCTTGGATGAGGAATCAAATTTTTCATCTAACAAGTGTTGTCACTCGAAATTTGAGTAAACCCATGATAGGGAGGCAAGTTGAAAATACAAGTTGAAAAAATATTTTTTTCTTTTTTCAATCTAAAATTTGATGATGTAATCTAATCTTATTTCATTAATTCCACTATTATTTTATAATTTCCTTAGGAGGCCCATTTTATACCTAAAAATTCCCTAATAAGTGTGCATTCATCCATTCCAAATATTTTCAAACTTTAATTGAAATATTTAGATTGAGAGACAAAAATACCTTTTGATGAATGAGTAATTTGTAGTCCAGGGAAGAATGATAGCTCTCCCAACATAGCCATTTAAAACTCCTTTTGTATTGCTTCAGAAAATTCATGTCCCAATATTTCTAGGCCACTTCCAAAAATAATGTCATCTACACACAACACAATAATAAAAAAATTACCATTTTCTACTTTAATGTATAGATTGTTGTTCGTTGTTCTACTCCTAAATTCCTATTGTTGTAAATACTTATCCAATCTAGAATACCATGGTCTTGGAGCTTTCTTCAACCTATACAAATAGTTTTTTAGTCTACATACATGATCTCCATCTTCTAATAGTTCAAACCCTTATGGATCCTCAATGTAAAATTCCTCTTCCAAATCACCATTGGAAAATGCTAACCTAAAATCCATCTGATAAATCTTAAAATTCTTATAACTTACAAATTATAACAACATTCTTATAACTTATAATCTAGTTATAGGGGGGAATTCTTCCTTAGATTCTCTACCTTATACATGAGCATACACTTTGTAAACTAACCTATTGTTCCTTACCACCAGGCCTTCTTCATTCAATATGTTCTTGAATATCCACTTGGTACCTATAACATTGTTGTCCTTTGGTCTAGGGACTAGTTCCCATCTATTGTTTTTCTCAATTTCTTTCAACTCATCATCCATAATTCTAACCCATAATTTGTCTTCACTTTCTTAGTTGAAGTTTTTGGTTCTATCTAGGACAACATAGCGAAATTTGCATGGCTTGGACATGCTTGTGAATCTTCATCTTGTTTGGACGTCGAGTTCTCTATCTCCATTTATTTGGCTCCTGTGATGTTCTTTCTACATGTATTTAGATGGTTTTTTGGGACCTTAGGATGTTATTTCTTCATCCTGATGTTCTTCTTCTCCTTCTTCTTCTTCTACCTCTTTATGTTTTTCATACTTGAAAACAAAATCATTACGGTCATTTAATTTCTTTTCAGGTTTTGTTGCATAAGGTATGACTTCCTCCACTATAACATCAATGTATTATTAAATATTCTTGGTTTATTTACTATAATATTTGTATCCATCCCTTCTTATTACATATCCAATAAAAATTCCCTCATTTTCCCGACAATCGAACTTACCAAGCCTTTTATTGTTTCTCTTTAGGTAATGTTTGTTGTCAAAAACCTTGAGGTGCTTCAATGAGGTTGGCTTTATTTTCTAGAAATCCTACTTTGTTTTATCACTATTAGTCCTGAGCTGAGTTATATTGGCCAAATAAAAAAGGGCTTGAGTGGCTTATCCCCGAAAGGCATTTTCAACCTTTCATTCATTTGTCATGGCTCTATACATTTCTTAAATGGTTCCATTCCTTTATTCAACTACACCATTTTGATAAGGAGTTCTAGAAACTATGTCCTTATAATCTTGTGTGACATGTCCTTCATGAAACTCATCATATTATCTCCAAGTTTTTTCTCCTCCTCTGTTTGACCTCAATAATTTGATTCTCATATATTTTCATTTTCCACCTCAACCTTGAACACTTTTAATTTACACATAGATTCAATTTTTTCTTTGAGTAGCATTATCCAAGTATCTTTAGTAAAATCATTGATGAATAGGATTAAGTACTTCCCTTCTCGGGGGATTTGTTATATTGTAGGACCACATATATTTGTTTGGATCATCTATAGAAGTGTTTCTTATTAGTACTCCTTTGTTTTGAAATGCACCCTTTCTTGCTTACAAAACTAACAAGCATTACATATAGGGTTGTCTGGATTTTGACAAGTTGGTAAAATGTCTAATTGTGTTTGTCTTGTTCACCTTTACTAAGCTATTAAAATTTACGTGATACATTCTCCTATTGCATAGCCATGTCCCATCAATATTTATTAAATAGAATTTTACTCTGGAGTCATCGAATACATACACATTGTTGAGGGGTCTTGATGGCTTTCCCTACAAGCTTACCATTCTTTTCCCTTCTTATTTCACAATATTTAGATCGAGAGATTACATCATGGCCATTATCACACATTTGGCTGATGCTTACTAGATACTTTGTTTAAGTCCATCCACATACAAGACATTTTGGGCTTTAGTCTTCTCATCGAGGCTAACCATTACTTTCCCTTCGATTTCAATTGGAGCATTGTTCCCAAATTTGACACTACCTTTCCCATTCTCTCTTAGAAATAGGAACTTAATTCTATCTCCAATCATGTGCTTCGAAAATTCATTGTCAAGATACCACTTTTGTTATTGATCATGAGTATACAATAGAACACTACATTCCTCAATATTTCTATCTCTTGTTTCCATTTCTTCCCATTCATGTAAGGAGTTGTTTATTCAAAGATATATTTTCTAAGAGGGTAAAAAAAATTACTTCAACAGTCATTAGATTTTGGCCCATAGTTGTGGCAATTATAGAATTTAATCTCATTCATAAGAGGAGAGAATGGGTTTCTTTGTGGGACAAAGGGACTTTTTGATATACAAATTTTATAATGACTAGAACTAACATTTTCATTTCTCTCAACATTATTAACTTTACAATTTACATCCTTATGTCCAAAGCTGTGACAAGTAGAATAGTTACCATAAAATAATTTCAGGTATCTAACGTAGTGTTGTTGTTATGTTTAAATATATCAATTGAAATTTGACCACCTTGATTGTCAACACACAGGCCTTCTTTGAGGAATATTTGCAGTTTTGATAGAGTTGTTCCCTTTCTAGTTTCTTCCTTGACCTATTATTCATTTTTCATCATTGGCTTTCCCTTGAAGTATTATTTCATAACTTTGAATGCCTCTGATTCATGTGGACCCAATGTTATCTCCCCCTTTTAAAGTTTCATAGGAATATGTGTATCCCAGTCTTGCTTTATCTATATGGGATATTTGCACTGTTAAAGATGTCATTCAAGGACTCTATTCCTCTATTAAATTAAATATCAAAATTCAACTTAGATTTCCATTTTGCAGGATTTATTCTTAGAGACACAACCTTTTCCTCTAATTTATGATAGTTATTTTCCCATTTAGTCATTTGACTAACAAGTACATCATCTTTTATCTTGGTTTCTTCCCTTTGAGTTTTCAGAGAGATAAATTCCTTTTTATATACATATGGGACCATCTTCTCTTGCTTCTTAGACAATTCTTTTTTTCAGAGATCATTCTCATCCTCTAGGTTATTATGAACCTTCTAACCATTGTACTAAAATATCTTTAAGTTTATCAACTTCCTCTAACTTTACATTTTAAAGATTCAATTCTTTAGAATCATATTGGTACATACCTTATTCTTCTTTTAAATATGTTCTTTTAGTTGTTTTCTTTTGTTTCTATCTTTCTTTAATTAATCTATAGCATTGATGAAATCTCCCTCAATATCTATAACACCTTCTACTTCTCCTTCAAAGAATGAGTTTTGAAACTTGAATCAGATTCCAATGTCATGAGAAAGAATTCATCATGCACTCCTTCAAATGATTCTTCATTGCCCTTTTTTGATGATTGACTATCTTCTCTAGAATATAGGGTCTTATTCTTTTGATAAATTCTCCTATGGTATTTTTGAGCTTTATCTCTTAGCTTTTGATATTTTTCTTTCTCTAGCTTTTATGTTTTAGTATAGGGGCCCTTGGAGGAAAAGTTTCCAACTCTATCATAGTCAAAAAAATTGAAAGGTAACTTGCCTTTGTTCTTTCCTAAATTCTTCTTAATTTTCTTAAAAAATGTTACATCTCCTGATTTGAGTCATAAAATGAGTAGTCTTGGTTTTATTTATGATATTTACACTTCTTTGACGATTTTAATGTTTCCTCCTTTGGCTATACCTTCTTTTTTCCAATTCTCATCTCATAGGTTGTGAGGATGCAACAAATCCATTGTCAGGGATTTCATATTTGAGAGATTTTCTATGATTGAGATATTAGCATTAAATCTCAATGTAAGATATCTTAGTACTTTTTGGACAAGTACTCCTTCCTTTGCTTCTTCATTAAATCCCCAAATAATATTGGAAACCTCATCAAGCCTAAGCAAATACTCTGCATTACTTGATCCTCATTCATTTCTTGACATCCAAATATCATTTTGAATTTCTAAAGCTTGCCTTGTTTTAATTTGTCATCTCCCTCATAATTGTTCTTGAGTTAATCCTAGACCTCCTTGGTCGACTAACAATGCATTACTTTCACTATATCAAATTGGTTCAGGCCAAAGATAATGACATTCCTATGTTTTTTATTATTCACATAAGCTCTCCAGTCACCAGGATTAGTTGGAGGATATTTTGGAACATGTTACATTAGTACAAAGCCCCATGCATCTGGTCCAAGAGACATGATATAGGATTTTGTTCTAACCTTCCAAAACACATAGTTTATTCCATTAGATATTAGTACTTTTATTGAGTGAGCATTCTAATTTGCTTCATTTTCCATGATTCCCTAAAGATATACCTTCTAGTGGTTTAAGATACTCGTGAAGGAACCCACTCTACTACTAATTATTGAGAAACAATAATTACTAAGATTCAGGGGGTGGTGTCAATCAATAAATACAAAATTTAAACATGTTTAATTAATAATTAAACCATTAACAATACATATACAAAAATAAAGAATTCACATGAAATTTGTATGTAGTTTTTATTGTGGAAATCCTTCTGGGAGAAAAACCACCAAAGCTTATTTTTATTATGATGTAAATATAATTTACCAAGTATGATTACATCAATTTTTGTGAGCACCCACTCACAGGATGCCCCAACCCCCTTAGATCAACAAACACTGAATTTCTAGATGCACCAACCTCTAATTTGTGCAGGAACCAACCCAAGGTAGCTAGTTAGATCCATATTTCATTCATTTTTAGAATAACACTTTGGAAGAATTTTTCAATAATGTTAGAAATCAATTTAACTACACTCTTATGACCACCTATGCTTATGTACTTATATTTTTCCTCATCATACTCTTTCTTCTTTTGTTGGCACATATGCTCTCTACAACACAATACACTTCTACAACTAATTCATACACTTTCTCTTAGACAAAAATGAATAAAACACACACTCTAGATATCTACAATTCCACACTCGGTTCCATTTCTTTCTTTCTCACCAAAGCTCTTTTATCCAATCTCATTGTGACACTTTTCGAAAACATGAGTTTCATTAAATCAACAGTGCTAAAAATTCCACTTCATTAACTTAATTATAGCTTGAGGAAGTACTTGATATAAACTTACTCCAGTTAGCTATAGTCTGGCCTTTTAATTTTTTAGTCCTATAATTTCATTTCTTTGTAATAGTCTTAGAGTGTCAATTCACTTCCTAAATTTTTACCAACCACAATTTACTTCACAAATTCTCCATCTAAGTTGTACTCGAACCAACATGTGATCTCAATCTATCACTGCATTCTCTAAAACATGTGATATGTCACTTATCGTCAGTAATCAAATTTATGATTAAACATAACTCATACTATCCAACATATGCAATAAATTATTTTGTTTTCATCATTGCCTCTAGTGCCAAATTTTAACTAGTTGTGCTCCTAAGATTTGATGTCTTTTACCTCATAGGAACAATCAATACAACGTTGTACTTATGCAACGTGCTTTAGATATCTCAGAGTTTGGCTCCTTTTGAAACCTCCATCATGTATTAATGTCAAAATAATCAGTCCTCCAAACCGACTAACGTTTTGGGCCCAGTACTATGATTTCACCATATTTTTTATCATACTTTAACATCAGAAATTGGTTCCAAAAACAATTCTTAGAATGGATCCCAAAATTTTTGCCACATAATTTGTTGACATAACTCTTACATCATGCGACATGGAAGCCTATGATTGGTGCCATGTGTCATATGGATTCCACCCACTTATGTTGGGAAAAATACTGAGAGGGGGGGTGAATTAGTATTTAAACTTTCACAATAATATTTTCTTTTTCAAACTGTATACACGATTTTACAGAAATAAAACAATGTATGTCCACAACTATAATGAATGAAACCAACATATAGTTAATAAACTTGTAAAACAACTAATTCATTGTATGTTGAAATTAAATCAGAGTGTGATGCATTTACTAAGCAGTAAACAAATGCATTAAGAACAAAATAAATCAACACACATAAGAAGCACACATGAACACCGAGATGTTTTAGGTGGAAACCCAATGTGGGAAAAAACCATTGATGTTATCGTCTCAGTCTTCAATCTTCTTATTTTTAAAACTGTTTACAATTTTTTCACTGGTGCAAACTCTTTCCAATATGCAAGCATCTACTTACTGAAGGATACAACCTTGACTCATTTTCCAGCTTCTACTCGAAGGGATCTCCAACCGCCTAGCTCTTGTATTGGCTAATATGATTACTAGTACGTAGCTATCGGCCTCCTAAAGGATACCACCTTCACTCATTCTCTAGGGACCATGTTTCATAAATTTTAGACTAAATACTCCTGGTACACATCAACATAATATGTAGGCCACGTTTCATCAAATTTTCATATTGGACCCATCAGTAACATTGAAGCTCAAAATAAATCACCACTGCAATACAACCATTAAACACAACTGCATCAACCAATCACTGAAACCCATCAACTCTGAATAAAAACACAATCAATCAATTTCAATAGTCAGATCATTGTCACCAGAACATAGAGTTGAATTCAGAACTCTGCATCAACAACCAGAACCAATTGCAACCTCAAAAATCATATCTCAGAATGTATACACTACTTCAATGAGGACAACCTGCATGTATACACTACTTTCTATAACTCAACCTGCATATACCTCTAAGGATAGTGAATCATAAAACTTCTAAACCAAAACCAAAGACATTCTAAATATCTATTGTCAGATTACAAAGTTCTAAATAGATAGCACCAAAGATCACCCTTCTTACTTAATCAATTAGTTATCCAAACTCAATCTCCTTATACAATTAGTTTAACTTCAGATCTAATGAATACATCATTGACAAACAACAGTAAAACAACAACACTAATTATATAGATCAATCAATTCTGAACAAGAAGCCCTTCCTCTACATACGCTACTTGGAAGTGTGTAATCTGTGTGTATATGCACCTTCACTGAGGTGAACCTACGTATAGATATGCAAACAATGACTTATAACTTTGCAACTTTTCAAGACTTTAGAATATCCATATCATAGCATTTAAAGGATAAAACATGCATTAACACTCATATCTAGCATATCCATTATCAGATCATATAATGATAAGTCATTTCAGGTCTCATGATCTTGATCCAACATTGTATGAAAGGGTGCACAAGATGTTTCATATGTATATCATAACCATAGCCCTTACAACATAAAATATACTTCTAATAGAAGTATTCATGAAAAACCCTTTCATTTGCCCATCTAGCCCCTTGATTTTCTCCTCCTTATGTACGTAGAGCTTTTGTCAATACCATGGACCAAACCAACACTTAGAACCTATGGCATTCTTAGACATGATCAAGTAATCGTTATTCTGCTCAATATTGTGGGCTAATACCATGGTATGGACCCTTGGTATTCTTTAACCTTAATTTTCCATCCCATACATGCTTTTCCTTCTGTGAAATTGCGTGCATATGTATATGTTCCTTTTATTCTATGTACTCGCATGGATATGCGCTTAGACTAGGTTAAACAACGTATACAACTTTAAACATTCTCTTTCCTTAATTTCTTGACTCTGATCTGTAATCCTTCGTCCCATCATCCTGTTCTTCTGTGCCATTAATTTGTTACCTCTGAGTTTCCCTGTTACAATGTGAGTTTCCATCATACATCACTTTATCATTTCTGAACTGACCTGTGGATACATCTGGCTATCATATATGTGAGTTTCTGTCAAGGACAACACATATACCATAATGCCAATAATCTCCCACTTTGGACTTGAAACATAGTTACCAATCAAACAAGAACTATTACCTCAAAACAGGTACTCGAGCCAAAAAATCCCCAAAAAAACATGAAAAAACAACCAAAAAATAAAAAAGTGTTGATTCTGCATCACCATTTTTTTTGAAAGTAAATTTTCAATATTTTTTAAAAATAATAGTAAAAAACAATAAAATCCAGTTGGTTTGGTGTAAAAAACACCTTGAAATCAAAAGGTTTTGATTCCAGAATAACGTCTTTTTTTTCAAGGTACACTTTGAACATTTTTTAATAATGACATTTAAAAAATATATCATGACTCAAAAAAACTTTAAATTTCAAATCATTTTCAAGCATGACATTAATGATAAAATATCACGTCTTTGAAAAACCTTAAAATTCTAACAATTTTCAAGCATGGTACTAAGAAAAAATATTTATAACTGTTTTCAACCACAATATTAAAGATAAAATATCACAACAATTTTTCAACCATGGAACTAAAACCAAAGATTATGACTACAAAACAATCTTAAATTTTCAAAATATTTCAAGCATGACATTATGGAAAAAAAATTTGACTTAAAAAACATTAAAAATGAATACCTGAATGAAAAAGTTATTTTACCAAGAGTAAATTTTTTAAATGCTAAATGTATAAAAATTTTAAAATCTTAGCCTAAGAGAACTTGATACATTGCAAAAAAAATTTAAAAATCAACTATCAAATCCCACATAATCGGATCGCGTTGCTAGACACGCATCGACATGAACCCTGCAAAAAATTATAAAATTTAAAAACAAAATTTTGAAAAAAGCAAAAAAAATCATAACAAATTAAAAAAGAAAAAGAAAAAGAAGAAAAAAAGGACAAAATTAAAAAAATTAAAATTAGAAAATAAAAAAAAAGGAAAGAAAAAAAAACAATTCAAAAAAAATAAAAAAAATAAAAACCTATGCTCCGCCTCCCCCTCTCCATGATCCTCGCTCCCTCCATCCACTCACGCCCCCTCACCCACTCCCCTCCACACCTGGTCCCCAAAGTAGCAGCCAGGAGGCCGTAGGCTAATTCCGGGAATCAGCCTGCAGCCTCTTGGCCATTGGTTGCGGGCCCACACCACCCCTTCCTCCAACCCCCCTCTTGTCCTCCCTACCTCACGCCCTCCACCCCTCTCCCCTCGAACCCCTCACCCCTGTCCCACCTGACCTCCGTCCCCTAACCCGTCCCTCACGCTCAGCCCCTTCCCACCCTCTCCGCTCCACTCTCCACTCCCTCTCCGTCCCCCACCCATCCCCTCACCTCCCAAGCCCTCAGCTAGCAACATCTACTATGTGCGAAGAGGAGGGCAGGTGGGGGGGACGTAGGGGAGAGGAGAGAGCTGAGGGTGCGAAGGCGAGGGGGGTGAGGTAGAGGCAGGAGGACGAGAGAGAGGGGGAGGTGAGAGTAGAGGGTAGGGGTGCGATGGGGTAGGCAGGTCAAGATGGGGGATGGGGGTGCGGTAGTGGAGGGTTTTTTATTTTAATTGTTTTTATAAACAATTTTTTTTTTTTTTTTTTTTTAATTTTTAATTTGTTTTGAATTTATTTTTTTTAAATTGTTTTGATTTTTTTTTAATATATTTTAAATTTATTTTTTTTTAATTTTTTAATTTTTTATTTTTATAATTAAATTTTCCCTTTTTTTGTTATTTTCTTTTAATATATTCCTTTATTTTTATAATTTTAATCTAAAAAAAAAATTCTTAGATTTTTATTTTATTTTGCTTTTTTCTTTTTTGTTTATTTAAATTATTTAATTTTTATATATATTTTTTTTAATTTTATTTTTTTCTTAATTTATTTAATTTTATGTTTTTTGGTAATTATTTTATGGTTTTTTTCTAATGAGGTTTTTATTTTTTATCTCTTTTTGGTTTAATTTGTTTTACGTTAATTTTTTTTTTTGAAAAGATTGCATTTATTTATTTATTTTTCGGTTTTTTCCTTTAATTTTTTATTCAATTTCTTTATTTTTACGATTTAATTTTGGTTTTTTTAACATTTTTATAGGTTTTTTTGTCTTTTTCTTTTCTTATTTGTTTTTATGTATTTGTTTTTCTTTTGTCATGTCTTTTTTACTTTTATTTTTTTGTTTTATTACTACCATGAAAATCACCAACATTTAGAAAAATTATCGACACTTAACTCATTAGAAAATTTAAAGTGTAAAAACTAAACCCTTTAAGCAAAAAGGGTTGATGCTCATCATCACTCTTCAAAATCAAGATGAAAATCACAAACAAAAAAATATGTTCACACTTGATACATAAAGGGAATTAAAGTGTAAAAATTAAGCCCTCTAAAAAAATATGTTGATGTTGCATCAACACTTTTCAAAATCAGCATGAAAATCACTAACATTTAAAAAAATTCTTCATACTTGATACATAAAAAAATTTGAAGTGGCAAAAATATTTTTAAAAAAGGGTGTATTTTGAATCACCATATTTCAAAATCGAGTGATTGTTTGCTACCTCAAAAAAACAGGTACTACGTCATTTTGTCATTTGATTGGTAACTATGTTTTGATGGAAACCATATTGGTGTTGACCACTTCAAGCTATATAACCTATTAGTTATATATAAAAAACCCCATATACTCTCCCCCTTTGACATCAAGGGAAAAGGGTGGACCAAGATATTCTCCCCCTTAGTACATGCTGAGATGCACCATACTATCCTTGCTCCCCCTGAGCACATGCACAGTCTGATAAATATTTTTCAAAAGAATAACATGACTCTACAACTCAACTATATGAGTATGACCATTCTATCACTAATGACTCATACATATATCAATCACCCAACCAAGTTAATCTATGACTAAAAATTGCAATTATTACATTATCCTTCCCATGCATAGTCGGGGTACAAATTACATAATGTGTCCAAAAGGACTCATCCATAGTACACTATGATAGAAAGAGACCTATTATTAAACCATAGGTATTTACATGACCTTTTCATCAAATGAAATTAATAGCTGAGAAATAGCCGAATTCAAAAATCATGATGCCAAAAATGCATAATATTTTGAAGGCTAATGCTCCCCCTAAACTTGTGTTGCCTGTGTATTGTCAACAATTCATTCATCAAGGCATATTCATCAATCAAATAAACATCCATGAGAAAATCATATCACATATTGTATCCATAAAAAACATGCATGTGAGAAATTGATTTTGAGTTTGACCCACTATTTTTCTGTAAGAAAAGCACATACGCTACTGCCAACATAGAAACTCGCATATATGTGACTCTGCTTCATGAAATCTACATATAGAAAACAATCCTCTGATTTTGTACATGTAAACTGAACAAACTGGTTTAAAAGCACGACGTGGCATAAAAAACTCCTAACTTTTGTCTGAGATATTCAAATGCTTCTTTGGGAAGAGGTTTGGTTAAATATATCAACAACCTGATCCTTGGATGGAGCATACTCTAATTTAACCTTTTTTTCAAGCACTTGCTCTTGTAGAAAGTGGTACTTAATGGGTATGTGCTTGGTCTTGGAGTGCATAACAGGACTTTTTGAAATACTAATTGCACTTGTATTGTCACATTAGATGGAGATGGGTGGAGAACATTTAATTTGAGTATCTTGTAATGTTTTCATCATCTAGAGAAGTCGTGTGTAGTAAGATGCAGTAGCCACGTATTTAGATTCTGTTGTAGATAAGGAAATCAAACTTTGTTTCTTGCTGAACCAAGATACTAATCGTGATCCCATATAAAATGCACCTCCACTAGTGCTTTTTTAGTCATCAACATTTCCGGCCCAATCCGCATCTGTATATGCATGAAGGGTGATATATGTATCTTTAGGATATAACATACCAAAGTCTTGTGTTCCTTAGAGATATTTGAATATTCTCTTTACTGCCTGAAGATGTTTTTCCTTTGGATTGGCTTGGAATCTTCCAACAATTCCTACCGCATGCATGATATTTGGTATGCTACCTATTAGATAAAATAGACTTCTAATCATAGATCTGTACTTTGGTTGATTCATTGTAGGAAAATCATCAATAGAACTGAGACTGCATCCCATTACCATTGGAGTACATACTAGTTTGGAATATTCATTCTGTACTTCTTCAAAACCTATTTGAGATATTTACTTTGCGAGAGAAAGATGCCATCTTTTGTTTGTTGCACTTGTAGACCAAGAAAATAAGTTAGTTCTCCAAGTAAAGACATTTAAAATTCTTTCTGCATAACAGAAGAAAAGTTTTGACTCGTAGATTCTTCATTACGACCAAAGATGATATCATCAACATAAATAACAATAATTAGTAATTTATCATTCTCAATTTTTGTATATAAGTTGTTGTTTGTGGATCCTTTTGTGAAGCCTTTTTGTGAAAGATATTTTTTAAGATGATAATACCATGCCCTTGGAGCTTGTCTCAGTCCATATAAAGCTTTCTTGAGTTTGCATACAAGCTTTGCATCATTTCCCAGAATGAACCCTTCTGGTTTTTCAACATATACTTATTCTTCTAGATCTCCATTAAGAAATGCAAATTTTACATCGATTTGATAAACTTTGAATTTTTGAAAACTTGAAAGACCAAGACACAATCATATAGATTCAAGTATAGCTACAGGTGCAAAAGTTTCTTCAAAGTCTATGCCTTCTTGTTGTGCATATCCTTTACCAACAAACCTTGCTTTATTCCTAATTACCTCTCTAGTTTGTCCCTTTAACATTTTTATCATGAGGGCTAGGAACTAATTCCCAAGTATCACTCTTTTCAATTTGGTCAAGTTCTTCATCCATGGCCTTAACCTAACATTCATCCTTTCTAGATTCATTTACATTTTCTGGTTCTATGGAGGATAATAATGTTAGGATATTCTGACACATAGGAAATAGTTAAGTATAACTAGGTCTAGTGTAGAGTTAGGTAGAGTGTGCTTCTTTATTATCTACTTTTGTAACTTACAATCCGATGATCATGATATGTTCTAGACATTAAGTGATCCGACGGTTCATTCTCTCCTCAGTATTACCGACGCTTGATCTGTAGCTTAACACCCAATTGGTCCATGATCTCTATTTAAAGAGCATGGAGGGTCATTTGTAGGGTGACCATTCATGAGAGAAGCTCATGTAAATTTTCTTTCTTTTATTAATACATTTCTTAAAGTGGCCGAGTTGGCTCAAGCTATGGAATGTTTCCCTCTTTGAGGATTTTAACCACGTCAAGAATACTAGTGTATTGATTTGTGATCTATTTGTGAGGAGTGTCCTTTGGTGTTCTATTTGAGCAACTTACCCTGTAAATTCCTACATGGTATCACAGTGATTTGAGGGCTGCATCAATTGCTGATCCAAATCCAAAGCCGATACAACTGCATCCAACTGTCGTTTCCTAGATCTACTATTTTTGACTACTTTCGGGCCGAGAGGACTGCTCTATTGTGTTAGGAGTATCCGTTCAAATGACGAATGCCTTTTGTTTCACGTGAAAAGGCTTCCAGTAGCCCTAGCTACATCATTTTTAAGATTTGGAGGTATACAATCTTTATTTGCAGTTTTGTTTATTTATCTCTCTGTTTTTTATTACCAGATCTATACCTTTTATTTATGTGTATGGTCTTTGCCTTGTGTCTCTGTGCGATCTAGGCAAATCTGAAAAAAAGAAGGAAAGATTTTACTCATGCGTATTCTCTTTTACGTTGTGCCTTAGTGTGATCTCAGAAAATTAGAAACATTCAGGGAAATATTTAGTTTCCGGTGAAAGCTAACTTGAAGCCACAATGTTTGGTTTTTTTTTGCATGTCTGTGTTAGGTTCTGTGGTTTTTTCTTTGTAGGAAAAAAGGGATTTTTCAAGTAAGCATGCACCCCAAAGCTTCAGCGACTAAAAAAAAATAAAAAAACCCTTCCTCTTTTCCAAAAATTACTAGCCTTTTAAACTAGCTAACTTGGTTTGAAGTTACTTTATCAGAATAGAGATCTTGGGTTCAAGTCTTTCTTTTTGTTGAGTTACTTTTTAAAAAGCACATGTAACTTATGTTTTAAATTTAATTTATGTAAAAGTGTTCTCACCCATTATAAAATGTGAGTCACTTATAATTCTAATGTCTCTTTATCTTTTATTTAAGTTACAATTTAGTGAGTAGCTCATAAAGCACCATCGTAAAAGCGACTTTCACTTATTTATAAAAGTGGGTCACATAATTTTTTTTTGTTTAAGTGAGCTAATTAGATTAGGTTTGGGAAGGGGGGGATTTTTTTTAAATATAACATTATCGTTCACTTCTGCACATTCACGTACTTTGTCAGAATCTTCAATAATGTTTCTTCAAAAATCCATAACTTCTTCATCCAGAAGCCGTTTTCAGAGCCGTATTTTTTTAATTGGCCTAATTTTTCAAGATCTTTCCACTGGAACAATTAGTTTCAGCATCTACAACTTCATTTTTTGTTAAAATGGAAAGGCCATGCCAAGTTGTTCTTGACAACACCAACTACTTCCAATGGTGGTCCTACATTGTGGATTTACTTAGACGTAAAGGGCTTTACAGAATAGCCTTAGGCCAAGAAACTAAACTTAAATATGAAGATAAGGCAGCCAAATGGGAAAATAGGCAAGATCAAGCACATGGGTTGATAGGGATGTCTATTTCTCTAGACCTGAGATTCCATATCACATAACTTGATACCCTTAATGAAGAAATGAAACAACTCACTAAAGTTTTTGGAATTAAAAATGAAATTAGAGCCCATCAACTCAAAAATGAGTTGCATACGTTGGACCCCAATAATTTTTCTTCCATTGAAGATTTTTTGCCCAAGTTCAAGATACTTAGACTTCTTTTGGAAGGTTTTAAGGTTAAGAAAGAAGATGGTAGCCTTATATATTCCATTCTTACAAATTTGGGACCAGCCTACTCTGTGTTTGCTTCCACCTTCCATTCTTCTAGAGGGGTCTTTATTTCTCATGGACAAGACTATAAGTCCCCCTCTTTTGATGACTTTTGTGATTCGTTAATAAGAGAACAAGAAATACTCTTACATATTGATCTTCTTAATGTTGGAAACTCTTCTAAGAAAGACTTGGCTGCCCAACAACAACCAAGTTCAAAGAATCCTAAGAAGCAGTATCCTAAAAAGAATTATCCTAAAACAAACAAGGGTCCTAAGCAATTTTAGTCTCAAAATGAAAAATGAATTCAACAAAATGATAAGGAAAATAAAAACAAAGGGAAGAAAACTGATAGACATTGGAACTTTTATAATTGAGATGGCCACTTAGAATCCAAGTTCTTTAAGAAGATGGAAGACTTGGAAGCAACAATAAAGAAGCATAACATCCATTTTTAGCACTCTTCAACTTCAAGTTCATCTTCAGGAATAACACTTTCTGCATGTGGCTTTCAATCATCTCGGTCTGGTTATGCACTAAATGTATCTTCTTCTTCTAATTCTCATGAGTGGCTCATTGATTATGGAGCTTCTTATCACATGGCCAAACAAAAAGCCATGATTTCTTATTTAAATGATTGTAACACTAAAAATATATATGTTATTGATGATAGATATCTTAGTGTTGTAGGGACTGTAACTATTCATCTACACAATGGTCAATATAATGATGTATTATGTGTTCCAACCTTATCCTACAACCTTCTATCTGTATATTATATAACTCATTCAAGTGAAGGTAAAACCATTGAATTTTCACCTCATGATGTTGTAATTAAGGACCTAAGAGATCCTAGACATATTTTAGCTACTGGCATTGATGATGATTCCATAAGGTTGTATAAGTTTAACAACTTTGGGTCATCAAATCTTCCCTCGGTATTCGTTGCTCATAATGATGAAGTGAGCAAACTTTGGCATGAGTGATTTGGTCACTTAAACTATCACTCCATTCAAAATCTATGTAAATAAAATATGGTCATTGGTCTTCCTATGGTATCTTGCAGAGATAGTGTTTGTTCCAGATGTGTACTCAAAAAACATCAACCAGATAGTTTCAAAAAACGTGCCTCTTGGCACACCTCAACCCCTTTACATCTTGTGCATAGTGATTTATGTGGTCCACTTCTAGTTGTTTCATTCTCTGGCTACAAGTATTTCTTAGCTTTCATTGATAATTTCTCCAGACGCACTTGGGCATACTTCTTAGTACTCAAGATTGAAGTATTTAACATGTTCTTTTCGTTGAAGGCCTTTATTGAGAAACAATCTGGACATCAAATTATCAAGCTAAGATCTTATAATGGCAGAGAATATGTTAACAGAAAATTCATCAACTTTTGCACTGAGCATGGAATTCAAATGCAACATGATGTTCCATATACTCCAAAACAAAATGGTGTAGTTGAAAGGAAGAATCACACCTTAAAGGAAATGGCTAATTGTATGCTTCAATATAAAGGACTTATTCTTAATTTTTGGGCAGAAGAAATTAACTGTGAAAATTACATAGTAAATCGCACTCCAATTAAGGTTTTAAAGAATATCACTCGAGAAGAAGCATGGAGCTCAATTAAACTATATGTAAGTGACTTTCGTGTTTTTGGAAGTGAAGCATGGGCCCATATTCTAGATGAGAAACATAAAGCTTTAGAACCTAAGAGTGAAAAATGTATTTTTGTTGGATATTATGAAGATGTCAAGGGATATAGACTTATTCCACTTAAGTCAAAAAATGTTATCATTAGAAGAGATGTAAAGTTTGCTGAAAATATATCGGCCTAAGAACCTAGTTGGGCTGATGTGCCACCTCTCTCTATCCCTTCTACTTATGAAAATGTTTCTTCTTCAGATGATGACAATGAAGATGCCAATCCTCCCCCACCTTCTCAAGATCCTCCTTCATCTCCTCAACTTCAAAAATGGGTATATGCTAGTCAGTATGAAGCAAGTGCTCTAGCAGGTGATCTTATAGATCAACGACATACACATACGATAGAGCCTCTTTTTTACTGGCTCAAGCTTCAACAAATTATGATCTTGACACCTTTGCAGAAGCTTCAGGCCATCCAGATTGGGATGCGGCTATGAATGAGGAATATCATTCATTATTGGCAAACGATATATGGGATCATGTTCCTCTTCCAAAGGGATGAAAACTTGTTAGATACAAATGGGTTTACAGAACTAAGTTTGGACCAGATGTAAATGTTGATAAAAATAAAGCTCATCTTGTTGCTAAGGGTTTTTCACAAGTTGAAGGAATTAACTATATTAAAACCTTCTCCCCTGTTGCAAAAATGAACTCTATCCACCTTGTTCTTTCCCTTGTTGCCTCTTTCAAAGGGGAAGTCCATTAGATGGATGTTAAATATGCCTTGTTACATGGGGACTTGCATGAATATCCTTTCTTAGACTCACTACTTCACACTCTAATTTTTCATTGTGCTTTTCCCTTTTCGTGAGTTGATGTGTCAAAGTGTCTATGACTATATTCTTTTCTTCCAAGTAGATTTTGAGTTGAGCGATTTCTTCAAGAAAATATTCTTCTTCTAAGGCATCCATAAACTTAGAATTTTCATAAGCCATGAGTAGTTTAATATATTGATCATATTCACCTTCATCACTATTAGACACGCCATCACTATCTTCATGAGTATAATATCTTCTTCTATTAACAAACTATTTCCTATTACCTTTTGCAAAATCATTTCCTTTGTCATGGTTATCTTTATGAGGACATTGGGCAGCATAATGACCAATTCTACCACAAGAAAATCATTTGAAGGGAAGCTTACCCCAGAATCTTTTGAAACCTAGTTGAAGTTTTCTCACAAAGTTTACCTCATATTCTTCTGATATATATCCTGATTCCTTGAGATCTTCCTTTTCTTTTCCCTTTCAAGAGGCTTTGAAAGTGGTTTCTTTGATTTCTGATGGACCTCCTTTCCTCATTTCAGGGGAAGTTAAAATTCCATGAAGTTGAACAACAATAAAAGATTGTAGATCCTACTTCTCCTTAATGGCAGATACTTTTGACTCAAATTTAGAAGATAGAGATCTTACAATTTTCTCTACTATAGCATCCTCCTTTGTTTCTTCACCCAAATTCTTCATACGATTTACAATCTCATCTACTCGTAAAGAGTAACTAGCAATACTTTGATCACTATGCATATTAAGAGTTTCATATCGAATTCTGAGAGTTTGGTGTTTAGCACATTTTACCTGGGAGTCTCCTTCGTAGCTTTGAATGAATTTTCCCCATATTGCATTGGTTTTCTTGAGTTGCATGACTTTGACAAATTCTGAATGTGATAGACTTCCCAATAATGCATTGAAGGGTTTGACATTAGTTCCATATGATTAATTTTCAACTGGATCTGTGGGGAATGCTACTAGATATTGGTATCCTCCTTCCATAATTTCCCAAACATCAGCTCCAAGTGACTGAAGATAGGCTCTTGTTCTTATCTTCCAATATGCTAAGTTATTTTCGTTGAAGATTGGTGGTTTGATAGATGCCATTCCATCTTGATTTCTCATCTTGAGAGATCTTCCTTCAAGTGATCAAGATTCTTCTGAAGGACCTGCTCTGATACCAATTGTTGGGAAAAATACTCAAAGGGAGGTGAATCAATTTTTAAACTTTCACAATAATAATTTTCTTTTTTCAAACTGTATACGTGATTTTACAGAAACCAAACAGCATATGTTTGTGACTATAATGAATGAGACTAAAATATATATAATAAACTTGTAAAACAACTAATTCATTATCTGTTGAACTCAAATAAGAGTTTGACGCATTTACTAAGCAATAAACAGATGTAGTGAGAATAGAATAAATCAGCACACATAACCAGCACATATGAACACCAAGATTTTTCAGGTGGAAACCCAATGTGGGAAAAAACCACCAATGTTGTCGTTTCAGTCTTCAATCTTCTTATTATTAAAAGTGTTTAGAAGTTTTTTACTAGTGCAGACTCTTTCTAGTACACAGGAATCTACCAGATGAAGGCTACAACCTTCACTCATTTTCCAGCTTCTATTGGAACGGAGCTGCAACCCCCTAAAAAATTTATGTGGCAATATGACCCTCATGGAGTCATAAACAAGCTAAGGATAAAGGTCAAATTGGGACCATTCATCCATCATCCCAAACCTGGCATTGAGAGGTTTTCTAACCAATCAGAATGGTTGGAAGACACTCTAATAGACATGGACAATATGGTAGTTGATGAAGACAATACATTGATTGGGGTAGAGAAACAGATTGATACAAGTTCCTTCCTATACGTTCCAGAACTAGGAGAACCAATGAATATTCCATCTATTTTACAGACTCTAGCAAATGAAGATAGGAATCCAAAGAGAAATAGGGAAGAAGGTTGCAGTTCAGCTATGGAAACCACAGATGAACAGTTTGAGATCAATTATAGGAAGAGGTCCAAGCTTAATCCTGTAATTGAATAGGAAGACACCATTGACTAAGTGGAAATCAATGACACTGATACAATGGTGCAAAGAAGCAAAGGCACGACAGCTTCAGGAGAAACTCACCAGCCCTCAACATCAAACACTCAACTTATTGAGAGACAACTCAGTGTTGAGTTTTCTTCATTCACCAAGCATGTGGATAAAGAAAAGGACA
Source organism: Pinus tabuliformis (assembly GCA_031772625.1). Classification (NCBI taxonomy): domain Eukaryota; kingdom Viridiplantae; phylum Streptophyta; class Pinopsida; order Pinales; family Pinaceae; genus Pinus; species Pinus tabuliformis. Next base: position 1,214,798,149 of record CM062805.1, read on the forward strand.
TCAAAGATATATAAAAGGAAATCAAGTTGAGGAATGAGAAGTTGAAGGCTGAAACTTATGCCCAATACTTCAAGCAGACACCAGCAAATCAAAGTAGGTTGATGTCAGCCTTTAACATCAAAACATGAAAAGTGAAGATGTCATTCATGCAACCTACAATCTAGCAGCCGATAACATTAGGTGACTACAGGAAAGCAAATTTTGAGGTTTTGGCCAAGGTTGTTTGTCCCATTAACCAAATTGAGTTCCACAAGCAGGCAGGTGAGATGATCTATTCCACCTTAATAGTTTAAGCTATGGTTCCACATAAGTTTCCAAGTTCATTAGAAAACATTAAAACACATTACAAATTGGAAAAGGCCTCCTCATAGGCCAAGGACAATAGGATCAAGTCACTGGAAGACTTGGTGATTGAGCTGGGACATGATCCCAATGATATCAAGGCTACTGAGAAGTTAATGAAGAAAAAGAATGAGGACATTTCTGCTATCAAAAAACAACTAAAACTTCCTCATTCAGAGCATCCATGGACAAAAGAGGTCCTTGAGATCTAAACACATCAGGAGGAAATGATGATATCGTTTTACAATTGAATGATCAGTTGAAAGAGATGGAGAAGGAGTTGAACAGCTTGATACAACTGAAATAGGCCAGCCATGAGACTACCCCTGCCATTGTCATTCCAACAGTTACCATAGTTGTACCATCCACTTTGGCAACATCATTGGCTCCTACAGTTCCAATGGCTATAACACTACTAACTGCCACAACATCTGCATCAGCAACAGGTTTGACATCAACAGCAACCTAGCCAGGTGATGTGGCTAGTAAATTGGTCAAGGCAATGGAAGACATGTCCATTTAGACCACACAAATAAACAAGATTAAGGAAAAGATAACTAGTCTAGAGAATGACAATAAGCTTTTGTAGATTATGCATAAAGAAGTACATAAGGCAACCAGAATCAATGAAAGGATAAAAAGCTTAGAGAAAGAGCTAAAATTAAAGGAGCCACTTAGCCAAGCTAAGGAACAATCATGCGCCAATATGATTGACTCTGTCAATGATATTTGGCCATCCTTTCAAGTAATCTCTGAGAAAAAAGTCTTAGTGAAAGAGGCTACACAATCCATACAAAGAGTTAAAGTAGAACTGGGAGACATGCCAGAGGAAGCCACTAGAATAATTCATTTCGTCAACTCCAAGAACAAATATCAATTATAGGAGTTGGAGATACCTCACAGTACTAGCACAATACTAGAGGTAAAAAAATTCCTCACCAAGAGGAATTTGATGATGAACCTTGAAGATAAATGCCAAACCATAGAGCTGGCTATAGAAAGGTTCATGGTTAAGTTTGATTCTTTGAGGCAGAAAGGTCTACCAAATCCCTTAGTGATAAATGATAAATTGATGCCATAGGAAGACTACAATAGGAGAATCAGAGAGGTGGCCATAGATTAGATAAATAATTCATCCATGAAAGGGATGCCTACTGGAAAGGTTCTATATAAAACATTTGAGAACCTGTTTTACCTCCAGCATCAGGTGAAACACCTTTTTGTAAATAAAACCACTTTTTTCAAGTACACAGAGGTAGATTAAATTTATAGGAGGATGGTAAATATTCAATTACCAAATGTAGACACATGGGAAAAGTTGAATGACTTACTATAAAAATATAAACTCAAAATGTGAAAATTGACAGTCAAAGTGAAAAGGGCACAGTAAATAAAAAGTAACAGGAAAACCAGATGAAAGAGTATCAGATGAAAGTTTATCAGTTGAACGCTCAAAGTAAAAGGAACAGCCAACATGAAGAGCAATAGCAGGGCTGAGAATAAACAACAAAATATCAGAGCATAAAGAGAGCACAACCAAATAAACAGGCACAACATACAACAACTGAACATTTGTTTCTATCTTCTTGCATGAAGATATTTCTTTCTCCTAGATTAACTCGCAAGATAATTTGGGATATTTTTAAACTATTTCTGTATAAATACTTCATATTTCGAAGTATTGAGTGTGGATTGCTATAGATTTGTAGAGTTGTACTGATTATAAATCTGAGGGTTATTGTACCAATTTTTCAAGTCAGTAGACTGGACAGAGTAATAAAAAGATTGCATTACAGGATTCATGTGTTTAGCTATTACAGTGAAGTATTTTCTTTGTCAAATTTGTTATCTTCTTATGTATCTCACAAACTTGCATGCTATCTAACGTGAATGAATTAACTGGAAATTTATCTCAAAATTTGTTTAAGTACACTCTGTTTTGAACAATTGATCATTTCTATGTTTTCTTCTGATATCTGGATCTGAGAATCCTTAATTGCTCTCCCATCCTCATTGACCTCCTTCCTTTCTTTCACAATCCGACCAAAGGAACCCTTAATTTCTCTTTGGATCCAATTGAAACCAACTTCACCATCTAGAGTGAATATCTGAAATAACTCAGCTACCTTGCCCTGTAGACACTATTTTTAGAACTTGATCCAGTCCTGTTTGCTTGACATTTGACCCCATAGCCCATTGGTAAATGGCATCCTTATATCCATCTGAGTAAGTGATCCCACCATCAAATCCAAATAAAAACCCAAGTACAATAACAACTATCCTAAAATCAAATAACTAAAACAATGTTAAATCATAAAGAGAGGTCCCTCTCTGAGCATTAGGAAGGCTAGATCCTAATCTCCAAAGTAGGTTTGTGGTTACATCTAATCATTTCTTTCTCAACAACTCAAAAGAAATATTGGAGTGATAACATATTGGCGACCATACTGGAGACTTGATCCTCAGTGTAATAAAACTTTAAGGAAATCTTAATTCTCATATTTTGCAACTTAAGGTAATTTTTGAGTTGTTTAAAAGTTTCATTAAAAAAATTAAAATTTTTGCTCCCAAAAAGACTCACTATACCAGGGAAAATCCAAATCCAAACCCTGCTACAATAGTTGATGACCCTCACAGAATGTTAAGGAAATAAAAAAAGCTAGAAACTCAAGCAAGTAGTAGCCAGTTAGTTAAAGCAAATTCATTCCCCAAGGAATTATCAACATTAGAGGATATTCCATTTGATTTGTCATTTGACCTTTCATTCTTTAGAACTAAATCAGAAAATGAAATTCATGAAACTATATTAAACGCTAATTTTATTCAATTCATTGAGTCAAAAAAGGTGCCTATACATCTAGATTTAGATAAACTTGCGTTTCAAACATTTGACATACTAGAAGCTTTAACCTCTACATTGATAAGCCATATAGATGATGCCTATATTCAAAAATCCTTTGAATTGGTTGCCCTCACTGCTGCTGCCTCTAAACTTTCTTCATAATCTTCAAATACTATAAATACACCTTCATTTACTACCACATCACCTATAATAGCCACCACAATTCATTCCCATATACCAATTATTCCTCAGCTTTCTCTTCAACCAAACACCTCAAGCACATCTAGTTCATCTCCAACCATCTGAAGTCCTTCTTCTAGCACCACTACTTTTCCCCCCTAGTCAAAACAAAATCTCAGCCATTGTAGATAGATATGCACCTTTGGTTTTACCAGCCAAATTACATGGCATGCCCTAAGATTACCAAAGCAAAATATTTTTTGTTTCATGCTACTAGTCAGTATACTACCCAACATCATGTGAACAAAATGATTGATTACTTTGAATTGCATGAGATTGATGAGTCTGATGTCCAAATGAGGTTATTTACCCAGATATTGATAGGAGATGTTAAGAAATGGTTCAAAGCTTTACCTACTAATCATATTGCAGATTTAGCTGCTTTTCATAGATTATTAATTGATATATGGAAAATAAAGAAAACCCCTCTACAAATACTATTTGAATATGATAACATTAGAAGAGCTCCAAATGAATCAGTTCAGGATTATTGTACTAGGTTCGATAGCATCTACAATGCAATCCTTGCTGATATTAAAGCTCCACCAGACCTAGCATTTATCAAATTTCCTGATAGTTTTGACACTGACATGTCATACCAATTAAGGGAAAGAAACCCTGAAACATTAGAACAAATGCAGAGTGATGTTGTTAGTGTAGAAGAAAATTTATTAGCTAAGAAAGTTAGGATGAGAAATGGAAAAAGAGTTGTCACTAAAGAGGAAACTTCCACTTCTGATGGTAAAATAGATATTTTAGCAAAGAGTGTAGAAAGAATAATGGAAAGATTAAAAAATAGGGAAAGAAAAATTTAGTGGGAAAACCAACAGCCACCCCAATAAGAAACCCCAACTTTAGGAAGAATCCTAACACTGGGAATAATGTTATACCAGATCAACAAATTAAACCACCCTTCCAGGAAAACTATGCTTAGGGTTCACAAAACCATGAAGAAGAGGATGACACCCAGATAAACCTATTAGGGATTAAAAATGAAGAAGAAGTTTTTCTTACTCAGGAAGAACAGGAATTGTACATGCTGCAACAATTGCAATTAGAATCTGAGAATCCTTCGACTTCAGACAAGGTTATGAATCTTCTATATATGAGGTTCACAAATAGTACAACCTCAGAAGAAAAAGGAATACTAAAATTCCCACTAAGAAATCAATCCAAACCCACACTAAAAAGATAAAATAAGCTCTTGTGACCCGATTTCTAGAAGTTCTCCTTAGGGCAACTCAGGATGCTTCCAACCCAAAAATTGTAGATATAACTTCATCTAGAACTCAAACTGAAACTGTTACTCAAATCATTCCAAGTAATAGAATTCAAAACAAAACTACTCAAACATAGACTGAAGTACCAAGTACTGAAAAGAAAAGACAAAAATACACATACCACATTTGCTAAGGAACATCTCATCCAATCAGGCAAAACTCAATTGCCATTCAACATTAACACTAAGATAGAAAAATTGAAAATATCAGGTCCTTTAACCAAGCTAGTCAAAAATGAATCATATAGAGCACAAATCACTGAAACATTAAATATACGTGAAGGAGAGGATATTGTGAATTTATATGATGATTAGCCTGAGTTATTGTTTGGTCCTGAAGTAAATGGCACACATAAGCAAGGAGGTATCCCTCCTTTCTACATTAGCTTGAACGTTCATGGCAAACTTTCACATAATTTTATGCTAGACTTAGGGGCATCCCATAACTTAATAGCAAAAGAAATCATGGAGAGACTAAACTTAGATATCACTAGACCATACAAGGACCTCTTTTCCTTTGATTCTAGCTAAGTTAAATGCCTAGGCCTGATTAAAGATTTCTTTATAACTCTAGTTCAGTGTCCAACAAAGAGTATTGTCATGGACATAGTAGTTGTTGATATCCCACCCAGGCATGGAATGCTATTATCTCACTCATGGGGAGAAAAATTGTAGGGATCTTTACAGTTAGATATGTCATATGCCACCATCTCTATTTTTGGTCAGCAAAGGAAACTTTACAGAGAGACCTTGATGAAATACATGGTGAGTAGTGCAGAAAAACCTCAAAATTTCCCTATATACTCCATGCATTCTGATATGGACTCTTTTATCTTGTACAATTCAGACAATGCAAAAAATGAAATCACAGTTGTAGAAGAAAAATACAAAGCTCCTGATAGTGAAAACATTTTTCATGAGTCCCTATGGCATATAGGTTTTGATGGCTCTGTGAATAGATTATGAGTAGGTGCGGGAATTTGGATTCACAACATGGAAAACAATCATTCTGAAGGTCACGCCTTTCAATTAATCTTTAAATGCACAAATAACATGGTAGAATATGAAGCTCTAATATTAAGACTACAAATGGTTAGAAAACTTGGAGCCAAGGGAGTTTCTATCATGGGAGAATCAGAATTGATTATAAAAAAAATCAAAGGTGAATACTCTGTGAATAATCCCAGACATAGCCGATATACAGAGACTGTCCTAGATTTCATCAAGGACCTTTTGGAAACTGACTTTGCTGCCATTCTTAGGAAATAGAATATGCAAGCTCATAGTCTAGCCACTTCTTCTAGTACCTGCAAATTTCCTTTTCAGCCCAACCACTAGTACACTACAGAAGTGAGACATAGGCTTGTTATACTCGACAATTTGAAATGTTGGCAAATTTTCTCATAAGATTCTCAAATTTATGATTTCATGAATGCTGAAGGAGAGTTTCAAAACTGTAATATAGATACAAATTGTATAATAGATAATAACATAGATAGTGAAATACATATAAATGCTTTAGATCTGAGTAACCCCACTAATTTCACTAATTTAAGTAGAAATACATAAGTTAACAAATGTAGAAATAGAAGAAATAATGAATGATGATCCTAAAATTTTAAAACTTAAAGATAAATTTTTGCCCAAGGGATTAGTCCCATTAGAATATTTGTTTGATTCAAATGATGTAGCTAGGAAACCAAAAATGGAGCCTTTAAGAGTAGTTGTAGAAGAATGTAACATAGGAACTGAAGAAAAACCCAAGCTTATCAAAATATCCAAAGAATTACCTCGAGATGAAAAACTGAAATACATAAACCTGTTCAAAGAGTTTCAAGATGTCTTTGCCTGGAGTTATGAAAACCTTAAGTCTTATGATACAACATAATTCAACATAAGATACATATCAATGAAGACCATAAACCCTTTAAATAGAAGATTAGGGGAATTAATCCCGTTCTTATGCCACTCATTGAAAAGGAAGTAAAAAGGATGTATGATGCCAAAACCATAGCTCCCATTAGATAGTCAAATTGGGTCTCTAATTTGGTCACTACTAGGAAGAAAACAGGAGAAATTAGACTCTACATTGATTTCAGAAACTTGAACAAAGTCTCATTAAAGGACAACTATCCTCTAGCAAAAATGGACCATATCCTTCAGAGGGTAGTAGGCTCATCCAAAATTTCATTACTTGATGGATTTTTTTGGATACAACCAAAACTTAGTTCAACGAGAGGATCAATCAAAGACTGCATTGACCACTCCCTGTGGTACTTACATGTACTTGAAAATTCCTTTTGGATTGATGAATGTAGGAGCTACATTTCAAAGATATATGGATATAGCCTTTGCAAAGGAAATCAATGAAATTCTAGTAGTCTACCAAGATGATATTACAATGTTTTCAAAATTAGATAATGAACATCTAGATCACCTAAGAAGAGTTTTCATTAAATGCATAAAATTTGGTATTTCTTTAAATCCCAAAAAAACACTCTTTGATCTAGAAGAAGGTAAAGTCTTGGGACACATAATATGCAAGGATGGAATTAGAATAGATCTAGCTAGAATAGAGGCAATCGTGGACATCACTCATCCTAAAAACATCAAAGAATTACAGTCATTTTTAGGCAAAATAAATTTTCTTAGGATATTCATTTCAAACTTAGCAGAATTAATTAGAGAACTAAACAACATGTTAAAGAAAGATTTAGCACTTAAACAGATAGTAGAGGCTAAACAATCTTTTGAGGCCATTAAAGAAGCCCTTACCAAAACTCCAGACCTCACAAGTCTTGATTTCCAAAAAGATTTTATAATTTTTTATTTTGCATTAGAACATACTATTGCAGTAGTCCTGTTGCAAAAGAATGATCAAGGATATGAGAAACCTATTGCATTTTTCAGCAAATCTTTAAGAGATGCCACACTAAAGTACAACATAATGGAAAAACAAGCACTAGCTGTAGTGAAAGCTATTAAAGATTTCAGGGTATACATATTATATTCACACATCATTTCTTATGTTCCAAATTTAGTAGTAAAGGACATTTTGACATAGAATGGGCCTGAAGGAAAGAGAGCCAAATGGATTGCCACTATTTTGGAATATGACATAGAAATAAAGCCAACAAAACATATCAAAGGCCAAGGTTTAGCTAAAATCATGGTTGAATCGAATTGTCAGACCTTAGATATAGATTTCATTGGTGCCCTGGATGATCAGGAAGAGATGGAGACTCCACATATCAGTGAACATTTTACAGATTCACCTTGGTATGCAAATATCATATTTGTTTTACTAAACTTACAAGCTCCTTCTGGCTTATCTAGAACCAAAGCTAGATTTTCGAGAATGAAATGATTGAAATACATAGATAATGCTTTATTTTGGAAAGATAATGGTGGCATTCTATTAAACTTTTTATTAAGAGATGAAGCTCACAATGTTATGCAAGAATTTCATGAAGGAGATTGTGGAGGACACCTATATTGGAAAAGAATTGTTGACAAGATATTGAGGGCAGGTTTTTACTGGCCCACCCTTTTTGTAGATGTTAAGAAACATGTGAGCTCCTATCATAAGTGCCAAATATTTGAGGGAAAAAGGAAGCTTTTACCTTTGCCTCTCAAACCTATCCCCACAAAAATTCCATTTCAACAATGGGGTTTAGACTTCACTGGGGAAATTCACCCATTCTCCTCAGCCCAGCATAAATGGATTTTAACAGCCACTGATTACTTTACTAGATGGATAGAAGCCATCCCTTCTAGACAAGACATAGACTCTGTCATTATCTCATTCCTTGAAAAGAATATCCTCTCAAGATTTGGATGCCCCCAGAAGCTCATTACTAATAATGCAACGGCTTTCAAATCCAAGAAAATGGTAGACTTTTGTAACAAATATCACATTACCCTTGGCCATTCCATTGCCTACTACCCTCAAGGTAATGGACTTGTAGAATCCTCAAACAAAATCCTTGTTAATATCATTAAGAAACTGTTATAAGACAACAAGAAGGCATGGAACCAAAAGTTGGTCAATGCCTTATGGGCTGACAGACTAACTACCAAAAATACCATTGGTACATCTCCTTATCAGTTAGTATATGGAATGGATGTTGTTTCTCCATCCCATTTAGGAGTGCCAGTGATGAATATCCTTCAAGAGTTGTAGGTAGAACCAAATGATATCCGAAGAAGGATAAATCCGACAATACACTTATAGTAAACCAGAGAAGAAGTCTATGTCAAATCACAAGTGATTTAGGATAAAATCAAGAAGATTTTTGAGAAAAAGAACAAAGATGATGATTTTTACATAGGTGATAAAGTTATCAAATGGGATTCTAGAAGAGAAGATAAGGGTGAACATGGAAAATTTGATTCCCTATGGCAAGGCCCTTATATCATTTATGGTTACAAAGGTAACAATGCATTTTTCTTAAGACAGTTAGATGGAATAGATCTACCAAGAGGACCAATCAATGGTAGGATGTTAAAGCATTACTTATCCACATATTAACAATAATTCACTTTAATTTACTCATTGTATATAACATTGCAGAGTTTATATTGGATTGGATGGTAATCTTTTGAAGTTGAAGCCCGAAGAGAAGGACCTGAGCATTGAGAGGTTCACCATCATAAGTATGAATAAAGCAGAATCACAGAAGAGCAGTTTACAAGTTGAGTACAATCACAGCTTCAAAGGCTACTGAACTTAAAGTTCTTGACATTTCACCAGGAAATGCCATCCCCATGTGAAGACACTGTTAGGGTCCTATAATAATATGATTCATAATTTTGACTATGGTCAGTCTTGTAATATTGTACATACTTTTTCGTGCTGCAAAGTGTTTTCCATATTAAAAATTAAAAAATGTAAAGAGGGTATGTCCTAAAAGAATAAACCAAGCACAAAAAAAAGGAAAAAGATAAAAAAAAGTGAAAAATATGAACCGCAAAAGAAATAAAATAGATCATGAAAGTGTGCAAATTCAAATTCCAGTACTTTTTACTTTACTGTGAAAAATAAGGTTTTGTGCAGCTATTTAGAAATTCCACAATCCATGATCGTCAAATAGCTTAATCTTGACTCATTCCTGTTTTAAATTTCATGTTAGTAGATAGAGAATAAATATGTAGCCAAACTGTTTAACCTTGGCAGATTAGTAGTTAGATAGAGAATAAAAATGAGCTCATTAGTTTAATCTGAGCCATTGGAAGTTATCAAATTAGAATTAGATAGTTTTCTTGTCAAAAGAAGAGGAAATAAAGGGTCAGCAAGCTCAAACGCACCTAATAAATGAAGAGAAAATGTTAGGATAAATAAAGGGTAGGTAGAAGAAAGGTTGCAAATGCACAAGGTTGTTGAGTCAAAACCACATTTATCATGCCTAATACTATGTTTCATGTGCAGGAGGAAATGTGAGAAAGAAAGGATATTCACAAGGCTATTTATTAATTTCCCCTCATTTCATTACACCCCCACATACTTATTTACTAATTTCCCAATTATCCCTTCCTTACCTATAAATACCCTTTTCCCTTGATTTTGACCTTTACAACTTCGTTTCACACATTCCCCTAGAAATTTCCCTTCAAAAATCATCCCCCCTTCCCAAAAACCCCTTTCCCTAGTGTGAAACCCATTTCCCATTACAAATATTACTTTCCCCCCTTATTAATTTCCCTATTTCCCTTCAAACCCTACAAAAACCCCCTTATCCTAAGTTTTTATGCCCTTGTTTTATCTAATTAGCTTCCCTACTTCATATTTCCCTAATACCCTTTTTAACCTAGCAACCCCTGGTGTAGTTAAAAAACCTCGGTACATAACCTATGGTCCCACCTAATTAACCATATGTTTATATTAAAAATCCTGACATTATTGGTTAAAAAATTACAATTAACTGTAATTAAATCCTGGGGCCCGCAAATCCCTTTCCCGATTCCCTCTGTGCAACTCAACTGTGTAATAGCCCTCCAATCTCCCACCCCCAGATCTGATGGTGTACATCCATATCACGCGGATTCATTATCCGACCGATAACAACCTGAGAGCACGCAAGATTCACGGTTTTGCCTGGGCACTGTTCTTCTATGTGGCAGCACCAGGCTAGATCGCGTGCTCACGAAAAATACCGCCTGCCCTCCAAAAGTGGTGTGATGGCCCAAAAAACCACCTCCAAGCCCTAACCAAAACCTACCCACTGCTCATTGATTATCTCCGAGCCAAAATGTGATCATTACCTGTTGAAAGGCCGAAAAAGCCCCAATTCGCTCTTTTCTTTCATTTTCATTATAAATTGTTGTTAAGACATTTGCGACACCCTAAACCTCTGCAACCAATTTGACAACCCTCTTTCGCCTGAAGAAGCTCCAGATACCAAGTTGAAGCGACCAGTTCATAGTTGAAGCCACAATACCTTCTACATTCACCACTGAACTCAGTCTGCACACCAGAACATCAATTTCCAAATATTCATGGAAAAACTAGATTGGCCCTATGAATTTGAAAACACACAGTTAAAATTGAACAGTTAATTAACTAAAATTAATTAAGAAACTTGTCTAAATTGAAGTAAAACTTATTTGTATACCCCAAACCCTTCTTTTATCGACTGTAACTACCCTCCCACTCTACCAGAGCTTCTAAACCTCACTCCTCAATCTACTACAAGCCTAATTCATATTTGTAGACCCAATTATGGCTTCCTAGACCTCTCTAGACATGACACCTCTACAAACCCCTCATCTGGACATCGACCACCTTGCATTAGCAGACAAAGATTTCCAAATAAACGATATTGCTTCACCTTCATACCTTCTAAAGCACCACTACTGGAGTAAGGGCAAGTTCTTCAACCAAAATGATGACATTCACCTTTGGGAGTCTAATTTGCCCAAGTATTTGTTTCCAGAAGTGCACCAATTCTCAAAAATCATCCACTTCCGTCATGATTTCTACATTCTCAGCCAAAGAGCCATTGTCACCCTTGACCAACAAGTGTTATTTATCATCACTGAAGAATCCATTAACCAAACGCTGGAAGTCCAACCAAGCCCAAATGAGACCCCACTTTCTATTGAAGGCTTTCTTGACCTCTACATCAAGTTAGACCCTCCTAGGATAGCCCAAATTTTCCAAACCTTCATCATAAAGGAGTGTCATACTTCTACAGAAATTCCTCCATATGCTGCCACAAATCATCCCCATGCTCTCTTGCATTTTAGGATACACCATAGATGAACATGTGGACGAGGTTTTTCTTACCTTCCTTTCCATCTTTCCCAGGCAAGCTTCTTGCTATAATGTATAACTATGCTCAATTCATAGAAGACAAAATGCATGAACAATTAACCAGGCTACCAATTGAGAGAGTTTTCAAGTATTCTTGAGTCTTATTCCATATATTTTTATACAACCATTCAGACAAGTTTCGTATCAGCATTTAGAATTTAGATACCAAAGGAAACCCAAGACCAGTTATCTATTGGACACCATTGATCGAGAAATTCTCCACTATTTTTTCCTACAGAGACTTCATTGATTTATTTGTCCATCCAGTTTTGAATATGCTAAGTAGTGGCCCTCAGCTTAGAATCAGTCAAGAGATCAAAAGGGTGTTACAGTTGGAAAATAACAACAAAGTGGGAGACTTGTATTTGTACCAAAACCACACAGAGATAAGAATATATGGATGCCAACTTGCCCCTTAAAAACTACCCAAATACCTCCCCAAGAGGATATTTGCACTAGAATACTTTAGGTAGATTATAAATTTTGATGAAGTCAACTTCCTATCAGCTAGGAAGAAGACCCAATTCAAAATGAAAAATCAATTGGGCCCCTTCATTTGTAATACCAGAGAAGCTGGACCAAAGGCAGATAAAATTTTGCAACAAATGAATTTCAAGAGCAACTTTATGTGGCAGTATGACCCTCATGGAGTCATAACAATCTAAGGAGAAAGGTCAAATTGGGAACTTTCATCCATCATCCAAAACCAAACAATGAGAGGTTTTCCAACCAATCAGAATGGTCAGAAGACACTCTAATAGATATGGACAGTACTGTAGTTGATGTAGAGAAACCGATTGATACAAGTTCCTTCCTCCAGGTTCCAAAACTTGGAGAACCAATGAATTTTCCTCCTATGTTACAGACTCCAGCAAATGAAGGCATGAATCCAAAGAGAAATATGGAAGAAGGTTCCAGTTTAGCTATGGAAAACACATATGAACAATTTGAGCTTAGTTATAGGAAGAGAACCAAGCTTAATCCTGTAACTGAACAAGAAGACACCATTGACTCAGTGGAAATCACTGGCACTGCTACAATGGTGGAAAAAAGCAAAGGCACGGTAGCTTCAGGAGAAACTCACAAACCCTTAACATCAAACACTCAACTTATTGAGAGATAACTCAGTGTTGAGGTTTCTTCATTCACCAGGCCTATGGATAAATAAAGGGACATCAAAAATAGATACAAGGAAAACACGTTGAGGAATGAGAAGTAGAACGCTGAAACTTATGCTCAATACTTCAAGAAGACACCAAAAAATCAAAGTAGGTTGATGTCAGCCTTTGACATGTAAACAAAAAAAATGTAGAAGTCATTCATGCAACCTACAGTTTAGCAGCTGATAACATCAGCGGACTACAAGGAAATGGATTTTGAGGTTTTGGCCAATGATGTTCATCCCATTGAACAAATTGAGTTCCATAAGCAGGCATGTGAGATGATCTATTCCACCTTAATATGTAAAGTTATCGTTGCACATCAGCTTCAAAGTTCATTGGATAACATTACAACACAGTACAAATTGGAAAAGGCCTCCTCACAGGCCAAGGGCAATGAGATCGAGTCACTGGAAGACTTGGTGCTTGAGGTGGGACATGATCCCAATGATATCAAGGCTATTGAGAAGTTAATAAAGAAAAAGAATGAGGACATTGTTGCTCTCAAAAATAAACTGAAACTTCCTCATTCAGAGCATCTACAGACAAAAGAGGTCCTTGAGATCCAAACACATCAGGGCGAAATGACAGAACTCATTTTACAATTGAATGATCAGTAGAAAAAGATGGAGAAGGAGTTGGACAACTTGATACAACTGAAAGAGGACAGCCTTGAGACTACCCCTTCCACTATCATTCCAACAATTACCACAATAGTACCATCCACTTTGGCATCATCATTGGCTCCTACAGCTCCAATGGCTACAACACTACCAGCTTCCACAACATCTTCATCAACAATAGGTTCGACATCAGCAACCGCCTAGCTAGGTGATGAGGCTAGTAAATTGGTCAAGGCAATGGAAGACTTGTCCATTCAGACCACACAAATAAACAAGCTTAAGGAAAAGATAACTAGTCTTGAGAATGACAATAATTTTGCCTAAATTATGCACAAAGAAGAAGTACAAAAGGAAACCAGAATGAATGAAAGGATAAAGAGCTTAGAGAAAGAGCTGACATTAAAGGAGCCACTTAGCCAAGCTAAGGAAAAATTATGGGCCAATATCACTGACTCTGTCAATGATATTTGGCCATCCATTCAAGTAATATTTGAGCAAAATGACTTAGTTAAAGAGGCTACAGAAGCCATACAAAGAGTTAAAGAAGAACTGGGAGACATGCCAGAGGAAGCCACTAGAATAATTCATTTCTTCAACTCCAAGAACAAATATGAATTACAGGAGCTGGAGATACATGACAATACTTGCACAATAGTAGAGGTAAAAAAGGTCCTCACCAAGAGGAATTTGATTGTGAACCTTGAAGATAAATGCCAAACCATATAGATGGCTATAGACAGGTTCATGGTTAAGTTTGATGTTTTGAGACAAAAAGGTTTGCCAAATCCCTTGGTAACAAATGATAAATTGATCCCACAGGATGACTACAACAGGAGAATCAGAGAGGTGGCCAGAGATTAGTTAAATACTTCATCCATGAAAGGGATGCCTACTGGAAAGGTTCTATATCAAACATTTGAGAACCTGTTTTACCTCCAACATGAGGTAAAACACCTTTTTGTAAATAAACCCACTTTTTGCAAGTACACAAAGGCAAATGAAATTTATAGGAGGATGGTAAATATTCAATTACCAAATGCAGACACATGGGAAAAGTTGAATGACTTACTATAAAAATACAAAGTCAAAATGTGAAAATTGACAGTCAAAGTGAAAAGGGCACAGCAAAGAAAAAGTAACAAGCCAACCAGATCAAAGTGTATCAGTTGAATGGTCAAAGTAAAAATAATGGCCAGCATGAAGACCAGCAGCACGGTCGAGAATAAACAGCAAAATATTAGAGCATAAAGACAGCACAACCAAATAAATAGGGACAATATACAACAGTTGAACATCTGTTTCTATCTTCTTGCATGGAGATATTTCTTTCTCCAAGATTACTTCCCAATGCAGTTTGGGATATTTTGTAAACTATTTTTATATAAATACTTCATATTTCGAAGTATTGAGTGTGGATTGTTATACATTTATAGAGTTGTATTAATCATAAACCCGAGGGTTATTGTACCAGTTTTTCAAGTCAGCAGACTGAACTGAGTAATAAAAAGATTGCATTACAGGATTCACATGTTGAGCTGTTATAGTGAAGTATTTTATTTGTCAAATTTTTTATCTTCTTATGTATTTCACAAACTTGCATGTTATCTAAAGTGAATGAATTAACTAGAAATTTATCTCAGAATTTGTTTAAGTACACTCTGTTTGAAGATTTGATCATTTCTATTTTTTCTTCTGATATCTGGATCTGAGAATCCTTAATTGCTCTCCCATATCGATTGACCTCTTTCATTTCTTTTACAATCCGGCCTGAGGAACCCTTAATTACTCTTTGGATCCAATTGAAACCAAATTCACCATCCAGCCTTAAGATCTGAAATAACTCAACTACCTTTCCCTGTAGACACTATTTTTAGAACTTGATCCAGTCTTGTTTTCTTGACATTTTACCCCATAGCCCAATGGTAAAATGCATCCCTCTATCCATCTAAGTAAGTGATCCCACCACCAAATCCAAATCAAAACCCAAGTACAATCATAACTACCCTAAAATCAAATAACTAAAACAAAGTTAAATCATAAAGAGAAAGCCCTCTCTGAGCATTAGGAAGGCTAGATCCTAATCTCCAAAGTAGGTTTGTGGTTACCTCTAATCATTTCTTTCCAAACAACTCAAAAGAAATATTGGAGTGATAGTAGGTTGGATCAACAGTTAAGAGATTTCTAAAGTGGGTGAATGCTTCTTCGTTCAAATCTCCCTCGCCCTTTAGATTGTCAATCTTGTTTTTTATTCTTCTCATCCTTGTTGAATTGCAGATGAAGGTCATATTATTGTCCCCTTCTTGAATCCATAGGCTTCTAGATTTTAGCCTCCATTCCTCTTCCTCCTTTCTATTAATCCTGCAAAGTTCTAAGAACATTTTTTTCCCCTTGATTTGCCTTTTTTTTTTTTTTTTCTTTTGTGCACTCTTTCCTTTCCTGTAATGAGTCCATTTCTTTTTTAGATCTCTTTTCTTGTTATTTGTTTCTTTGTGGTTGAGCTCGACCCAAGATTTTAGATATTTTTTCATTGCTTTTAATTTTGTTTCCCAAATGAAGTTTGGGGATCCAATGATTTCCTGTGACCATGCCTTAGTGATTATTTTCTTTGCTACTTCATTGTTGTTCCATGATGGGCAATAACAGAATGGGAGGGGTCCCAAATTTCCCAAGGTTCCTAAGCTTATTGCAACAGCCTTGTGATCAGATGCAGAGGTATGGATAATTTTTTATATGACTGAACTGTAATTGGCTATTATGTTGTCCTAAATTAGAATTTGATCCAACCTTTCTTTAATGTTGCTTTGTCCTATTCTTTTGTTGCTCCATGTATACTTCCCATTGCATGAAGAAAGTTACATAAGATTTTGAGTTTTGATTATGACTTTCAGCATATCACGAGAAGGCTCAGCGTGGAAGGTACCTCCAGATTTCTCTTATATATTCATTATTAGATTTAGGTCGCCTCTTAAAATAATGTTCTTGTTGTGTTCCTGAAGTAAAATGTTTTTGAGAGAGTCTAGCATATCTCTTTCTCTCTGTAGTGATTTGGTGCATAGATATTGAAGAGGCAAATTTTCTCTTCATTTGTTTTATTTCATAATTCATTTTTTATCTATTGTAGACCTTTCTGTTGGTGTTGTAGATCCTAGATGTCCTTCCTCCATAAAGTGCAAATTCCTCGAGACGCCCCTACAACTTGGAGAGTTGTTCCATCATATTTCCTTATTTTTTCAATAAGTCTCTTCATTTCCTTCTCATTTATCTTGGTCTCTTGCATCATGAATATGTCTAGATTCTCAAATGTTAGGATGTCTTTGACTTAGTTGAATTTGTGGGATTGTCCCAATCCTCTGCAATCCTAGGAGTTCAGGGTCATTATTTATTTTGGGTTGATGTTGAGGGACCTTTCTCTCTATTAGAGTGGTGATTTTTATCCTTGTTTCCAATATTTTTTTTGAGGAAAGAATCCACCGATTCCCCATTTCCATTTCCTTTACAACAACTTCAACTCTTCATTACCTGTTTGTCTTTCTTCCTTGTCTTTTGTGAAGATATAAGGAGGATTGGTTTCTTGTATGAATTATTTCATAGGATGGGGGAGTAGGGCTAACATGAAAGTTAGAGGGAGAGGAGACAATGAAGGGAGGTAGGGAGGTTTGACCGAGAGGGGAGGAAGGGGAAGGGGAAAGGGATGAGGGGTTCATTAGGGGCCAGAGGAGGATCGACAGAGGAGTCAAGAGGACCAAAGGGAATGAGATCGATGCGGAATCATTGAAAGAGAGGGAGAAGGATTAGGAGGAGATGAAAGGGGAGGAGCATGCTGAGAGGAGGTTTTGTTGGCTTTCTTCCATTTTTTAACAGGTTCCCATTTGGATTCTAGAACTTCTACTTCATCATTTTCTTTCTTTTTTGTACATTTTTTTAGCAAAATGGTTGTATTCGTGACATACCTTTCATTTAAACAAGATTTGTCCGTAGTTTAGTTGTTGTATGTGCATCCAACTGTGATCTTTACTAATTCTCGAAGGCCTTTTTCAAGGTCGACTTCCATGCAGATACGAGCACAGGCATGCATATTCTCCTTTGGTTCATTTTTAGCTATGTATTTTCCATCTACGTTTCCAATAGCTTTAAGTGACTCATCTCCCTAGTAGTGGAGTGGGAGGTGGGGGAGGCGCACCCATACTAGAACAACATTCGGGACATCCAACTCAGGATTGAAATTTCGCATCCAACGATTAAGATAAAGTCCCCTTGTGTCCATGAAATATGGTATGTACCTAAAAATTGGATCACTGTCTTCTTTGGTTTTGAAATGGAATGTGTAGTATACCCTTCCATAGAACCGTATGGAGATTTTCCCACTAATTGAATGTGACCAGTTTTGCTCGACGCACTCCTTCACTAATTTGGGAAAAGGCCAAAGGCATGTAGATTGCCCAACCAAGCCATGCTCAGAAAGGGAGAGGGAAACTCGATGGGGATGAGTTGGATGTAATACAATTTCAGGAATGTCATTGAGTTTCATGACAAACCTGGAGATAGGAGGCCTTGAGCGAGGACGTCTCAAAGAAGAGATGAGGGAGGTGAAAGAAGAGGTATATTCTTCAAGCTCATCTGAAAGAGGAGTAGGATGAACCCCACCCGAAGGAGGCTCGAGAGGGGCGAAGAGAGCAGCTTGAGGCCGAGGCAAGAAGAAAGAAAGTGCAACAGGAGGTCAGCCCTAAAGCACAGCACTAAAGAAATAGTACAAAATCATCATTACATATAATAAAATGAACTAATTAAAAATTAAATAAATAAAATTAATATATTTAGAAAATAAATCATTTTCATTTAACAATATAAACCTGGTATATTAAGATTCATTTTTTTTTCTCGATATATTACCATTCATTTTTTCGTCAACGCAATGTTATAAGCGGGCAAGATAATAAGACTGGAAGGTTATAACTTTATATATATATATATAAATTAAAAATCATATAAAGTTTGTATATAAATTTAATATTAATACATAAAAAAGTGATTGATTTACATGCCGGCATAATATGAAAATTTGTGAATTAATCACTATGCGCCATGGTGCCGAAGCTCAGATACTTGTAAATCTTACAATAGTGAAAGTTAAAATAAATCCAAGGTACTAAATGACAATGATATTCCGTGTACCATATCATTCATCTAGTATTGGTTCTAACAAAGGACAATCGACGACAGAATAAGATTGTTTATACGAATGCTAATGACAAAGATTTATCTTATGCCTTCGGAAATGACGGTGATATTTTTTACATTTGAAACATGGAAATGACACTAGTACGTTTACATAAACCCTACCCGCAAAACATTTTTATTTTTTGCCATGAAACATAGAAACGGTTACATGCATGATTAATTATGATGGCCTTTAGCGATCAACCATGTTAAAGGGCAGTAAGGATTTACGAGGCAAACTCAGATATGTACCACTGAAAGTGGTCATGGTCATGGTCATAGTGTTCACTTTCAACTTTAATATGACAAGTCAGAAACACAGACTCTTTGTAATGATTACAGAGACTCTTTGTAATGATTACAGTGCCCAAGCTAAGCAGAGACAAAAGAGAGAATAGGGAAACAGATAACTAGTTCTACAATCTGTCACTTCGCATGCCCGTGACACTCCGCGCTTGTACTGGAAAGAATTCTTCACAAACGTTGGCCATTGTTTGCCCACCACGCTCTCCAAGATCTGGTTTCAAATCTGATCTACAAACAGGACATCTCATTAAAAGAACCACGGGACACTTTTCTACAACCCTAGGTGTAGAGAAAAAGCCAAGAAGCACCTACCAATCAATCAGTCACTGATGTAGTTGAAGGTGAGTGAATGTTGGCGCGGCGGAGTATGATTTGGAGGCCATGGCGGGGCTTGAGCGTGAGAACAGAAATGGGGGCATGGCGATAGGAAGGAGACAAATCAAACGCGAAAGTGGTGATGATCATGGCCATCACTATTTTGGCTTCCATGATGGCAAAGGTCTGTGCTACGCACTTGCGAGGGCCCAGCGAAAATGGTATGAAGCCCATAGGATTGTTCTTGCACGCCTTTGCAGTCCCCTGAGCAAAACGCTGTGGATTGAACTCGTTGGCATCTTCACCCCATATGTTCCTGTCATGATGAATGGCCAGCGTGGGAATCCATACGGATAGTCCCTTGGGTATAAAGAGATCGCCCAGTTTCATATCCGTGAATGCTTCCTTGGCAAATAAGCTTGCTGGTGTATACAGTCGCAAAGATTCCTTCAATATCATTTCCATCTGCGTGAAAAAAATACATTGACTTAGGTTAACATCAAATATATTAAAAATATTAGAAGTTTTTTCTCCCGATCAAATTAAGGTTTTGTAATTTTCATTGACACTATACAAAAGTATAAAGGTTTTGTAATTTTCATCGACACTATATAAAAGTATAAAAGTGTGGTCTAGGGAAATCGATAATAATTAAAAAATCCATTACACTAATAATAGAAATATATTATAATAATTTAGCTGCTGAGTTAATGAAATCCATAATAATTAAAATGCCCATCACACTAATAATAAAAATATATTAATCATTTAACATCTTCTCTCCTAGTGTCTCCTGGACACTAGGTAAGGACGAGTGTGAGATTACTCAAAAGGGAGAAGGAGATTAAGTTATAATACTGAATGTTTAAGTCAAACATTTGCTTAATCGGTTGATTTTTGCATATGTTGAATAAGTTTACTTTAAATATACTAAAGTAGTGATGAGTTTAGTGTATGCAAATGAGTTTTTACTTTAAATAAAGTAAACCAGTGATGAGTTTAGAGTATAAGTTTACTTTAAATATACTAGAGTAGTAATGAGTTTAGTGTATGTAAATGAGTTTTTGGTAAAGAATAATAATAAGATGGATTAGGTTTAATGTAGTGATGAGTTTAGTAAAAAAATAAGATTTTAAAATCACCTTAAGTGTAATTTTAATTTTTTTTTCAGGAAAATGTAGTGATGAGTGTAGTAGAAAAATATTAAGTTTTAAAAATCATTTTAAAAGTAATTTTTTTTTTAAAGAATATTATTTAAATATTAATGATTACAATAATAAAAACATATAATTGTAAGTTTTTTTATATGGATGATAATTAAAGTTGAGAATTTGGAGAATAAGGTAAAAGAAGTTAGGCATCTTCTATTATCAAAGTACATAAAAGAAGAAATTCAAAATAAGATGAAATAGTGCAAAGTCTCACAAGTTGAAAGAAGGTAGATAAATCAACACAATAATTTGACAAATATTGATAGGGTAGATGAAGAGATGATTTCTAGAGTTTTAATATGATTTTTTCAAAAAATATAAATGGTAGGAAGAGATTATTTCTAAAAATATTAATATAAATTTTTTGGAAAGATATAATGGTAGATGGTAAATCCTACTTTATAGGGAATTTATGTTTAAACATAAAGATTTTCGTTGGTATCACTCTAAAACCTAAAATCACTTAATATAATAAAGTACTCGGCAAGCTAGATCAGCTTCACCCAATAAATATAAGTATTAAAATATTACCAATATAATTTGTAAGTCAATATAGAGGAAGAAACTATTACAATGACAAAGTAAGAAGATTCGAGAAAAATAAGAAAAAATGTATAATGAATAAAAGCTATTGTGATTATGACTCAAAATGAACCTCCATTTTCAACAATATTAACTAGTCTAATAACTAAAAAAAATATATGTTATTGCATTTTATTTTCATAATAATAATATTATAAAGTATAAATTTATTTTATTTAAAATAAAAATAAAAATATTTTATTTTCACATCAATATTAATAAAATTTTAAAAAAATAAAAATAAAATAAATGTCTAACAAATAAAAGATATTTTAATTATGACGAGAAGCCAGGAAAATCAACCTTTATTTTCAACCATGTTAGCTACCCTACATTTTATTTTAATAATAATATTGTAAATTTTAAATTATTTCCATTTAAAATAAATATAAATAAATATATTGATTAAATCTATATCTTAAAAAAAAAATAATTAACCATCTTTAATTTAAAATAAAGTAAATATAAATCCTTTCTAATTTATTAAATTTTTGTTAGGATGGAATACTTAAGAATTTAATTATATTATTTTTGCTTCCTTAAATCTAGTTTATATTCCCATGAGATAATTGTACTATTGTATTAATTTTAATTTAATAAATTTATGTGCTATTTTTGTTAATTTTTAAGAATATATAACCTTTATGAACTTAAAACAAAAATAAATTTATACAATAATGTATGAGAACGATAATATGTCTTACTATTTTTAAATTTTGAAGAGCATTGAAATCAAGTGAAGTGCCATTGCAGACTCTGAGGACTTCGTCGCGGGCTCGTTGCTGCCAATACGGATGGAGCGCCAGCAACATGGTTGTCCATGTAAGTAGAGCACACATGGTGTCCTGACCTGCAAAGAAGAAGGTCTTGCATTGGTCCATCAACTCTTGCATTGTCAACTGCGTCGACCCCTTCTCTCCTCCCGCGAGCAACAATCCCAGCAGATCATGCCCGTATGAGCAACTCCTCCCCATGGTCGTTGCGCGTCGCCGGGCCTCTACCACTTGTTGCAGAGATTCCTCTACATCCTTTTTCAGTTCCATCACTTGTCGATTCACACCAAATCTGCCCATACAAAACAATATTGTTAATTATGTGCAAATTTATTAGAAACTTCAAAAAAATAATGATTTGAAACTTGAAAGTTTAGATGGTTAATTATCTGCAAATTTAATAAGGGCGGTCTCTAAGCAATTTAAGTTGTGGAGATTTTGGTTTGAATAAATTTTGATTTTTATGGTTTAAAATTTATTTATACATATATTTTCTGAAAAACAAAAAAATAATTAAGATACTGCGTAATGTTTTATAAACACTTAGAATTTTGTAATTCAGAAATCTCTATCTAATTCTGAACCAATTAAAATCCCTACCTAATTCTGAACCAATTAAATTAGAAAATATGAAAAAAAAACTCCAGAATATATGATAAATAAACAGCCGCTTTAAAAAATCCATGTTGAAGCATAAAAACAAAAGAAAACTCGAACAACTTTCACTGAAATACAACCGCTTTAAAAATATACATGTTGAAACATAAAAAAAACTCGAACAATTTTCACTGAAATGCCCCCGCAAAAATGGTTGCATTTAAAAAATATTTTATTTTATTTAATATGATATTTTGATTACATAATAATTGGAAATCACTAAAAATTGATATCTATAACACCAATCATTCCTTTGGAGTATTTTGAAGTTTTCAGTATTTTTGTAGTGTGTAAACAGATGTTTACTTCTTGTACATGAAACCCTAACCAAAAAAACCACAGATTCCGAAAATAAACGAGCATGAGCATGACCATCAATTTTTAACTTTGTTTATGAATTTCAAAATATTTTAAAATCTTGAGAATGATGAGTATGACCAATATTAACGAGTATTTCGAATGTTAATTACAATAGTTATTTTTTAAATATATGAATATTATCCAGTATTCAGGATATTAATTTCAATAATTATTTTTTGAGTAGCCATTTTTTAAATATGTGAATATATGGATAGCTACTTAACACCAATCTCGTCCTTCAGTTGGAAACTTCTTACGCTTTTTCCTCCTCAAACCAAAATTCAACAATCTTTAAAGTTTATTTATTTTTATTTTTACCCTAAATATAATAACAATTTTTTAATAAACTTTTAGCGTTATTCATTTTATTTATATTACCTTTTTTAAATGTATAAATTAATTTAATAATTTAAATATTACAAAATAGTATTATAAATGTTTAATAACTAAAATTTATAATTAAAACATTTTACCATCATAATAACTCAATTTTATAATTTTAAAGATATTTAAATTAATATGGAAAATATATATACGCCCAAAATATATTATATTTTAATTGTTGATATTGCTTCTAAATTATAGATATTTCATTTAATAAAATATTATTGGAATAATTAAATATAATCACTAGTAATTAATTAGATTGATTTTTTCAATTAACTATATTCTAGATGATTGAGAGAGTTTAATGATTTAAATCTTATTATAACGTGAATCTTACACAACTGCATTGTACTCATTATCATGATTTTAACGAAGTTGAGCTTTTTTCAAATGTACAAATTAATTTAATAATTTAAAATTGCATAATATTATTATAAATTTTTAATAACCAAAATTTATAGTTAAAACATTCTATCATCTTAATAACTCAAATTTATAATTTGAAAGATATTTAAACTAAGATGAAAAATATATACACCAAAATATATTATAACTTTAATGTTGCATTGCTTCTAAATTATAGATATTTCATTTAATGAAATATTATTGGAATAATTAAATACAATCACTAGTAGTTAATGGGATTGATTTTTTCAATTGACTATATTTTAGATGGTTGAGAGGGTTTAATGATTTAAGTCTTATTACAACAAGATGCTTCCACAAGTGCCTTGTACTGATTATCTTGATTTTAAAATAGGTTGATTCTTGGTTAATTGTGCATATCTAAAGAAAGAGTGATAATCATGCAAATTCAGGCAAAGTTTTGATAAAATCAGCCAGGAATTTTTGTAAGAAAAGAATTTGGCCATCAGGTCACTTTTGACTGTGAGGGCTCCCTAAAAAAATACTATATATATAAACTTTGACTATGTTGACTCTTCCTTAATTTGTGCATATATATATATATATATATATATATATATATATATATAAACAAAATGAATTTTTATGAAATTTTTTCTAGTAAATTTTAGCTAAAATGCTGTATAGATTTTCAAAAGTAAAAGTTTATATTGTTTAATCTATAAAATTTTAGTATCTCAGAGATTTTTAATGGTGCTAATATGTTTATGCATTCAAAAATACATTTTAAAGAAAAAAAAAAACAAAAACATTCTTTTTTAAAATTATTT
The DNA here is from genome assembly GCA_031772625.1 of Pinus tabuliformis. Classification (NCBI taxonomy): domain Eukaryota; kingdom Viridiplantae; phylum Streptophyta; class Pinopsida; order Pinales; family Pinaceae; genus Pinus; species Pinus tabuliformis. The sequence goes on from CM062805.1 coordinate 1,214,822,951, forward strand.
TACTAAATTCAAATCAAAAAAATTGTTCATCTATAAATTAGACTAAACCCCTCTTCCTATAATCTTAAAAGTAATATCTCTTTAAAAGTTATATATATATATATATATATATATAAATTTCCATTTATCAACTCAGAAATAACGCACATCTATAACATTTGCTGCTTAGTTGTATAATGTTATGATTAATTTAATAGTAAATTTTAAATATTTTGAAAATTCAATCCATATAAAATATATTATAATATAACAAGATATCATATAATTTCCAAACTCGAACTCACTCACCTTCAAATTTTCATTTCGTTCATAAGACCTCACAATTGTTCTCGGTGAAATTGATTCAGATCCATTTGTAACTTGGAGGAAATGGATAATTCATTATCCATTCATTTAACTGTTTTATCATATACCCAAATCTTGTAGGCAGTAAATTTCAGATTTACCTGCTACCGGGAAACCGAGAGTAACGACCAGCACGAGATGCTAGCTTCTGCAAGAGACCCAGCTTCTCAAAAACTACTTTTCCCTTTTCGTAGCTGCTCCCAAATTCCGTCTTCGCTATAATATCTGCAGCCAAACGGGCAAATTGCTCGCCCACCTCAATCTCCGCAGCTCCGGCCCCCTGCTCCAGACTTCTCTTCCACTCATTTATCATACGTTTTGTACTTTCGATCATGTATGGCACTTGTCCCTGCACAATATTATTTTCGTCAAATAAACTGCTCTACAGATAAAGAATCATGGAAAAAAAAACACTTCCAGCTTTATATTCTCTTGAAATTTAATAACTCCCAGTTAAATAAATCTCCCGATAACTTTTCAGATATAGCCCAACTTTCGCATTTTTCCTCCATCGATCTTTTGTCATGTCTAAATTTGTTTGTTAATATTCATAACGTGCATGGAATTGCAATGTCCAGTACCTTGAGATTCTCGTGGTGGAAAGCAGGAGCTGTGACACGCCGTTGGTTTATCCAGTCTTGCCCATTCGCCATCAACAGGCCTTTGCCGATGAAATCCTTCACACCTTTTTGCTGCAACTGGGATTTTCCATAGGAGAGGACGTTCTTTGCAGAGAGAAGTTCTTTGATTAGCTCTGGCTCTGTAATCGACAACCGAGGTTCATTGCCCCACCAGAATAAGAAGCGCCGGCCTGTACACACGATATCATAATGAATTTACCCCAGTTATAATATGATCATGTTTCCTTACTATACGAGTGCAGTCAAACTTGTGGTTGCCAAACACTAAATTGGAATATTTAATTCATTTTTCTGTAGCATGATCATGTTTATTTACTATACTAGCGCAGTAACTGAACTTGTGGTTGACAAACATGAAATTGGAATACTTCATTTCTGTGGCATGTTCTACAGTGATTTTGGGGACTCCTTTTCCTATATAAAATATTGTTTATTTAATAGTTACGAAGATATTTCAAAATTTTCAATTTTATCATATGTATCAGTTTTATTATTAAAAACTTTAATCTCTAACACTTTAATTTTGAAATACAAACTCTTATTAAATATAATTAATCTATATTAAAAACAAACAAATTATTATAAATTTATATTAATATAAAAAACTTTGAATTGAAAAAAATTGATATAAAAAATTATCTTAAATTTCTTTCATCCAAGTATTTTTTAAAATTTAAGAAAATATGGAAAGATTTCATCCTCCTTAGAAAGCTTGAGAAAATTTCTAAGTCGTTGCAGAACTAGTAATGGCAAAAGTTTATGAAAAAATTCTAGCCTAGTAGTGGCAAAAATTGACATACCATAATCATTTGTCCATTGCACATAGTGGGGCAAGAGTCTTTCCACAATGTCGTGACTGATAGGCTCCATGTCATTTGCGGCCTCGCACTCTCTGAGTTTAGTCATGTCACACAGATTTCCACTCATAAAAAGAGGCGGCGGGCCTCTGATTCCTTGCCTTTCCATGATCTTCTTGATGGTGCGTGGCTTCCACCAGTAGGTGTAAAGAAAATTGCAGAGCTGCTTGCAAACGATCATCGCCAAACTTAACAATTGCAGAAAAAGTAGCACCAATAATGTTTCGATGATATAATGAGCAGCAGGAGCTCCTCCTTCCTCTGATGGAAACATGACTACAAAATATAAAGAAGCTGTGTCTGTCTTGGAAGAGGAGATGCAATTTATAGACTCAAGAACTAAAGGTGAGGACAACATTGGCGTTCCATGTAGAGCGGATTTTAATAAAATATATCGTGTTATTACTCCAGAGTAGGTTTTTACGGGAATGAAAATCTCTCGCAGTTTTCATGCAGATTGTTTCTCGTGACACTATGCCAATTTTGAATGCGTGGTCCAACATTTATCACGCTTTTCATCTTAATTTTCTTATCTTGTGAAAAAAAAAATCGATTAAAAATGAGTTTTGACTTTTCAAAAAAATATCGACTAAAAATGAGTTTTGAATTTTCAAAAAGAAAATCGATTAAAAATGAGATTTGAATTTTCCAATAGATTCATTATTTTTGAATTTTGTAGGGACAAGTTCATTTTTTTTAGATACTTGGATATTTCCATTGTGTATATCAAAATTTAACTTTAAATTCATAAATATTTCACCTAGATTTCAGATAAAATAAATTTAAAAATATTAAACAAAAAGAAATTAAAACATTATGATAATATTATTAGATGAAGTTAAAAAACTATAATATCAATTTAAAAATATTATTAGAAAAATTTAACAAATTATAATAATTACATTACAACTTAAATTGTGATTATTTTATATTATAATATTTAAAACACTCTTAAATATATAAATATATTTTTAATATTTTAAGATATTTTTAATGTATTGTAGACTTTACAAACTAAATTTGTGATTAGAAAGAATTTCATTAGGTTAATAAAATATATATTAAAAAGAAAAGTTAAAAATTATATTATTTTTTTATTTTTTAATAATTATAATTTTAATAATATGTAAAATATTTTATATTTAGAAATATATTGTGTAAAAATTATATCACTAATGTTTGGTGGACATGTTTCTAATCATCTAGTGTGGTTTATTTTCAAGACTAGATAGAGAATCTAATCATAAATTAAATAGGAATTAGATTAAATTACAACCATTATTTTTTATCAATAATTATTATTATTCATATTATATTATATTATTTATATTTATTTAATGTATTGATATATTTTTATATTCTAAAAAATACACTAAAATAGGAAAAGAAGGACCAACCAATTAAAGGATAATAAAGAGAGGACAAATTAAAAGAATAAAGCATATGAGATTTAACAAAAACAAATCTAGAATAAATGGAAAAATCAAATAAAAATAAATTAAAGTCAAAATTAATGAATAAGAGACTAAGAAATTAATTAGTTAATTTTAATAATAATAATAATAATAATAATAATAATAATATAATTCTTTTTAGGAATAACATAAAATTATGAATAAAAAATACAACATATAGATGATAATTTGAACACATAAATATAAATATATAACCTAAAAAATAAAAATAAAAATAAATAAACAAATAAGTGAACGAGAGGAAATAAAAATAAGAAATTAAAAACTCAAGTAATGAATGATAATAAATAGATAAATTAATTAATAAATTAATAAAAATAAAAATAAAATACAAGGAAGATTAAAATAAATAAAACTTCCTAGGAAGAAAGGGTTCCATTATCTTTGTTCACATTACTTGGCCTCGTCTCAATCTCTATTGTTTCCCTAAACTTGGGGTGATGAAAATGATCAATCCTATCAATGACCCACATTACCTGCCCTCCTCTCAATCTCTATTGCTTCCCTAAACTTGCAGTGATGAAAATGATCAATCCTAGCAATGACCCAATACAGATGTGGTGTTTTGTCTTCTTTACATGCCCTTCCCATGTTGATGAGTGGATCGTCCCATGTTTGATATCACTTGCATGCTCATGGATATTATTTGAAAGTGACTTTATCAAATTGTGTTGATTTACTAAATGTAAAAGTCATACAGTAATTGAGGATTAAAAATAGGTTCTCCAAAATTTGGAAAATATGCATAATATAACTAAAGTTTCCATTAAACAATTGAGGAAAGAATGCCATTGGAATCATAGTAAAAGAAATTAAAAGGCACATGAAACTAAGTTGAGAGAAAGTTAAAAAAACAAGGTTGTCATTTAAAGCATATCAATAAAAGTCTATGCAACTAGCTTCTTGGTGCATAGTGCTTAGAGTTTCCTAGTGGAGGTAGATTTATTGCTCTCAAACAATACTTTTCCCAAAATAATCTTGATGTGCCAAAATAGGTTAATGGTATGGAAGTATTAATTTTGATGACCTCCAATAGTGCCCAAATTAGAGACCTAGTTTGAAATGTATGCCAGAACCTATGAATCATAAGTGTTATCATGTTCCTCTATAACCTCATGCTCAATATCATCAAATTCCGGTTGAACAACTACTAGAGTATATTTATGATACCTACTCACATAGGCATAAGCTTGGGCTTGAGCCTCAACACTACAAAGGGTGTTTGGACTCCTTGCTCCCTTCCTCGAATGATCCCACTAATGAGGCATATAAAATGGCTAGGGGAGACTAGAGTGTGAACAAGAGGTGGAGACAAGCCAATTGGAAGGGGAGTGAATAGAAATGCAATAGGGATCTCCAGAAGTTGGACACTATGGTTCAACCAACAATGGCGAATGTGCGAGGGGTAGAGGCTAGCGGACTCCAACAAGTAAATATCTCCCAGGGACATAAAAATACATAGTAGTGTCTAACAAGAAATGAGATATAACCATAAGAGAATTGGACTATATACCTAAAGCATAGCATGCACTACGACTCAGTGGTATGGGGGGAGACTATACCAAGTTCACTAAAATCATGACAACATCAAAGTACCCTTGCAACTTTGAGGGTTCATAGGCATAAGGAAGACAATCCTAAATATGAATGAAAGAAATGAGAAGGGACAAGGGCAAGAGGGTTTGGTCCTTCCAACAAGAAGATCACAATGTTTTTATGTAACATCCCTCGTCTAATCCTCACATTTACTTAAAAAGAAGTAAACAATAACCTTTTTTCTTCATTTCTATGATTTAACATAAAGATACATACATGGAGTTGTCAAATATGGGCAATCTGTACATACACATGTGTACTATCTAAAAATAACAATAAATTGATGGTAATTTTTTTTTTATGTATATCAACTTTTCCAAAAAAGTGCCCATCTTTGAATGGATTCCTCATGAATAGAGTTTTTGTCCATATTCAACCATATATCACATTGGATATGGATTGCTTGGTCCAAATCTTTATATATATTTTTTCCGAAAAATAAAAATTATATAAAAATAAACATACCCTTACAAAAAAACCTCAAACTCAAAAGCATAGTTGAACTTTCTCTCCCACTCTCATTTAACAATTATAAGGACATAATGCTCCTAGGGACCCCTTGAAGTATGTATACAAAGAAAAATACTTTAAACACATATAATGAGTGCAATTGATATATATTAGGTTTTCAAGAGTCGTGGATTTCATTGACTAAAATAGCATTATGAATACGCCCAATGGTGGCTTATAATACTTTTATCCTCATAAAATGTTTTCCTCGACCTACCACAAGTTCCAATCATGCGATGTAACTATACATAACATTGGTATATTAATTTCATGTTTTTGTTTGTTCATAATGTTTTTTTTTATAATACAAGGGTGTCGAAACTTCTAGTCATTGGATTGGAGCTGTGTCGTGAGCCGCTTTGACTGAGAAATTACACTGCTCCTTGGCCACGTAATTAACATACCTCCTTGTGTACAATTTTCTGCCACCTATCTTGCAATTGGTATTAATCCGAATGGTCCTTTTGTCCTCGACCTAAAAACGATGGCGGGATCGAACTGGGATTGGGTTTTGGTGTAACTAGCCAAGATGTCTCCTTTGCCCCGTCTTATTTGCTGACATGAATGTCTGAGGTAGATATCTACAACTTGGAGGCTTTTTTCCATTATTACAAGGCTTCTAGCTTCATTTCAAGGGTGATATTACCATTAAGAAAGGTTACAGGCTCCAACGACATTCGTGAGTACTCTGAATGTGCCTACGCGAAGGTTAATTCTTCGTAGGTCACTTATTCACCTACACGTGTTCTTTTTAAAAGTTATTTGACGAAATTCTTACAATTCATATACCTTTTCTGCAATTTCTCCTCCAAAGGACCTATGGAGGGTTACCTTTGTTCTAGGAGTAACTACTTCCACTTTTCTTTATTCCAGCGAGCTCGAAAGCAAGAATTTACTAGTGCCCTGCTTTTCTCACTGAAATAGAAAGCCAAGGATAGTTGTCACAACGTGTACACGTTTATAAGAATTTTTTACTAGCACTAGGCTTGTCCCTTCGAACCCTAGCAATTTCTTCGATAATATTTTTGATGATTCTAACCCATACTCTTATGTAATCTCCAATACAGGCTTGTGAGCACTCTAGAGGTTCTGACCAAAGGTGAAATGCGTATCAAGTATTCTTATACATATCGTTTGGGTTTAAGGTTTTTTCCCTTGTACTACATCATTTTTGTTTTTTTAAATGGCTAACTACACAACTTCGCCCTCACAAGTACTACCTCTCAAGGTTAAGGACCTTGGGCATATTATCCCTTCGAAGAATTTTCTGTCGCTCTCATTTACGGCAGAAATCTCGTTGAGGTTTTTACATGTTTTCGATTATTTTCTTAGATATGTCACCTGAGTAGTCAAAACCCTAACCTCGCTCATTGAATGTTTATGGCTTTAATCCCTAAAGAAAAGGACTTGTTTCGTAAAAGTTCTCTTATTTCCCTAAGTTCTTTCAGGATGTCTATGCTGTATAATTATTTGTGGTTTTGTGAGGCAGGTTTAATGTACATGGCGGGCTGCCCCAAGAGTTACAACTTCAATCATATTCGACCCTAATTTATCTGAAACATTGGCTTTATATTTATTTATTTTTAAAGTAAAAGACTTTATTATTGTCGAAGAAAGGAACTCTCATATATTCATATTGATATTTTATTGCAATTTTCCTTTTTTCTTCAAAGACATTGTATTGAGTTCTTCCAATCACTATATTATGACTCGTGAATTCTTGTCGAATAATTTTTCGCATAGTTTTCTCTTAAAATGTTTACCAAATGATTTAATGCATATGCTTTTGTAATGTATAGAGAACAAAGTTGCAATAATCGTCTTTTCTCTTTAAATTTATATACCAATAGCTTAATTGTATATAAATATGTAACTATATGTATTCAAACACATACATATTAAATTTACTTTTATAAAGGTTTACACCGTGCTGGTTGGCAGAACCTTTCATGGGATCTTCCAATTGTTTTCTATGTCTTATTTCTCCCTTTTGGAGCGCAAGATATAATAGTTATATAGTTATATTATAAGACTACTTTATATTATATTATTTAAAACACTCTTTTAAAGAAATAAATAGATTTTTAATATTTTTGAAGTATTATAGATTTTACCGCTTAAATTTTTCATTACAAGGAATTTTAGGAAATTAATGAAATATATGTTAAAAAATAAGAGAAAAAATTTAGATTTTAAAAATTATATTGTTTTCTTATTTTTTAATAATAATAATTTGAGCTATTTTTCATTATAATGTTAATAATATTAATAATATTTTATATTTCGAAATATTTTAGGTAGAAATTACATGACGAATGTGTGGTCGACTTGTTTCTATCCATTCAATGTGGTTTATATTCAAGAACATGTTTCTAACCATCCAGTGTGGTCCATCTTCAAGATGATATGGAGAAACAGATCATGGCATTAGATTAAATAGAGATTAGATTAATAAAACCATTATTTTTTATCAAGAATTATTATTGTTCCCATTATATTATTTATTTATATTTATTTAATGTATTGATATATTTTTATATTCTAAAAAATACACTAAAATAGGAAAGGAAGGACGAACCAATTAAAGGATAATAAAGAGATGAAAAAATAAAAGAATAAAATAGGTCATATTTAAAAAAACAAATCTAGAAAAATTTGAAAAAAAAACAAATAAAGTCAAAATTAATGAATAAGGGACTAAGAAATTAATTATTTAATTTTAATAATAATAATAATAATAATAATAATAAATATATTTTTTGGAATAACATAAAATTATGAATAAAGCATAGAACAAATATATAGGTGATAAGTTGAAGACACAAATATAAATATATATCCTGAAAAATAAAAATAAAAATAAATAAATAAATAAGAAGTGAATGAGAGGAAATAAAAATAATAAATTAAAAACTCAAGTAATGAATGAGGATAAATAGATAAATATATTAATAGATTAATAAAAATAAAAATAAAACACAAGGGAGATTAAAAGAAATAAAATTTACTAGGAAGAAAGGGTTCCATTATCTCTATTCACATTACTTGGCCTCCCCTCAATCTCTATTGCTTCCCTAAACTTGTGGTGATGAAAATGATCAATCCTAGTAATGACCCGAGCCTCTTCACTTCAGATGTGGTGTTTTGTCTTCTCTAAATGCTCTTCCCATCTTGATCAACGGATCCTCCCATGTTTGATATGAGTTGTGTGCTCATGTATATTATTTGAAAGTGACTTTCTCAAGTTGTCTACGTTTACTAAATCTAGAAGTCGTATAGAAATTGATAAGTAAAAATAGGTTCTCCAAAATTTGGAAGATATGCATAGTATAGCTAATGTTTCCATTAAACAATTTAGGAAAGAATGCCATTGGAATCATAGTAAAACTATGCAACTAGTTTCTTGGTGCATGGTGCTGAGAATTTCCTAGTGGAGGTAGATTTATTGCACTCACACAATACTTTTCCCAAAATATTCTTCACGTCCCAATATTTGTTAATAGTATGGAGGTATTTATTTTATGACCTCCAATAGTGCCCAATTCAGGGACCTAGTTTGAAACATATGCCGCAATTTGTGAATCATAAGCATTATCATGTTTTGCTACAACCTCATGCTCAATATCATCGATTTCAGGTTGAACAACTAGTGGAGTATGCTCATGATGCCTACTCACATAGGCATGAGCTTGGGCTTGAGCCTTAGCACTACTAAGGGTGTCCAAACTCCTATCTCCATTCCTCAAATGATCAAACTAACGAGGCATAAAAAAGGCTAGGGGAGACTAGAGTGTGAACAAGATGTGGAGACAAGCCAATTTGAAGGGGAGTGAATAGAAATGCAATAGGGATCGTGAGAAGTTGCACGCTATAGTTCACCCAACAATGGAGAATGTGTGAGGGGTAGAGGCTAGAGGAATCCAAGAAGTAAATATCTCCAACGAAAAGAAAAATACATAACAATGTCCAACAAGAAATGAAACATAACCAAAAGAGAATTGGACTATATACCTAAAGCATAGCATGCACTACGACTGAGTGGTATGGGGGTAGATTACACCAAGTTAACTAAAATCCTCACAACATCAAAGTAAGCTTGCAACTTGAGGGTTCATAGGCATAAGGAAGACAATCCTAAATATGAATGAAAGAAATGAGAAGGGACAAGGGAAAGAGGGTTTAGTCCTTCCAACAAGAAGATAGGAAAATAGACTTAAAAAGTTTATGAGAGATTTTTCGGCAAAAATCACATGGAATACCATTTGTCGACGCGTTTCGAACCAGCAAGTGTGGTGGTTCATCGTCAGGACAAGTTATCACAATGTGTGTAACATCCCTCATCTAATCCTCATATTTATTTTAAAATAAGTAAGAGATAAGTTTTTTCCTTTATTTTTATGATTTAACATTAAGATGCATACATGGAGTTTTTAAACATGCACAATTTGTACATACACATATGTATTGTTTAGAAAGGAGCAATGAATTGATAGTAAATTTTTTTTATGTATGTCAACTTTTCCAAAAAAACGGCCATCTATGAATGGATTCGTCATGAATAGAGCTTTTTTCCACTTCAACCATATATCATCACATTGGATATAGATTATTTGGTCCAAATGTTTACATATACATGTTTTTTCCAAAAAAGAAAAACGATATAAAAATAAACCTACCCTTGCAAAAAAAACTCAAACGGAGAAGGTTAAGTTCACCTTTCTCTCCCACTCTCATTTAACAATTATAAGGACATAATGTTCCTAGGGACCCCTTGAAGTACGTATACAAAGAAAAATACTATACTTTAAACACATATAATCACTGCAATTGATATATATTAGCCTTTTGAGGAGTCGTGGATTTAATTGACTAAAATAGGATTATGAATACGCCGAGTGGTGCCTTATAATACTTTTATGGCTCATATAACGTTTCCTTCGACCTACCACAAGTTCCAATAATGTGACGTAACTATACATAACATTGGTATATTAATTTCATGTTTTTCTTTGTTTATAATGTTTTGTTTTATAATACAAGGGTGTCGAAACATCTAGCCATTGGATTGGAGCTGTGTCGTGACCTGCTTTGACTGAGCAATTACATCGGTCCTTGGCCACGTAATTAACATACCTCCTTGTGTACAATTAATTTCATGTTTTTCTTTGTTCATAATGTTTTGTTTTATAATACAAGGGTGTCGAAACTTCTTGTCATTGGATTGGAGCTGTGTCGTGACCTGCTTTAACTGAGCAGTTACATCGGTCCTTGGCCACGTAATTAACATACCACCTTGTGTACAATTTTCTGCCACCTATCTTGCAATTGGTATTAATCCCCACGGTCCATATGTCCTTGACCTAAAAACGATGGTAGGATCGAACTGGGGTTGGTTTTGGGTGTAAGTACCCACGATGTCTCCTCCGCCCCGTCTTATTTGCTGACATGAATGTCTGAGGCAGAGCTCTACAACTTAGAGCATTTTTTCCACTATTACAAGGCTTCTAGCTTCATTTCAAGGGTGATATTACCATTTAGAAAGGTTACAGGCTCCAACGACGTTCGCGAGTACTCTGACTGTGCCTACGCGAAGGTTAATTCTTCCTAGGTCACTTATTCACCTACCTGTGTTCCTTGTAAAAGCTATTTGACGAAATTCTTACAATTCATAGGCCTTTCCCGCTTTTTCTCCTCCAAAGTACTTATGGAGGCTTACCTTTGTTCTAGGAGTAACTATTTCCACTCTGCTTTATTCCATCGAGCTCAGGAGCAAGGATTTACTAGTGCCCTGCTTTTCTCACTGAAATAGACAGCCAAGGATAGTTGTCACAACGTGTACGCGTTTACAAGAATTTTTTAGAAGCCCTAGGCTTGTCCCTTCGAACCCTAGCAATTTCTTCGACAATATTTGTGATGATTCTAAGATATATTCTTATGTAATCTCCAATACAGGCTTGTGGGCACTGTCAAGGTTCTGACGAAAGGTAAAATGCAAAATCAAGAATTCTTATACTTATAGTTTCGGGTTAAGGTTTTTTCCCTTGTACTACATCATTTTTGTTTTTCAAAATTGGTAACTACACAACTTCGCCCTCATAGGTACTACCTGTCAAGGTTAAGGACCTTGGGCATTTTATCGTTTCGAAGAATTTTCTTTGGCTCTCATTTACGGCATAAGTCTCCTCTAGGTTTTTACATGCTTTTCATTATTTTCTTAGATTTGTCACAGGAGTAGTCAAAACCCTAACCTCCTTCATGTAATGTTTATTGCTTTAATCCCTAAAGAAAAGGACTTCTTTCGTAAAAGTTCTCTTATTTTCCTAAGTTCTTTTAGGAAGTCTATGGCTGTATAATTATTTCTAGTTTTGTGAGGCATGTTTAATGTACGTGGCAGGTTGTCTCGACAATTACAATTTCAATCGTATTCGACCTAATATATTTGTAACATTGAGTTTATATATATATTCTTTTTTTAAAAGTAAAAGAGTTTATTATTGTCCAAAAATGGAACCCTCATATATTCATATTTATATTTTATCGCAATTTTCTTTTTTGGTTAAAGGTCATGGTATACAGCTATTCCATTAACTGTATTATGACTCGTGAACTCATTTCTCTTTAAGTTTGTATACCAATAGCTTAATTTTATATACATATGCAACTATATGTATTCAAACACATACATATTAAATTTACTTATATAAAGGTTTACACCCTGCTTGCAGAACCTTTCATGGGATCTGGGAATTGTTTTCTAGGTCTTATTTATCCATTTTGAGCACAAAATATAATAGTTATATAGTTATATTACAATTTACTATTATATAGTTATATTACAATTTAAATTGTGATTATTTTATATTATATTACTTAGAACATTCTCTTCATTATATAAATAGATTTTTAATATTTTTAAAGTATTATAAATTTTGCAATTTAAATATGTCATTATAACTAGTTTTATTAAATTAATAAAATACATATTAAAAAATGAAAAGCAAAAATTTAGATTTTAAAAATTATATTATTTTTTTATTTTTATTTTTTAATAATAATAATTTGAGTTATTTTTCATTATAATTTTAATAATATTGAAAATATTTTATATTTAGAAATATTTTCGGTAGAAATGACATGAAGAATGTTTGGTCTACCTGCTTTTAACCATTGAGTGTGGTTCGTCTTCCAGAATGTTTGGTTGACCTATTTCTAACCATCTAGTGTCTTCCAGAATGTTTGGTCAACCTATTTCTAACCATCTAGTGTCATTGATCGTCAAGATCAGATGGAGAAGCAAATCAAAGAATTAGATTAAATAGGGATTAGATTAAATTACAACCATTACTTTTGATCAAGAATTATTATTATTGCTATTATATTATTTATTTATATTTATTTAATGTATTGATATGTTTTTATACTCTAAAAAATATACTAAGATAGGAAAGGAAGGACAAACCAATTAAAGGATAATCAAGAGATGACACAAATCTAGAAAAAAAAGGAAAAATTAAATAAAATAAATTAAAGTCAAAATTAATGAATAAAGGACTAAAAAATTAATTTGTTAATTTTAATAATAATAATAATAATAATAATAAATATTTTTTTTGCATTAACTAAAAATTATGAATAAAGAATAGAACAAATATATAGATGATAATTTGGACACATAAATATAAATATATATCCTGAAAACAATAATATAAATAAATAAATAAATAATGAATGAGAGGAAATAAAAATATTAAATTAAAAACTCAATTAATGAATGAGAATAAATAGATAAATACATTAATGAATTAATAAAAATAAAAATTAGAGACAAGGGAGCCTAAAAGAAATAAAACTTTCTAGGAAGAAAGGCTTCCATTATCTACATTGACATTATTTAGCCTCCTCTCCATCTCTATTGCTTCCTTAAACTTGCGGTGATGAAAATGATCAATCCTAGAAATGACCCACATTACTTGGCCTCCTCTCAATCTCTATTGCTTCCCTAAACTTGCGGTGATGAAAATGGTCAATCCTAGCAATGATCGGGGTTTCATCAATGCAGATGTGGTGTTTTGTCTTCTTTAATGCTCTGCCCATGCTAATCAATGGATCCTCCCATGGATATTATTTGAAATTGACTTTCTCAAATTGTCTTGGTTGACTAAATCTAAAAGTCATATAGGAATTCATGAGTAAAAATAGGTTCTCCAAAATTTGGAAGATATGCATAATATAGCTAATGCTTTCATTAAAAAAATTAGGAAAGAATGCCATTGGAATCATAGCAAAACTATGCAACTAGTTTCTTGGTGCAGGGTGCTCGAAGATTCTTATTAGTGGTGGATTTATTGCACTCAAACAATACCTCTAACAGTGCCCGAATCAGTGACCTAGTTTGAAACAGATGCGAGAACTTGTGAATCATAAGCGTTATCATGTTCCTCTACAACCTCATGCTCAATATCATCAATTTTGGGTTGAACAACTAGTGGAGTATGCTCATGATACCTACTCACATAGGCATGAGATCCGGCTCGATCCTTAGCAATACTAAGTGTGTCCGGACTCCTAGACCCCTTCCTCGAATGATCCCACTAATGAGGCATATAAAAAGACTAAGAGAGTATAGAGTGTGAACAAGAGGCGGACACAAGCCAATTGGAAGGGGAGTGCATAGAAACGCAATAGGGATCCCCAAAAGTTGGACACTATGGTCCACCCAACAATGGAGAATGTGCGAGGGGTAGAGACTAGCGGACTCCAAGAGGTAAATAGCTCCAAGGAACATAAAAATACATAACAATGTCCAACAAGAAATGAGATATAACCAGAAGAGAATTAGACTATATACCTAAATCATAGCTTGCACTGTGACTGAGTGGTATGGGGGGAGATTACACCAAGTTCACAAAAATCATGAGAACATCAACGTACCCTTGCAACATGAGGGTTAGTAGGCATAAGGAAGACAATACTAAACATGAATGAAAGAAATGAGAAGGGAGAAGGGACAGAGGGTTTGGTCCTTCCAACAAGAAGATAGGGAAATAGGCTTAAAAACTAAAAGGTATCACAATGTTTGTAACATCCGTCGTCTAATCCTCACATTTATTTAAAAAGAAGTAAGAGATAATTTTTTTCTTCATTTATATGATTTAACATAAAGATGCATACATGGATTTGTTAAATATGCACAATATGTGCATACACATATGTATTGTCTAAAAAGGAGCAATGAATTGATTGTAATTTTTTAATGTATGTCAACTTTTCCAAAAAAACGCCCATCTTCAAATGGATTCCTCATAAATAGAGATTTTGTCCACATTCAGCCATATATCACATTCAGCGATATATTACACATTGGATATAGATTATTTTATCACACATTAGATATAGATTATTTGGTCCCAATTGGATATTGATTATTTCGTCCAAATCTTTCTCTTTTATATATATATATATATCCCAAAAACTCAAACCGAGAAGCATAAGTTCAACTTTCTATACCACTCTCATTTAACAATTATAATGACATAATGCGCCTAGGGACCCCTCGAAGTATGTATACAAAGAAAAATACTTTACTTTAAACACATATAATCAGTGCAATTGATATATATTAGGTTTTAAGGAGTCGTGGATTTAATGGACTAAAATAGCATTATGAATACACCGAGTGGTGCCTTATAATGCTTTTATGGCTCATATAACGTTTTCCTCGACCTACCACATGTTCCAATGATGCGATGTAACTATCCATAACATTGGTATATTAATTTCATGTTTTTCTTTGTTCATAATGCTTTCTTTTATAATACAAGGGTGTCGAAACTTCTAGTCATGGGATTGGAGCTGTGTCGTGACCTGCTTTGACTGAGCAATTACATCGGTCCTTGCCCACGTAATTAACATAGCTCCTTGTGTACAATTTTCTGCCACCTATCTTGCAATTGGTATTAATGCCAACGGTCCATGTGTCCTTGACCTAAAAACGATGGTGGGATCGAACTGGGGTTGGTTTTGGGTGTAAGTACCCACGATGTCTCCTCCGCCCCGTCTTATTTTCAGACATGAATGTCTGAGGTAGAGCTCTACAACTTCGAGCCTTTTTTCCATTAGTACAAGGCTTCTAGCTTCATTTCAAGGGTGATGTTACCATTAAGAAAGTTTACAGGCTCCAACAACATTCGCGAGTAGTTTGAATGTGTCTACGCGAAGGTTAATTCTTCGTAGGTCACTTATTCACCTACCTCTGTTCCTTGTAAAAGTTATTTGAAGAAATTCTTACAATTCATATACCTTTTCTGCAATTTCTCCTCCAAAGTACATATGGAGGGTTACCTTTGTTCTAGGAGTCACTATTTCCACTTTGCTTTATTCCAGCGAGCTCGAAAGCAAGGATTTAGTAGTGTCCTGCTTTTCTCACTGAAATAGACAGCAAGGGATAGTTGTCACAACGTGTACACTTATATAAGAATTTTTTACAAACCCTAGGCTTGTCCCTTCGAACCCTAGCAATTTCTTCGATAATATTTTTAATGATTCTAACACATACTCTTGTGTAATCTCCAATACAGGCTTGCGGGCACTCTAGAGGTCCTCACGAAATGTAAAATGCATATCAAGAACTCTTATACTTATAGTTTGGGGTTAAGGTATTTTCCCTTGTACTACATCATTTTTGTTTTGTTAACTTGCTAACTACACAACTTCATCCTCATAGGTACTACCTCTTAAGGTTAAGGACCTTGGGCATATTATCGCTTTGAAGAATTTTCTTTGGCTCTCATGTACGGCATAAATATCCTCGAGGTTTTTACATGTTTTTCATTATTTTCTTAGATACGTCACCGGAGTAGTCAAAACCCTAACATTGTTCATTGAATGTTTATGGATTTAATCGTTAAGGAAAAGGACTTCTTTCGAAAAAGTTCTCTTATTTTCCTAAGTTCTTTTGGGAAGTCTATGGTTGTATAATTATTTGTAGTTTTGTGAGGCATGTTTCATGTACATGGGAGGTTGCCGAGAGAGTTACAACTTCAATCATATTCGACCCTAATTTATTTGTAACATTTGGTTTATATTTTTTTTTAAACAAAAGATTTTCTTATTGTCCAATAATGGAACCCTCGTATATTCATATTTATATTTTATCGTAATTTTCTGTTTTTTCTTGAAGGTCATTGTATAATGTTATTTCAATAACTATATTATAACTACTGAATTTTCGTTGAAAATTTTTTCTTAATAAATTTTCCCATAATTTTCTTTCTTAAAATGTTTACCAAATTATTTAATGTATATGCTTTTGTAATATATAGAGAACAAAATAACAATAATCAATTAAGTTTGTATACCAATAGCTTAATTGTATATGTGTATTCAAACACATACATATTAAATTTACTTTTATAATGGTTTACACCGTGCTGGGAGAACCTTTCATGGGATCTTAGAATTGTTTTCTAGGTCTTATTTATCCTTTTGAGCACAAGATATTTATATTACATTATTATAAACACTCTTTTAAATATATAAATAGAATTTTAATATTTTTAAAGTATGGTAGATTTTACAACTTAAATTTGTGATTACAAGGAATTTTATTAAATTAATAAAATATTTATTAAAAAATGAAAAGAAAAAATTTAGATTTTAAAAATTATATTATTTTTTTTTATTTTTTAATAATAATAATTTGATTTGTTCTTCATTAGAATTTTAATAATATTTAAAATATTTTATATTTAGAAATATTTTTGATAGAAATCACATGAGGAATGTTTGATCGACCTGTTTCTAACCATTATGTGTTCTTCATCTTCAATACGAGAGGGAGAAGCATGCCATGGCATTAGATTAAATAGGGATTAGATTAAACTACAACCATTACCTTTGATCAAGAACTATTATTATTCCTATTATATTATTTATTTTTATTTATTTAATGTATTGATATAATTTTTTATTCTAAAAGATCACTAAAATAAGAAAGGAAGGACCAACCAATTAAAGGATAGTAAAGAGAGGACAAACTAAAAGAATATAGAAATTCAGATTTTACAAAAACAAATCTAGAATAAATGGAAAAATCAAATAAAAATAAATTAAAGTCAAAATTAATGAATAAGGGACTAAGAAATAAATTGGTTAATTTTAATAATAATAATAATTATAATAATAAATATTTTTTCAAAATAACATATAATTATGAATAAAGAATAGAACAAATATATAAATGATAATTTGAACACATAAATATAAATATATACCCTGAAATAAAAAAAGAAAAATAAATAAATAAATAAGGAAAATATGAGAGGAAATAAAAATAATAAACTAAAAACTCAAGTAATGAATGAGAATAAATAGCTAAATACATTAATAAATTAATAAAAATAAAAGTAAAATACAAGCAAGATTAAAAGAAATAAAATTTCCTAGGAAGAAAGGGTTCCATTATCTCTATTCACATTACTTGGCCTCCTCTCAATATTTTTTGTTTCCCTAAACTTGCGGTGATGAAAATGATCAATCCTAGCAATGACCTACATTACATGGCCTCCTCTCAATCTCTATTTCTTCCATAAATTTGTGGTGATGAAAATGATAAATCCTAGCAATGGCTTGGGCTTCTTCAACGCAGATGCAGTGTTTTGTCTTCTCTAAATGCTCTTCCCATGTTGATCAGCAGATCCTCCCATGTTTGATATGAGTTGTGTGCTCATGGATATTATTTGAAGCTAACTTTCTCAAATTGTATTGGTTTACCAAATCTAAAATTCATATAGAAATTGATGAGTAAAAATAGGTTCTCCAACGTTTCGAAGATATGCATAATATAGCTAATGTTTCCATTAAACAGTTTAGGAAAGAATTCCATTGGAATCATAGTAAAACAATGAAACTAGTTTCTTGGTGCACGGTGCTCTGAGCTTCCTAGTGGAGGTAGATTTATTGCGCTCAAACAATACTTTTCCAAAAATGGCCTTGATGTGCCAACATAGGTTAATAGTATGGAGGTATTAATTTTGATGACCTCCAAGAGTACCCAAATCAGGGAGCTAGTTTGAAACAGATGCAAGGACTTGTGAATCATAAGTGTTATCATGTTCCTCTACAACCTCATGCTCAATATCATCAATTTCGGGTTCAACAACTAGTAGACTATATTCATGAGACCTACTCACATTGGCATGAGCTCACGCTCGAACCTGAGCACTACTAAGGGTGTCCGGACTCCTAGCTGCCTTCCTCGAATGATCCCACTAATGAGGCATATAAAATGGCTAGGGGAGACTAAAGTGTGAACAAGAGGTGGAGACAAGCCAATTGTAAGGGGAGTGAATAGAAATGCAATAGGTATCCTTAGATGTTGGACACTATGGTTTGCCCAACAATGGAGAATGTGCGAGGGGTAGAGGCTTGAGGAGTCCAAGAAATAAATATCTCCAAGGAACATAAAAATACATAACAATGTCCAACAATAAATGAGATATAACAAGAACAGAATTGGATTATATACCTAAAGAATAGCATGCACTATGCCTCAATGGTATGGGGGGAGACTACACCAAGTTCACTAAAATCATGACAACATCAAACTACAATTACAACTAGAGGGTTCATAGGCATAAAAAATAAAATCCTAAATATGAGTGAAAGAAATGGGAAGGGAGAAGGGCAAGAGGGTTTGGTCCTTCGTACAAGAAGATAGGAAAATGGACTTAAAAATTGAAAAGTATCACAATGTTTGTAACATCCCTCGTCTAATCCTCACATTTATTTAAAAAGAAGTAAGCGACAATTTTTTATCTTCATTTCTATGATTTATCATAAAAATACATACATGGAGTTGTTAAATATTCACAATGTGTACCTACACATATGTACTGAGGAGCAATGAATTGATGGTAATTTTTTTATGTATGTCAACATTCCCAAAAAAGCGCCCATCTTTTGAATGGATTCCTCATAAATAGATTTTTTATCCACATTCAACCATATATAACATTAGATATGGGTTTTTTGGTCCAAATCTTTATATGTATATGTTTTTCCCCAAAAGAAAAATCATATTAAAATAGACACACCCTTACAAAAAAACTCAGAAGCATAAGTTCAACTTTCTCTCCCACTCTCATTTAACAATTACAAGGACATAATGCTCCTAGGGACCCCTTAAAGTGTGTATACAAAGAAAAATACTTTACTTTAAACACATATAATAAGTGCAATTGATATAAATTAGGTTTTCATGGGTCGTGGATTTAATTGACTAAAATAGAATTATGAATATGCCCAATGGTTCCTTATAATACTTTTATGGCTCTTATAATGGTTTCCTCTACCTACCATAAGTTCCAGTCATGCGATGTAACTATACATAACATTGCTATATTAATTTCATGTTTTTCTTTGCATAATGTTTTGTTTTATAATACAAGGGTGTCGAAATGTCTAGTCATTGGTTTGGAGCTGTGTCATGCCTGCTTTAACTGAGAAATTACATCAGTCCTTGGCCATGTAATTAACATACCTCCTTGTGTACTATTTTCTACCCCCTATCTTGCAATTGGTATTAATCCCAATCATCCATATGTTGGAAGAATCACTGCACCTATATGGAATCCATAATCTCCACCTTGGCGATCTTATTTACTAGTTTGGAACGTTTTCCAACACCAATGGCTTTTGGTGTAATGGAAAACCTCTTCATGGTATCAGAGCCTGGACCCAACTTTGATTCCCCCATGTTGCGTTTGAGCAGGGGGGTGTTGGAAGAATCACTGCACCTCTATGGAATCCATAATTTCCTCCCTGGGGATCCTAGTTACTGGTTTGGAACATTTACCAACACCTACAGGTTTTGGTGTAACGTAAAACCTCTTCATGGTATCAGAGCTTGGACCCAGGTTCGATTCCCCCAAGTTGCATTTGAGAGGGGGTGTTGGAAGAATCACCGCACCTCTATGGAATCCATTTTTTCCACCCTGGGGATCCTAGTTACTGGTTTGGAATGTTTACCAACACTTGCGAGTTTTGGTGTTACATAAAACCACTTCATGGTATCAGAGCCGGGACCCAAATTCGATTCCCCAGAGTTGCGTTTGAGGGGGTTGTTGGAATAATCACTGCACCTCTATGGAATCCGTAATTTCCACCCTGGGGATCCTAGTTACTGGTTTGGAACATTTACCAACACCTGTAGGTTTTGGTCTAACGGAAAACCTCTTCACCATATGTCCTTGACCTAAAAACGATGGTGGGATCGAAATGGGGTTGGTTTTGGCTGTAACTACCCACGATGTCTCCTCTGCTCCATCTTATTTCCTCACATGAATGTCTGAGATATATATCTACAACTTAAAGCCTTTTTTCCATTATTACAAGGCTTGTAGGTTCATTTCAAGGGTGATATTACCACTAAGAAAGGTTACAGGCTCCAATGACATTTGTGGGTACTCTGAATGTGCCTATGCAAAAGTTAATTCTTCGTAGGTCACTTATTGAGCTACCTGTATTCCTTGTAAAAGTTATTTAATGAAATTCTTACAATTCATATACATTTTTTGCAATTTCTCCTCTAAAGTACATATGGAGGGTTTCCTTTGTTCTAGGAGTAACTATTTCCACTTAGTTTATTCCATCGAGCTCAAAAGCAAGGGTTTACTAGTGTGCTGCTTTTCTCATTGAAATAGACACCCAAGGACAGTTGTCACAATGTGTACACATATATAATTTTTTTTAGAAAACCTAGTATTGTCCCTTCGAACCCTAGCAATTTCTTCGATAAAATTTTTGATGATTCTAACCCATACTCTTATGTAATCTCCAATACAGGCTTGTGGGCACTCTAGAGGTCCCAATGAAAGGTAAAATTCATATCAAGAATTATTGTACTTATAGTTTGGGGTTAAGGTTTTTTCCCTTGTACTATATCTTTTTTGTTTTTTAACTTGCTAACTACACACCTTCGTTCTCATAGGTACTACCTCTCAACGTCAAGGACGTTCGACATAATATCGCTTTGAAGAGATTTCTTTGGCTCTCATTTGCAACATAAATCTCATCGAGGTTTTTACATGTTTTTCATTGTTTTCTTAGATATGTCACCGAAGTAGTCAAAACCCTAACTTGGTTCATTGAATGTTTATGGATTTAATCCTTAAAGAAAAGGACTTAATTTGTAAAATTTGTCTTATTTTCCTAAATTCTTTTAGGAATTCTATGGTTGTGTAATTATTTGTATTTTCTTGAGGAATGTTTAATGTACATGGCAGGTTGCCCCGAGAGTTACAACTTCAATCATATTCGACCCTAATTTATTTGTAACATTGGGTTTATATTTTTTTTTTAAGGAAGAGACTTTATTATTGTCCAAGAATGGAACCCTCATATATTCATATTTATATTTTATCATAATTTTCCTTTTTTCTTGAAGGTCATTATATACTGTTATTCTAATAACTATATGATGACTCATGAACTCTTGTCAAGAAAAAATTCATAATAAATTTTCGCATGGTTTTTTTCTTGAAATGTTTACCAAATTATTTAATGCATATTATTTTGTAATGTATAGAGAACAAATTCACAATAATAATCATTTCTTTTTAATTTTGTATATCAATAGCATAATTGTATATACATATGAAACTATATGTATTCAAACATATACATATTAAATTTACTTGAATAATGTTTTACACGTCGCTTCCTCGCAGAACCTTTCATGGGATCTCCCAATTGTTTTCTATGTCTTATTTATCCCTTTTGAGCACAATATTGTTTCCATCCCTATGGTTGACAAACCTCCTGTCACCATGGGTACTACGACAACTAACTTGACTCAATACTTAACTCCCTTTCTTCTATTCATATAGAAATAATTGTATATATGTATATTTATGTTTACATAATAATACTCTTTTGTTTCTCCTTTCTATTTCCTTTTCGAGAGAATACCAAGTCACACGAATCAAATTAGTTACGATTGTTCATATTACTTATTGTCACTCACTACTAAATGTGTTTTCAGCTATGAAAAGGGTAAGAAAAAGAAGTGAATTTTGAAGCCATCTCCAAAGCCACAAAATCTCTCTAAGATAAGTTGGAGCCTCTCCATTACATAGCGCTCGTGATAATATTTTCAATGATATATGGAAGTCTAAAAATGGGCTTCTAGATCAGAAGTTAGAACAAATTGAAGCTGCCCTTTGAAAACTAGAAAACAAAGAAAAAAGACCAAGGGTTAGGCTCATCACAATCACATTTCGGAGTTTTGGATAAGAAATAGAATGGGAGAGTCGACCAAAGGTGCGATCAATGATCACCGATATCGGCGATCACAAAAGTCAAAGGTCAAGGGCATGGCATTTCGAAGATCGGCGGGGTTTCAAAGTGAAATGCAAATGGGTAGCAAAATCAACGATTGTCGATATCACAAATCAAAATTGGCGATCAGAGGTACTTATCCCATAGTGTATTGTAGATCAGAGATCCCACACATCGATGGTCTGGAGCGAGAACAACAATCGGCGATCACAAGTACTGAGAGGAATGACCAAATGGTGCATCATGAAAATACCGAAGGTAGATAATACTAAAACTTTCGATATTTTTTCCTTCAGTGTTAAAGCGTTAAGAGGGTTGAAAAGAATTTTACAAGGGAAATTAGTTGCAAAACTAAAGAAGGACGGGCATCTTCTCTCTCCTCCAATAGGATGTGCGACAATAGAGGATCGGTCCTGTTAAAGGCACATAGCAGCTGATGTCAACATGACGTGGCGGTACGGAGGACACGTGGCACACATATTTGGCATTTTCAGGGGTCTTATAGGGGAATATCTGGGTAACACCTGTCACCACTCAAAGAGTGCCACATGGCACTAATGATGTCACCAATCCCAGAGATCGATGATCGTAGAGGTCAAAGTTCCTCCTCTGCTGAAGACACTCCCGAATGCGATATTTTATAAAATTGATTTAAAGTTCTATGGGGTCCGCTCCTTTTCAAAGGACACATATTAAACACCCCTCATCTTTGGATGGCCCAAATCAAATTCGTCTAGATTGACAGCTCCGAGACCTTTTCGCCCACCCCCTCGCCCATCCATGTTCCCCTTTATCGGTGAGGGTCGGGTCTGAAAAAGTAGTTTCCCTGCTAGTAATTGTTGTTACATGTCCCTCTCATATCATTTCGCACCCCACCCTCACTTACCACTTACCGCTCATGCCCCCCTTAGAAAATCA
Organism: Pinus tabuliformis; assembly: GCA_031772625.1. Lineage (NCBI taxonomy): Eukaryota > Viridiplantae > Streptophyta > Pinopsida > Pinales > Pinaceae > Pinus > Pinus tabuliformis. The sequence goes on from CM062805.1 coordinate 1,214,846,630, forward strand.
CTCATTTTCAAACTCTATCCCTCAAAAGGCCTTAGTGCCCAAGGACTAAGCTCCTGGTCACAACCCTGTGGTTATAGGAGAGGAAATGTAGACAGGGTCTAAACCAAAGAGGGTCAATGGGCATCAAAGCTTGTCATTATGCAACGCCTTTAAGAGTAAAAGTCTTACTGCCTCAAAGCAACAATCATATGGTACAAGACTTTGAAGGTGGATGGGTCAGTATCTGAAGCATTGAATGAGGTCAGTGCAACAATAAATGAGTATGGGTTGACAAAGAAAGGCCCACTCTCACACGAAACTGGGGTCAATGGATACAAAGTAAATGAAGACATGGAAGGTCGGGGGACTCGATGATCTAACATGGTGCTCCTTACAAAGGGATGATGGGTTATTGCCTAGGTGTCCTCTACTTCTGTGCTGCGGCATGAAATTGCCAATTTCCCACTCCTAGTTTTAAAGAACGAATGCTTCAGGTAGTTAAGGTGAAAGTGACAGAAACCAGCCAAGTAGCTAGAAGGATGCATGATAATAGAGATGTGGCGTGACTGAGGGTATTCACAGGGAAAACAGAGGGACACTTCCTCCATCATCTTTTAGTTTTTCCTTTTCTTTACTATTTCTGTAATTTCCATATCTGAAAGAAAGGGATTAAATCTTGATTGTAATCATTTTGGGTAACACAGCCATCAAAAGTCGAGATATCTAGTTAATCAGATAGCTAGCCCTAGCTGAGATATTTTTTAATTGTTGATTAAAATCCCCCCTTATTTGTATAAATAAAGAGGAGAAACACTTAAAAAAGGTTCCAGAAATTCACACCCGTAGTTGTCTGAATTCTATGATTCCATGTTTGGTTCTAAGTTGCTTGTTCATGAGGGACTTGAGTGATACATTTGTGAATGTAATGGACTGGTATTTGGATCCTTTAAGCTTTAATGAAACTCCATGGTTATTCCACATAGATCAATGTGCAATATGTTTTCCCTTCTATATTCTCACTTCATATATGTTTTTCCTTCTCTGAAATAGCGTAATGAGACTATGGGTTTCATCATAATTCAGGGATTTTTCCAAGCTACTAAATAGAGAACAATACCTATGCCTATTAAATATTTAATTGTGTTATTCAATAGCCTACAGTACCTTTAGTAATTACAAATTTACTTATGTTATTAGATTAACGCGCAGTACGTGTATGAGCACAAATTTACTCACATTGTTTTGTGATAGAGGTACCAATATTATACCTGGTATGAAACCTCACTAGACACTTCGATGTTTCTACCTTTCCACCAAATCTCTCTTCCATATTTCTTTTGGAACATCATTGCATAGGATTCTATGTTGTTTACTTCCTTATGTATCAAATTCCACACTTCGACCAAAACATTACTTCTTAGGATTTAGTGCTTTTTACAACCCTCTGCATCAAATTCTCACCTTCCTCTCCTCCTGTTTACTTTAATAAAACTTCAATATAAAGCTACCTGTTTTGTCTGTCGGCCACCAGAACTAGACATTTCTCTTTAAGGTTGGCCCAATTTACCTCCTGAGTGTTTGGTCCATGTATCGGCTTGAGTTTACCTACATGATAGACTATTGAACCAAGCCCCCTTTATTCTCTTTTAATTAGGTGACAATTGGGGTGCAGCTGAAACACCCTCATAAAAAATCTTCCATGCATTCCTCTATTTAAGATGTCCTAGGAAATGGTCTACAATCAACCAAGAGGCTATCTCTAGGAATATTTCTATGTCTCATGTAGCACTCATGCTCTAGGTGATGTTAAAAGTGAAAACATCTTTTTTGCAATCTTTCCGAGGAATGGATTAGAATATTTTTCCCTGGGTACGACAAAATTTTACATTTTTTTTGTTAGGTGAGCAAGGGTAGTGTGGGTTGAAGATCTCTCACCTTGGAGACTCCATTGTCTCAATTCTATGGTAAACATTCTGGCAACTCCACTATTCATTTCTCCATTTGATCATATTGGATTTCAAGCGGCCTCATTCTCGCTCTGATGTTAGAGTAGCTGAAAACTTTCCCAACCTTTGAAACTGAAATCACTCATGTCGGAAGGTTTTCAAAATGAATATTCCTGAAATATTGGCTAATAATTTTTCCATTCTGGATTTTTATTCTATTGCTGGTTATCCCAATCATGTCCCTTCATTTCATGAATGGTATACTTATTTGCCTAGATTCATTGGAAGCACAAATAGAAGGCCTCACAAACATCTCAAAGAATTTCATGAATACATGGAACAATGGGGTATTTTTCTTGAATATGTAGAAATGAAATTGTTCATGTATTCTTTAGATGATGCTGCTAGAGTTTGATACAAAAAATACCTCATGGTAGCGTATCTTCCTTCAAAAAATTTCACATAGAATTCAATCACTATTGTAAAGGACTATATCCATCGAATGCTCTATTTGAAGATTGTTACGCATATTTTAATGATGAAAACATTCCCAAGGTTGATGAACCTGTTTAATATGTTTGTGGAGCTCTGCTCCAAGAAAAAATATACCCGCATCAAGAAGCCTCACCCAATGAGAAAGAAAGAGATGAAGGAAACATCATCCAGCTAAAAATAAACCCTTTGAGGTTTGATTCGGCAGAATTTGATGTTTATCCTTGCTATGATGAATACGACTCATGTGGAGAGTCAAGTGATGTAGAGCCATGATGCTCCCAGTTATGGGAAGTTGCGCAAGAAGTGGAGTCTCAATAGGTGGCCAACAAAGAGGCTCTAGTCCATGATGCACATCCTTCACCTGGAGAACATGATCAAGAACCTCCTCCAATTTATGATTCATATTATTCAGAGGAGGATGAGATGGACACAGAGGTTCAAAGGGAGTTGTTTACTGGAAAGTGTGGAGCAGGTTTCCAACAACAAATTTTTCAAGAAGAGCTTGAAGCTAAAGGACCAAGTAGTGTATGTGATTACCTATTGCAGAAAGGTCCATGGTAGTAATTTGTAGTACACCCTCCATTTTATGACTCTTATAGTTTAAAAACTGAAGATTCCATTATAGATTCTCGAGAGGGCTGGCCCACTAAAATCTAAGGCCGAGGAGCTAAATAGTGTTTGTGGTTGCCTTGACCAAGAAGACATTGGTTAGAACACTATTTGTGAAAAGGATGCAGTTGCAAAATTTTCCTGTCAATTTATATGACCATGTAGCTGACTACATGATGACATACTTAAGCCAGAAACAAAGGTTATTTCAAGAGCATGTATCAGGTTTTTTGTTTCAAGACTTTTCATGGTACATGCTTGTTCTAATTTTTATTTTTCAATAAAATTAAGGCACCAAGTATAGCACCCAAATGATGGCCTGGATCCATTAGAGTGTTGAAATCACTTAAATGAATTGAGCCCTGTGTATAAGTAGAAATTTATATAAATAAGATCACTAGTTGAGAATTTACTTCAATTGATAGAATTTATTTTTCATTAGTTTGATGAGGAAAGTACCCCCAACAAACAAAGTCCCATGGAGATTTTTTGGTTGTATTGATTCATTATATTTCTGACTCCATGCCTAATGGTGAAGGATACTAGTTTGTAAGTTCTCAACACCTTGCTAGCAAGGCACTATCCCTAATTGGAGCCAATGTTGTCACTCACTACTAAATGTGTTTTCAATTGTGACAAGGGTGAGAAAGAGCAATGAAGTTTGAAGCCATATCCAAAGCCATAGAGTCTCTCTAAGTTAAGTTGAACCCTCTCCATTGCATAAGACTCATGATAAGTTTTCCAACAGTATATGGAAGTCCAAAAATGGACTTCTAGATCAGAAGTTAGAACATATTGAAGTTGTCCTTTGAAAACTAGAAAACAAAGAGAAAATACCAAGGGTTAGGCTCATCGCAATTGCATTTCAGGGTCTTTGCAAAGAAATAGCAGGGGATAGTTGATCAAATGTGCAATTGGCGATTGCTGATATCGGCGATCACAAAAGTCAATGGTCGATGGCAAGACATATCAATGATTGAGGTGGTTTCAAATTACAATGCAAAGGGGTAGTGAAATCAGTGCTCGACCATCACCAATATCGCGAATTCTAGTTGGCAATTGGAGGTCCTTAGCCCATAGCATATTGTAGATAAGAGGTCCCACATGCCAGTGGTCTAGAGTGAGATCGATAATCGGTGATCACAAGTACCATATGGAACAACCAAATGAGGCGTCATAAAGCTGCCGAAGACCAATAATACTAAAACTGCCAAGATTTTCACCTTTAGTGTTAAAGCATGAGGAGGGCCAAAAAGGATTTTACGAAGGAAATCAATTGAAAAATCAAAGAAGTACAGGCCTCTTCTCTCTCCTCCAACAGGGCCATGTGGCATCATAAGATTTCACCTTATAAAGACACATGGCAGCTAACATTAGCATGACATGGTGGTATAGAGGACACATGGCATGCAAATTTGGCGTTTTCAAGGGTCTTATGGGGGCATATCTCGGTAACACGTGTGAGCACTAATAAATTTCTACATGGCACTGATGATGTCACCAATCCTGCAGATCAACGATCACACAGGTCAAAGTTCCTCCTCCTTTGAAGACTCTCCCAGATGCAATATTTTATAGAATTAATTTAAAGGTCTCCATGGTCCATCCCCTTTCAAAGGATACATATTAAATACCCACCATATTTGGATGGTCTAGATCAATGCCTCCCAAGCCTTTTCACCCCCTCGGCCATGTTCCCCTTTATCAACGAGGAGGGGGTTCAAAAATTTGGTTTCCCCATCGGGCCCCTCCACTACGTGTCCCTCTCATATCATTTCGTTCCCCGCCTCCTCACTTACCACGTAAAACTTATGCCCTGATTCGAAAACCACTCATCCCCATACCATATCCCGCCAAAGGCCTTAATGCCTAAGGACTAAGTTCCTAGTCACAAACCTCAATTTATATGAGAAGAAATGTAGATAGGGGCTAAACAAAAGGGGGCCATGGAACATCAGAACCCACCGTTGGGTAGCACCTTTAAGAGTAAAATTCCTACTACCATAAAGCCCCGATAATATGGTACAGCGCATTGAAGTCATATGGGTTAGCAACTGAAGCATTGAATGAAGTTGATGCAACAATAAATCAATATGGGTTGACGCAAAAAGGCCCATTATGACATGAAATCAGGGTTGACATATACAGAGTAAATGAAGACATGGAAGGTGAGGGGAACTTGATGATCCAACATGGTTCTCCTTACAAAGGGAAGATGGTTTAATTCCTAGGTGTCGAGTGCTTTTTTGTTGCAGCATGAAATTGACAGTTGCCCAATCCTAGTTTTAAAGAACGAATGCTTCAGGCAGTTAAGGAGAAAGTGACAGAAATCAACCAAGCATCTAGAAGGACACGGGATGATAGAGACGTGCCCTAACCGAGGGCCTTCATAGGAACAACATAAGGACACTTCCTCCATCATCTTTTAGTTTTTCCTTTTCCTTATTATTTCAGTAATTTCCATATTTCCAAGAAAGGGATCAAATGCTGATTTTAATCATTTTAGGTAGCAGAGCCATCACCAGCCGAGACAGCTAGTTAATTGGACAATTGTTCCTGGCTGAGATATTTTGTAATTGTTGATTCAAATCCCCCCTTCACTGTATAAATAAGGGGGAGAAACACTTAACATAGGTTCCAAAAATTCGCACCCGCAGTGGTCTAAATTCTGTGATTCCATGTTTGGTTCTAAGTTGCATGTTTGTGAGGGACTTGACTGACACAATGTTGAATCTAACGGATTGGTATTTCGATCCTTCAACCTTTAATGAAAATCCCTCATGATTCCAGGAAGATCAATGCATAGTATGTTTTCCCTTATATAATCTCATTTCATATGTGTTTTTCCTTCTCTGAAATAGTGTCATGAGACTGTTAGCTTCTTCCTGGTTCATGGACTTATCTAGGCTGCTAAATAGAGAAAAATACCTATGCACATTACATATTTACTTGTATTATTCAATAGCCTACAGTACGTGTAGTAATTACAGATTTACTTGTGTTATTATATTAACCCATATTACATTTATGAGCACATATTTACTCACATTGTTTGGTGATAGAGGTACCCATGTTATACCTGGTATGAAACCTTAATAAGCACTTCGCTATTTCTAGCTTTCTACCTCCTCTCTCTTCCATATTTCTATTGGAACAACGTTGCTTAGGATTCTGTGTTGTTTACAACCTTGTGTATCGAATTCCACCCTTCATCCAAAACATTGCTTCTTACGATTTTGTCCTATTTATTGCCCTTTGCATGGAGTTCCTGCTCTCGTTTCCTCCTCTTCACTTTACTACAACTTCAATATAAAGTTGTCTGTTGTTTTGTGTCGGCCAGTAGAACCAGACATTTCTCTTTGAGGCTATCCCAATTTACCGCCTGATCATTTAGTTCATGTATCAAGTTGAGTTTACTTGCATGATAGCCTATTGAACCAAGCCCCCTTTATTCTCTTTTAATTACGTGACTATTGGAGTGCAGTTGAAACACCCTCACAGATAATCTTCCATGCACTCCTCTATTTAAGATGTCCTAGGCACTGGTCTAGAATCAACCCAGAGGTTGTCTCTAGGAAGATTTCTATGTCTCACGGAGCACTCATGCTCCAGGTGCCATTAAAAGTGACAACTGTACTTATAACTTTCCTTGCACCCAAACTTTATGCTCTTTTTTAACCATGATTCCTTTCCATGAAGGTTCATTTTTTAAATGTTCCTAGTTCAATGTTTACCTGGTTTTCCCAATGAATTCTTCTGGCACAATACCTAAATTACCCTATAGGTTCCCTCTTGTATGACACCTATTACAATTTAGAACACATATACAATCTTCAAATACACATAACTTGTAAATTTCAAAGGTACAATAGTATATCTAGTATTCAAACTTTGAAATAAATTCTATAGCTATTTACCCAAAACAATCTTTTTTGTTTTTGAAAATAGCCATTCAACAAAATAATAGAAATATTAAAATACTCATCTAAATCCTTCCTAGAAATGTGTAAAGGGATGTCATGCTCCTCCCAACTGTAAGCTATCTTCTACAACTAGCTATCCTCTAGCTCTACTCCTACCTGTCAAAAAAAAATCAAGGAAATTTTCATAAATTTACCTCCTGTACCCTTACAACAATGTCCTTATGTATACAATGGATTCAAAATAATCTCCTCTCCCACTTCTTATGACTAGGAGACAATTGTCTTTCTTTCCCATAATGTTCCTACATAGAGTCCACTTCATGACATTTATCTTTAGTCATGTTTTCTTTTCTTTAGTGTGGTCTCTCTCTACAAGATCACACTAAATAATGGTTGAAGGAGAAAATTTTCATTCTTTTATTTTCCATCTTCTTGGGCATAACTATTTCTAATTGTTTTCCTAATAGTTAGGAGTTAAGTTCCACCTCACAGCCCTTAACACATTATCCAAAATGTTAACAATAGAAAATAATTTATTTTTCATTTATAAGAGTAAATATTAATGTTAGCAAGTTAACCTTATTTTGTTTTCTTTTAGCTTTTCCAGGCATACTTAAATAATAAAATTCATAATGATTATCCACGAGTGTCACATCTCCCTCCCCATTAAATGGGACACCATCCTCAGTGTTTCAGATTCCATTCTTCATTGCAATAACATATGGAAATAATTCCTCATTTCTTCTTGCATTTCCTGAGTTGCCTCCTCAAGCCTAAAGTGTTTGCATTAAACTTTAACTTTACACACTGTTCTATTTCAAAGAATAGTTTCCCTCTGATCCAAAATCTGTAAATGTTCAACTTGGAACTCTCCATCTAGTTTGACTTGTACATTATTCCAATTAATTATGTGATTATGATCAAATATATTTCTTTAACAAAGACCATGAAATACATTATGAATTTTGACATGAGTTGGCAATGCTAATTGGTAGGCATTGGAGGAAATTATAGCCTAAAATTTCCCATGAAATTTTCATATAATTTCCATGTCATAATATCTGAACCAATCAAAATACCTTAAATTTAAAAAGAGGTACATGTAAATACTCTGTAGGGAAAATAAGAAAAAAATATGTTTTTTAATTATATCTTTGGCTTATCTTCTTGTACGTTTACTAAAATTTCATGTGTAGACACTTGTTGGATGTGAAAATAAATTCCACATTCAATGAGTACCCGTTATGCATACTTTTGAGAAGACATACATTGATATAAACTGAAGATACATTAAAAACACATATTTAATGTATCTTCATTTTTTATCAATGTGGGTCTTCTGAAAATTATGCATAATGGGTACTCGTTCGATGTGGAATTTAATTCCACATCCAATGAGTGTCTACATTTGAAATTTGAGTAAAATTATAAGGAGGTAAGCTAAAAAAAAAAAAAAAAAAATAGTTTTCTTATTTGCCTTCCAAAATTCATAACTCTTACTTTTTTTATTTTAACTTATATGTTATTATATATATCCTTAGGAGGCTTCTTTTAGGCTGAAATTTCCTCTAATGTCATTGCTCCCACTCTGGACAATATCTCAAATGACCCACAAAACCAAGGATTCATTTTAGAACAACTCCCTAATTTCAAGGAGTTACTTTTTAGTCGTGCTTTCAAAGAAACATGATCGCCCCTTTGAAATTATTTAGGGGTTATTCTCAAATAAGCATAACTTTTCTTTTTTTCATGTGCCTCCTCCATAATTTGTCTAATCTTTTTCACCAACTACTCCATTTCTTATAAAAATTTTGGTTCGATTACTAGCTTATCCTTAAGTCAACACCGACTTAAAGGAACATTATACTTTTTGCCATACGAGCCCTTAAAGGGGCTCATTTTTAATGATGCCTAATAACCATTGTTGTAGGTGAACTCTACCAGGTGAAGATGGTCCTCCCATTTCGTAGGTTGGCTCATTAACTACATGTGTAGCATTTCCTCAAGAATCAAATTAACTCTTTGTGTCTGCCCATCAATATATGGACAGTATGCAGTGCTAAAATTTAGCTATGTACCCATTATTTTAAACAATGACCACCAAACATTTGAGGTTAACTTCATATCTCTATCTAATATAATTGGTTTAGGTATACCATGAAGTCTAAAAATTTCCTTCACGAAGATTACAACCACTTGTACAACTTTATGTGTGTGTGTGTGTGTGTGTATATATATATATATATATATATATATATATATATATATATATTATAAAGGAATAAAATAGGTAGCCTTTATTAGTCTACCAACTACTACCATAATAGAATAATGTGGTTTCCTTTACCGACGAAAACCATTTATAAAATCCAAACAGATCAGTTCCCACTTTAACTCTACTATAGGTAATGGGTTTAATAGTCTAGTGGGGTATTGATGTTATGTTTTCACTTAGTGGAATCCTAGACATATAACCAAACATTCAATTAATTGTTTCTTCATCCCATCCAAAATAACTCTGTTTTAATGGTTGTAATCATATTCTACTACCCCAAACATCATGAAAAAGGTATTTTATGACATTCATCCATGATCAATCTTTTAATTTGTTCTTGCTTTGGACTATAAAATACATTTTTGTATGTTAACAACCTACCTTTCATAATTTCATAATTATTCCATTTATCTTAATCATGTTTTGTTTTTAGGTTTTGACATATTTGTTTATAATTATTATCTATTAATGTTGATTTGTTAATCTTCTCTAGGAGGTCTATTTCAATTTGGCTCACTGTTATTTTGTACACTTGTTTTAAAATGTGACTTAAGTTGTTTGCTACCCTATTTTATTTTCCCTATAAGCATTTAATTTCGAAGTTATATTCACCAAGGAAGGCCATCCACCTATCTTTCCTAACATTCATATCTAGTTCACTAAAGAAGTACTCAAACTCACATGGTCAACGTCTAAGGTAAAATTCTTGCCAATTAGATAGTTCTTGTTCATTTTTAAAGTGTTAATCATTTTTGCAAACTCCAAGTCACGAACAACATAATTTTTTTAAGGTTCTTTGCATTTACAACTCTCAAAGGACACTACATTCATTTCTTTCATGATCAAAATCCCTAAACCTTCTAAACATGCATCTGCACACACCTCAAAATCATTATATGGGTTTGCAATTTTGAGTACTCAAGAAAGAGTAAGTAGATATTTCAGGTTTTCAAATCTTTCCTGACACTGTGGTGTTCACTCAAATCATACTCCTTCTCTAAGGAGGTTATAAGATATGCCAATTCAGACAATCCTTTTATTAACCTGTGGTAATATACAATAGTTCCCATAAATGATCTTATATCAACTACATCTTTTAGCATTGACCAGCTAGTAATAGCTTTCAATTTCTCAAGATCCACTACTATCCCTTATTTTTAAATCACATGGTAGACAATATATTATAACGTTTCCCTATAAAAAATCACATTTTCTAAATTTTTCATATAGTTGATGTTCTCAAAACGTTTGCAGCACTATTTATAGATATTTTTATGTTCTTCAAGTGTCTCTAAATATATTAATGTGTCATATATGAAAATTAGCATGAGCTTATCATGAAATATGATGAATACATTTTTCATTAAGCACATGAAAGTCGCAGGTGCACTCATAACTCTCAAAGTTAATACTATGAATTCATAGTGTCTACAGTGGCTTAAGAATGTTGTTTTGAGTATGTCTTCCTCTCTAATCCTTAGCTAGTAATATCTATGTTCGAGGGTTATTTTCGAAAATATTGTATCCCCCTTAAATTGGTCAAATAGATAATCAATATGAGGTAAGGTATATTTATTGTTGATTATCAATTTGTTCTATTGGTGATAGTCAATGCATTGTCTGAATATTTCATCTTTCAATTTGACAAAAGGGACCAGTGCACCTTATTAAGATACACTAGGCCTAATATAAACTTTACTCAACCATTCTTGCAATTGTATTTTTAGATCCATGAGTTCTAGTATGATCATATGGTAAGGAGCCTTAGATAACAGAGATGATCCCAATGTTAATTGTATAGATAAATCCATTTCCCTTTTAGTTGGTAGTCCACGAATCTCTTCTAGAAACACATCCTGATAATTTCTTACCACCTCCAATTCTTCTAAGGACTCAATTTACTTGGGAATTATTTTCCACTTTAATACAAAAGGTCTTATACCCTTTCCTTACAACCTTATTCAATTTAAATGTTCATATTTATCATATTCAAATAGGCTTGGGTATGCCTCTTATAATTTGTGTCTCCCTACTGTCAGTAATGCATGCAAATTTTTTGTCAAGGTAACTAACAATTGCTTTATGGCTTCCTAACCAATCCATGCCTATTAAAACATTATAAGAGCTTAATCATAGTATATTAAAATTTATAGTATTTTGTTTCCCATTTAGCACCGTTGGACAAGATTTACCTAGTTGGTGACTCTTCTCATTACACTAGTGGCTAATTAAACTAGGCAAATATTTTTATATTTTTCAGCCGCCATTTTACAATTTTATATAAACTTAGTGCTAAGATAGCTTAGCATAGAACCATGATCAATTAATATAAAAATAGTTTGGTTAAGGACAATACCTTCTAACTCCACCATGGTGAATTGGTGTTTTTCCTAATGTTTTTCCAAAGTTGCACTAATGCATGGAATGTTTCTGGCTACATCATTGATGGTGGAGGCCTATTGGGCATTCTGAATGTGCTAGTAGCAAATTCTCTCTTTACAAATAACCTCATCGATGGTATTGGGGTTATGATATTTGATTTCCTCCTTGAAGGAAAGCATAAGATAGTTTATGAATCATTGAATCTTTTATTTTTCCTCTTTTACGTAAGGCACATAGTGTCACATGTCCATGAATTTATTTATCAACTAATGCATAGACATTTTACCCATATTTAAGTTGTGAAGTTCCTTTTCTTTATCATCAACATATCATTTCATTAGATGATTCTCCTTGGACAATCGTTCGAATTCCTCCAAGTTAACCCATTTTCCATCCAAATTATGAATTGATTGAACTTCTTCCCACCATAGGGAAGCTTCTCCCTACAACTATTAATGCGGTAACTTGGCCTTCAAATTCGTGGAGTATTAATAAAACTAGAAATACCGATGAATGTTAAACAACAAGGTTGTTTCTACTTCCTCACATCCCCATCATATGTTGGGGGTATGATATTTCTAAATTCCCCATGTAACTCCACCTTGGTTTTCTTTCTATACTTACTCTGAATTTTGGAAGAGTTATGTCCCTCCTCCTCAAGTTTCCATTTTTAACT